>CM022702.1:93898477-94403477 GCA_012295165.1 Asparagus setaceus | reverse complement strand
TCATATTCTTTTTTTCCTATATATATATATATATATATATATATATATATATATATATATATATATATATATATATATATATATATATATAGAGAGAGAGAGAGAGAGAGAGAGCAAGGCTCCTATCAACTTAAGTTGACAGGAGGAGTGTCCACCACTTTTATATCCATTGATCTTGCCTTGAGATCCGTGAAATCAAGATGCACACAAATCTCAAAGTGGGCTTTATATCTTTCACGGATCCCAAGGCAACATCAATGGATAGAAAAATTGATAGATGACTATCCCTATCAACTTAAGTTTATAGAGTCTTCTATATATATATATATATATATATATATATATATATATATATATATATATATATATATATATAGGGATTAAGGAACATGAGCTAGCACCTCATTTAATAAAGTGAGCTACCACTCACTTACACAATACCCCACACTCAATGGATGTGACAACTAGGTGGGCCTAAAGACTATACCCATTAGTGGTAGCTCATTTTACTAAATGAGCCACCTCATATTCTTTTTTTCCTATATATATATATATATATATATATATATATATATATATATATATATATATATATATATATATATATATATATATATATATATATATATATATATATATATATATATATATATATATATATATATATATATATATATATATATATATATATATATATATAGCAATGTCCTATAATTTAAGTTGATAGGGAATAGTCATCCGTCAATTTTCTATCCATTGATGTTGCCTTGGGATGAATCCGTGAAAGATATAAAGCCCACCTTTGAGATTTGTGCATATTTTGATTTCACGAATCCCAAGGCAAGATCAATGAATATAAAAGTTGGTGGACACTCCTCCCTATCAATTTAAGTTTATTGGAGCCTTCTATATATATATATATATATATATATATATATATATATATATATATATATATATATATATATATATATATATATATATATATATATATATATATATATATATATATATATATTAATATATATATATATATATATTAATGGTATCGTTGTCATATGAGGGATTCCTCATATAATATATATATATATATATATATATATATATATATATATATATATATATATATATATATATATATATATATATAGATATTAATGGTATCGTTGTCATATGAGGATTCCCTCATATAGTTGAGGGCACAATCTCCACCAAGCTAATAAAGTAAGAGAGAATGTCTCTTATTTTATTAAAAGCATACTTGGTGGAGATTGTGCCATCCAATAGAGGATAAAAATCCCTCATATGATAAGCGATACCCATTAATCTCATATATACACATGAAAAAGGATGTGACGGTTGGTTTAGGCTTTCCTTTCTTTTGAAGGAGCGGAAATTCGAGAGATGGAACCGGTTTTTCTTTATCTTGTAATAGGCTCAAAAGAGTAGATCGTCCATAATGGAGAATGACTGCTGCTACCTTCCCGAAAGGATAGTAATGAAAGGCCCAGTTCTAGCTGTCCAGATCTGCTTCCCAAAGAGATGAGAGTATAAGGGTCTAATTTCGACCAAAAGAGATAGCTATATATATATATATATATATATATATATATATATATATATATATATATATATATAAAAGTATAAGGGTCTAATTTCGACCAAAAGAGATAGCTATATATATATATATATATATATATATATATATATATATATATATATATATATATTATTTCTTGTTTTGAGCTGCTGCGTGATAACTTTTTTTATTTTTGCATGAGCCCCTCATCAAAACTTGTTTTTCAGAAACCTCCTCTGCATTTGCGTCAGGCTGTCCCTCTTAAATTTTTTAAAATATTTTAATCACTATCTTGTTCCATCAATCTCTACAGCGCTGCCTATCATTAAAAACGGCTCCTTTCGGTCAACGAAGACAGTTCTATATATATATATATATATATATATATATATATATATATATATATATATATATATATATATATATATATATATATAGAAGGCTCTATGAACTTAAGTTCATAATGAATAGTGGTGCACCAACTTTTCTAACCATTCATCTTGCTTTGGGATTCGTGAAAGATATAAAGGCCACTTTGAGATTTGTGCATCACAAATCTCAAGGCAAGATGAGTGGATAAAAAAATTGGTGCACCACTATTCATTATGAACTTAAGTTCATAGAAGCCTTGCTCTATATATATATATATGAGTAATGCTATTGTGAGATGGTGACCTCAAATCTTATCGTGAGCTAGACTAATCGGTTCATCAAATTCATGATCGGCACCGTACATTTTGTTCAACACGTCATTAAGTATGTGTGATAAAATTTTCACATAATTTGGAGCCTTTTAGAGTATGAATCAAACTACTTTGATCTATTAATTTTTCGACAGCTTTAATGTACCGTCCGCTTTATACGTAGCTAAAATAATGGTTAAAAATATCAAAACAATATAATTTTTCTACATATAGATCATGATGAGTGCAAATCACTGCGGGCTTGATCGATCATCATTTCGAGTAGTCGATTGGGCTAGCTCACGATAAGAATTTGAGCTCACCATCTCATTTTAGCATTTTCCTATATATATATATATATAGAGCAAGGCTCTATGAACTTAAGTTCATAATGAATAGTGGTGCACCAACTTTTTATCCACTCATCTTGCCTTGAGATTTGTGATGCACAAATCTCAAAGTGGCCTTTATATCTTTACGGATCCCAAAGCGAGATGAGTGGTTAGAAAAGTTGGTGCACCACTATTCATTATGAACTTAAGTTCATAGAAGCCTTGCTCTATATATATATATATATATATAGAGCAAGGCTCTATGAACTTAAGTTCATAATGAATAGTGGTGCACCAACTTTTCTAACCACTCATCTCGCTTTGGGATCCGTAAAAGATATAAAGGCCACTTTGAGATTTGTGCATCACAAATCTCAAGGCAAGATGAGTGGATAAAAAATTGGTGCACCACTATTCATTATGAACTTAAGTTCATAGAAGCCTTGCTCTATATATATATATATATATATATATATATATATATATATATATATATATATATATATATATATATATATATATATATATATATATATATATATATATAAAAGATTAATGGGTATAATATATCAAGGAGGTGATTCTCTCATATGTTACTTATATGGCACAATCTCTATTAAGTATGTTTCTCTCTTCTTCTTTATGTATTGATAAGAATTGTGTCACATTAGCATTTATGAGGGAATCCCTTCCTTAAAATATGATATCCATTATAATTATATATATATATATATATATATATATATATATATATATATATATATATATATATATATATATATCGGTCAACAATGACAGCTCTATATAAGACAGCTCTATATATCGGTCAACAAAGACAGCTATATATATATAAAAGTTAGGGCGCACGTGCATCACTGCACGTAACATAGTTACTTAGGTCCCGTGAAAATAGTTCAATAGGAAAAATCAGAGACTGTCGTGCACATGAAAATGTACTGACCTCGCACGAGCATTCCACGTGCTCAAGGGATCTATAAAAGTAGAGACTGATAAATGTATAAGCTCAGATTGCCTAGATTATTCTCAGCCTGAGTGAAGTGGGGGAAAAGGAAAGAGATGGAAACGAAAGGCACTGAAGATCCTCAGGCCACCACCGACAAACGTGGCGGCTGGATCACGTTGCCTTTTCTCGCAGGTCTCTCTCTCTCTATCTATATATATATATCGGTCAACAAAGACAGCTATATATATATATCGGTCAACAATGACAGCTCTATATAAGACAGCTCTATATATCGGTCAACAAAGACAGCTATATATATATATATATATATATATATATATATATATATATATATATATATATATATATATATATATATATATATATATATATATATATATAAAAGATTAATGGGTATAATATATCAAGGAGGTGATTCTCTCATATGTTACTTATATGGCACAATCTCTATTAAGTATGTTTCTCTCTTCTTCTTTATGTATTGATAAGAATTGTGTCACATTAGCATTTATGAGGGAATCCCTTCCTTAAAATATGATATCCATTATAATTAATATATATATATATATATATATATATATATATATATATATATATATATATATATATATATATATCGGTCAACAATGACAGCTCTATATAAGACAGCTCTATATATCGGTCAACAAAGACAGCTATATATATATAAAAGTTAGGGCGCACGTGCATCACTGCACGTAACATAGTTACTTAGGTCCCGTGAAAATAGTTCAATAGGAAAAATCAGAGACTGTCGTGCACATGAAAATGTACTGACCTCGCACGAGCATTCCACGTGCTCAAGGGATCTATAAAAGTAGAGACTGATAAATGTATAAGCTCAGATTGCCTAGATTATTCTCAGCCTGAGTGAAGTGGGGGGAAAAGGAAAGAGATGGAAACGAAAGGCACTGAAGATCCTCAGGCCACCACCGACAAACGTGGCGGCTGGATCACGTTGCCTTTTCTCGCAGGTCTCTCTCTCTCTCTATCTATATATATATATATATATATATATATATATATATATATATATATATATATATATATATATATATATATATATATATATCGGTCAACAAAGACAGCTATATATATATATCGGTCAACAATGACAGCTCTATATAAGACAGCTCTATATAAGACAGCTCTATATATCGGTCAACAATGACAGCTCTATATAAGACAGCTCTATATATCGGTCAACAATGACAGCTCTATATATCGGTCAACAAAGACAGCTATATATATATAAAAGTTAGGGCGCACGTGCATCACTGCACGTAACATAGTTACTTAGGTCCCGTGAAAATAGTTCAATAGGAAAAATCAGAGACTGTCGTGCACATGAAAATGTACTGACCTCGCACGAGCATTCCACGTGCTCAAGGGATCTATAAAAGTAGAGACTGATAAATGTATAAGCTCAGATTGCCTAGATTATTCTCAGCCTGAGTGAAGTGGGGGAAAAGGAAAGAGATGGAAACGAAAGGCACTGAAGATCCTCAGGCCACCACCGACAAACGTGGCGGCTGGATCACGTTGCCTTTTCTCGCAGGTCTCTCTCTCTCTATCTATATATATATATATATATATATATATATATATATATATATATATATATATATATATATATATATATATATATATATATCGGTCAACAAAGACAGCTATATATATATATCGGTCAACAATGACAGCTCTATATAAGACAGCTCTATATAAGACAGCTCTATATATCGGTCAACAATGACAGCTCTATATAAGACAGCTCTATATATCGGTCAACAATGACAGCTCTATATATCGGTCAACAATGACAGCTCTATATAAGACAGCTCTATATATCGGTCAACAAAGACAGCTATATATATATATCGGTCAACAAAGACAGCTATATATATATATATATATATATATATATATATATATATATATATATATATATATATATATATATATATATATATATATATATATATATATATATATATATATATATATATATATATATATATATATATATATATCGGTCAACAAAGACAGCTATATATATATATATATATATATATCGGTCAACAATGACAGCTCTATATAAGACAGCTCTATATATCGGTCAACAATGACAGCTCTATATAAGACAGCTCTATATAAGACAGCTCTATATATCGGTCAACAATGACAGCTCTATATATCGGTCAACAATGACAGCTCTATATATCGGTCAACAAAGACAGCTATATATATATATATATATATATATATATATATATATATATATATATATATATATATATATATATATATATATATATATATATATATATATATCGGTCAACAATGACAGCTCTATATAAGACAGCTCTATATATCGGTCAACAAAGACAGCTATATATATATAAAAGTTAGGGCGCACGTGCATCACTGCACGTAACATAGTTACTTAGGTCCCGTGAAAATAGTTCAATAGGAAAAATCAGAGACTGTCGTGCACATGAAAATGTACTGACCTCGCACGAGCATTCCACGTGCTCAAGGGATCTATAAAAGTAGAGACTGATAAATGTATAAGCTCAGATTGCCTAGATTATTCTCAGCCTGAGTGAAGTGGGGGAAAAGGAAAGAGATGGAAACGAAAGGCACTGAAGATCCTCAGGCCACCACCGACAAACGTGGCGGCTGGATCACGTTGCCTTTTCTCGCAGGTCTCTCTCTCTCTATCTATATATATATATATATATATATATATATATATATATATATATATATATATATATATATATATATATATATATATATATATATATATATATATATATATATATATATATATATATATATATATATATATATATATATATATATATATATATATATATATATATATATATATATATATATATATATATATATATATATATATATATATATATATATATATATATATATATATATATATATATATATATATATATATATATATATATATATATATATATATATATATATATATATATATATATATATATATATATATATATATATATATATATATATATATATATATATATATATATATATATATATATATATATATATATATATATATATATATATATATATATATATATATATATATATATATATATATATATATATATATATATATATATATATATATATATATATATATATATATATATATATATATATATATATATATATATATATATATATATATATATATATATATATATATATATATATATATATATATATATATATATATATATATATATATATATATATATATATATATATATATATATATATATATATATATATATATATATATATATATATATATATATATATATATATATATATATATATATATATATATATATATATATATATATATATATATATATATATATATATATATATATATATATATATATATATATATATATATATATATATATATATATATATATATATATATATATATATATATATATATATATATATATATATATATATATATATATATATATATATATATATATATATATATATATATATATATATATATATATATATATATATATATATATATATATATATATATATATATATATATATATATATATATATATATATATATATATATATATATATATATATATATATATATATATATATATATATATATATATATATATATATATATATATATATATATATATATATATATATATATATATATATATATATATATATATATATATATATATATATATATATATATATATATATATATATATATATATATATATATATATATATATATATATATATATATATATATATATATATATATATATATATATATATATATATATATATATATATATATATATATATATATATATATATATATATATATATATATATATATATATATATATATATATATATATATATATATATATATATATATATATATATATATATATATATATATATATATATATATATATATATATATATATATATATATATATATATATATATATATATATATATATATATATATATATATATATATATATATATATATATATATATATATATATATATATATATATATATATATATATATATATATATATATATATATATATATATATATATATATATATATATATATATATATATATATATATATATATATATATATATATATATATATATATATATATATATATATATATATATATATATATATATATATATATATATATATATATATATATATATATATATATATATATATATATATATATATATATATATATATATATATATATATATATATATATATATATATATATATATATATATATATATATATATATATATATATATATATATATATATATATATATATATATATATATATATATATATATATTCATTCAATATACATTTCACGTGTAAAGAGACTCGAAAACTACATAAAAAAGAACAATTAAATTTTATAGAACCATATATGTACGAGAAAGTGCTGGGTGTTCTGATAAAATGTGCGCCCCAGCTAATTAAATAACCCCTCAGTTAATTTGTGGCTTTTCATTTTAGAAATTACATCTTTGCCATCAAAGTAAACATGTCCATAATCTACAGTCACTGGTACTCTTCACAATGACCGCCGCAATCCGATCACTAAGACCAACCCCATGCACACCAAACTCCGATCGCTGCGAGGAACCATCGGCTGTCCAGCTCGCAGTCCTCTACGCCGCCGTCGGCCTACTATCGATCGGCACGGGCGGTACCCGATTCAATCTGATGACAATGGGCGCGGACCAATTCGACAAGCTCAAAGACCAAACCGTGTATTTCAACTGGTACTTCATCATCTTCTACACTTCGTTAATCATCGGAGCAACAGTCATCTTCTACGTCCAAGATAGGGTTAGTTGGACGCTAGGCTTTGGGCTGTGTACGTTAGCTAACGCTTTGAGCGTGTTGGTTGTGATGGTGGGAAAGAAGTACTATCGTCGGACACGGGCGAAGGGGAGCCCGTTTACGGGCATTGCACGGGTTGTCGTTGCGGCGGTTAGGAAGAGGAAGGTTGCGGACAGGAGGGAAGGGGTGGAGTACTACTATTGTTGTAGTGGTGAAGGGATGAAATCTTTGCATCAATCACCAAGTGCGAGCTTTAGGTATGTGAATTTATAGCTTATTCTAGCAAATTTCGCAAAAGCATTTAATTTGCAGAAAATAAACATTTTTTAATGAAACCACGACAATTAGAATAAGTTGCCACATGAGCACATGACATGTTTGAACAAGTTCGTCCTTAGATACTTCATATATGTATGCTTCATATTCTCCTTACGAATTCTATGAGTAAGATAGATAAATAAATAAAATAATAATAAATATAAAAATGATTATTAATTAAGTGAACGTGGAGTTTATCCTTTGTTTTTGCTCCAAAAAAATATAGATAAAAATAAGTTGATAGATGTGAAAGTCCATCTAACTATTATATCAAAACTCTAAAATTATGATAATGCATGATTATAGTTTTATATTCTAGTATACCCTTGTAGCTAGAACACACCTTTTTTTTATGGGCCGAAACACGATAACATTTTTTTTAAAATTAGCATTAATTAAATTCATGGTCAGCAAGATTCGAACCAGAGTTGCCTCTGATACCATGTTAAAGTCACTGTAATCATTATATCAAAACTCTAAAGTTATGATAATGTTTGAGGATTATAGTTTTATATTCTAACAATAAATAAAAATAAGGGTAATTTAGAATTTTTATTAAAAATTTACATCATAGCAGTAATTTTGAATAGTTCATGATATTTTTATTCAAAATATTCATATTGATCGATAGTACAATATTTTTAATAGTTCATGATATTTTTCTTCAGGCTTCACGATAGTTTTCTCTGATAAAAATTGTTTATGATATTTAGTTTTGTAAAAGAATCCAAAATTTCATGGTAGTTGTATGAAACTTGCCCTTTTCTTAATTTGAGCTGCTGGACCATTGTCTGTTTAGAGTTGCTTATGCGTCTATTGTATCTTGTACCCTTATAAATTAGGTGTGAGGTTACGATCATCACTACATACGGATCCACTTTGATATGTGCATTATGAATGCTTATAGGGACAAGTTAGTTAGAAAAGTCATCTTAATTAAGAATAAGATTACTTTTATAGGAAAGAAAACTATGACAGAATCTCTTTAATTGTTATGTAGTTTCCCATTTTTAGCATGATCCACCCGTTACAGTCCAACTTTCTTATATTTTATTCTCAATCACACTCTCTTGTAAAGTTTTGTTAGTGAGTTTGATTGGTGTGTTTGTCACCAATAGGATTAAGAAAGAGGAGGGGAAGCATGTGCGAAATAGAAATGTTGCTAAATGAAACTTGTTAACAAGGATCATCAACATCAATATTTCAAATAAATGAAGTAAAACAACCCTTTGTTAAAAACTTTAATTGTCAACAAAATAAAGATATGTTCTTTTATCTTGTATCAAGTATTGCATGTCATCTTTAGCATAGAATTATTGCTCAAGCACACTAAAAATATTTGAGAAAAGTAATGATTGTTATTAGTGATGCTCACATCAATAGGAAAAAGATAGAATTTTAAATATGAATCTAGCTCTAATGAGACAATTATTTGGATGTTTTGGGATATCGATTGTCGGCCACAATTATTCATGAAGCCATTATTGGCTTGTGCTAACACGGTGATGGATAGTGTTTGTCTAAGCCTTAGTCCACCACTGATACTATAGATACAAAATATCTTAGCTTTACAATTCAAGATGATGGTAGCGTGTCAGCCAAGTCTACCCTATGTTATAGCTAATCATAGTTTGTCATTTGACTCGTAATTCCATCCATCCATTACATGGTGGAAATTTTAATAGTTCATTGACCTCTTTTGGGAATTTTCTAGGTAAAAGACCTCGTACAGATAGATCTTCTTCTATTATTATCATTTATTTAATATTTGCATGCATCTCTATTTGATTTTGTGGATAAGTCTGAAGTGAAAGGTGGAGCCCACAAAATGAAAGATAGAATCATTAGCAAATATTAGGAAACACTATTGATGAGTAGAGGATCCCAATTCCATGTCTAAATATTATAATTAATAAAATAATATAGATATAAAGTAAGAAAGAGATAACCACAAAAGTTAAGAGTAAGTGTTGTTCATGTTTACCCCTTGGCCCTTGCTGTATAGCAGGAGGGCAGAAGTTAGCTAAGTCAGTTGCTTCTCCTATCTTATGACAAGAGGATCTAGATCCGAGAAATTGTCATGAGTTATCATGCGCAAACAAATTGAAGGTATTAAACAAAAGATCTTTTTTAGTTATATATATTACACCTTAATTATGTGTATTTGGAAAACTACATCAAAATCTTAGCATTTGCAAAACAACTTCTATGTCATCAATTGAATATAAAATATCCCCAAATTAACAAATCATCAGCTTTGTAGGATATGGAGAGTAAAAGTTTGACTACCTTATTGATATTTTTACATTGTATTTACAAATTAGTCTGTCACAGTTGATGATTCGTTGATTACAAAGGTATCTTTTCCAAATAGATGATTTGAGGATAGTTTTGAAAATATGCGGGCGGGAACATCATATCATATCATACTCCTTATAAAAGTGCGAGTTTGAGAAAAACTTTTCATAGTCAATATTACTCTTAACCCTTTTAGATTTTTATTCTAATCTTACTATAATTAATAATATATATTCAAATAATTTAAAGGTAAAATATTTAACCAAAATTTGATATGAAAAGAGATCACATGATGGAACTAATCTCTATCCTATTAGAATATATCACGTGTCCAACTAATTCTATCTTCCTAAGAATTCTCATTAAATTAAAACTATTCATATCCAATATTCAAAAATTTATCCATAGAAAAGCGAAAAATTCGATAATCAAAATTTTGTTAATTCAAAATAAATTGTAACTATCCACAATTTTAAAAAATCTAAAAATTTTCATCTGACCCTCCTTAATTATTTTATAAAGTAAATTTCAATAAACCACTCATAACTTTGAATTGAGCATTAACTTCTATAATATTTGCAATTCTCATTAAATCCTCTGTAAGTTTGATAATTTTGGAAAACACCCAAGACATGTTGATTTTTGCACTTAACCTCCAAAATGATGTTACCCCAAAATTTTACATCGGCTAAATTTAACCCTCAAGGACAGTATATCCCCTCAAATCATTCTAAAAATCAAAATTTTGTTAATTCTAAACAAATTGTAACTATCCACAATTAAAAAATCTAAAAATTGTCATGTGCCCTTCTTAATTATTTTAAAAGTAAATTTCAATAAACCACTCATAACTTTGAATTGAGCATTAACTTCTATAATATTTGCAATTCTCACTAAATCCTTAGTAAGTTTGATAATTTTAGAAAACACCCAAAATATTTTGATTTTTGCAATTAACCTCCAAAATGACGTTACCCAAAGTTTTACATCGCCTACAATTAATCCTTAAGGACAGTATATACCCCTCAAATCATTCTTATTTGCAAGTTAATCCATAAATTTACAAACAACCCTAAAAATATGAAAAATTATAAATAGCTACCTAAAAATCTAAAATTACAAATAACATGAGAAAATTTTGAAACTACAAACAACCCTGTTTAAATTCCTAAACATTACAAAAATCACATTGACGAATCGGGTAAACCCTTGAAAAAACAAATAGCCCGTAAAAATTCAAAATTGCAAAAACCATTGAAAATCTTTAAAATGAAAAAATTGCTCTTAAATTTCTAAAATTATTAATGACCCACAAAAATTCATAAATTACACACAACCTCTTAAAAAATAAAAAATACAAACAAACCCCTTTAAAATTTGAAAATTATAAACAACTCCTAAACCCCTTTAAAATTTGAAAATTATAAAAACTCCTAAAAATTCAAACAAAAACACGAAAAATATGAAAATTACAAAAGCAATCTCAGAAATAGTAAAATATGACAAATAGCATACTAACAAATTTAAATTGCAAACAGCCCCTAAAAATCTTAAAAATCATAAACAAATCCTTTAAATGAGAAAGCTACAAAGAGACCCTGGAAAAATTACAAAAAACCCAAAAAATATAAAAAGTATAAACAACCTTCCAAAAAATTAAAAACTAGAAACAAACCCCTTTAAAATCTAAAAAATATAATCAATCTCTTGAAAATTCTAATAATTACAAACTAATCTCTAAAAAAATCTGAAAATTATAAACATCCATTATTTTGGGTTTTTTGCCAAAAGTTATTGGGGGTTAAGTGAAAAAATATGAAACTTATTAGGTCATTGGGGTGTGTTTTGGCCATTTGACTACACAAGAACTAATGATGTTAACTTTGAGGGTTTTACTTAAAAGTTATTGTGAGTTTAGCGAGAGTTTTAAAGATATTTGAGATTTACTTCAAATAGTAAACTTATTGAGGGCTTAGAGAATTTATCCATATGTTAATTTTGAGGGTTTCATGAAATTGCAAAAACCTTGGAAAATCTAAATTTTGAAAAAAGTCTCCTAGCATTCTAAAATTATAAATTACCCACAAAAAATTCATAAATTGCAAAAATTCCTTTAAAATTTAACAATTACAAATAACCCCTTTAAAATTTAAAAGTTACAAACAACCCCTAAAAATTTAAAATTTCAAACAAGCATGAAAACTATGAAAATTACAAAAATCTAATAAAAATTAAATATGACAAATAGTATCCTAAAAATTTTAAACTGAAAATATCTCCTAAAAATCATAAATAGACACTTTAAATTAGAAAATTACAAAGAAACCTCAAGAAAATTACAACAAAACCCAAAAAAATTAAAAGTACAAACAACCTGGAAAATCTAAAATTAGAAACGAATCTCCTTAAAATCTAAAAATTACAATCAACCTCTTGAAAATTTCAATAATTACAGATAAACCTCTAAAAATCTCAAAGTTGTAAACATTCGGTGTGTGTGGTTTTGCTAAAATATATTGGGGATTAAGTGAGAAAACCTAAAACTTTTGGGTTATTAGGGGAATAATATTAGCTTTCGGGCTTAAAGTAAGAAGAGTTTATGGAGATTTAATAAAATTTCAAACTTGAGGTGGGTTATCTATAGTAAGCTCAAACATGAGGGGTTTCTCAAATTAAAAATAGTTGAGTAGAGTTTTCTTAGACACACCCTATATTTGAGGTGGGTTAAGTGAGAAAAGTTCAAGATGTTATCTCAAATTTTCAAAGTTGAGGAGGGTTATCTACAAAATGCTTAAACTTGATGGGTTTTCTCATATCAAAATAGTAGATGGGGTTTTCTAAAAGTAATCCATGATTTTTGAGATATAAAATCAAAAATCCCCTTGATTGGTGATTATCGAAATACCCTTTAACTTTTAGATTTTATCAAAACCCCTTAAGCGTAAGATTTTATTAGAAAATCCCCTAAATTTATCGCTTTAGTGGGGTTTCCTCATAAAATCTTAAAGTTAAAAGGTTTTCTAATAACCTCTAAACTTAACTAGATTTTTCGATATTTTCAAAATTATGCGGGTTTATCTAATTATCATCCAAAGTTAAGGGAATGTTCTAACAACTAGCATTTTACTATAAGCAACCAAACTCAGTGGAAAAGAGTTTTTTTAATTTTTTAATAATTGGTAAAGGGTATTTTGAAAAGTGAAAACGTGAAATGTTTAGGTTTTAAAATGTTCAATAGATATGTTAATTAAAAAATTATCTGTGTAAAATTACTCAAATAAGGATACTTAATTTATAACTAAATTCTAATTTAATGCATTCCCTTTTAAATATTTTGTCTTTTCAATTGCAAGCCTTTGAGATGTTCAACAGGAATGCTAATTAAAAATAGTTATGTGAGTAAAATTACTCAAATAGGTATTGTTTATATATATATATATATATATATATATATATATATATATATATATATATATATATATATATATATATATATATATATATATATATATATATATATATATATATTGATATTTTGATTATGTGATGTTCAATATATGTCATCTTAAAAGATCTAGGGTCTTGACCACTTGCAATTATCTTGTGAGACTTGAATTAGGATAACTACATCCCATCATAATAACACTAGCCACGATATACTAAGAAATAGAGATGACTCGATAGAAGGTGTAACTGAGGCGTTAAGCTAAAAAGTTTTGAATTGCAAGAGTAATCCAATGGGATGGAGAAGGACACTTAAATAAAGAGGAATCGATACTCTATTAAAAAATTAACTTAAAGACATGAGCATATCTCCAATTACGCGAAATAGTTATAGTCAGCTATTAAATAATTATATGTCTCAAAAATAACAAATCTCTCTACTAAGAAAATGATACATAATAGCATGAAAATATATCAATTAGTAATTTCATAACTTGCTAACTTTGACAATCGAACATAAACAGATAGAATATAATATATTATCTTGGAAAAAATTTATAATTAAGATCCATGGTTCTTGGTATATGAAATTTCCTTAAGAGTCTATTAGCCTCATAGGACATCACACTTAACGGAAATTATTAGATTATTAAATTGTGTAGGGTATAAATATTAGAATATTATACTGTGAATTTATGCAAATTATAAGATGAGAACATAGGATTGCGGTGAGAATGAAATCATTTGCATAAAAGTTACATTTTTCATAAAAGGATTTTGATCCTCATGTACTTATTTATTGCTAATTGTACTTAATGTGAATTGACCATGTACATTTAACTTTGGCCATGGTAATTTTAATACTTTTGATTAACTATATAGGTATATAGACAATAAATGACTTTACTTTTCACATGGAAATAACAAAATGGTTTTACATCAAAACCATCTAAATTTTTGTCCAAATTGATGGTTACCACCTACTTTATTTTGACGAAAACTACCTAAAATTTCTTACATGCTTTCAATATCACACAAATCTATATTTTTAATGTCACATCAAAACCACATATTTTCTGTAGCTAATATCTCATGTGTGGTTATGCTTAGTACATATTTTAAATTTTTGATGGTAATTGTGATTTTCTTAACATAGCGGTGGTTCATGTCAAAAGTTTATAAAAGTAAGGTGATATACATATCAAGTTGTGTTTTGTAAAAGTGATAACCATAAGAGATATAAAAGTTTAGGTGGTAACGATAAAAAAAAACATCACTTGGTGTGATATTGAAACCATGTAAGCAATTTTAGGTGGTTTTCGTCAAAAAAAAAAGGTGATGTAAAAACCCTAACAAAAAATATTTCACAACAGAGTAATATATATCTGACACTATGAAAAAAAAAAGGTGATGTAAAAACCCTAACAAAAAATAGACTAAAAATAATAATGATATTTAATTAATCTGCTCTACTTTTTGGGACAAAGGATGATAGGCCTCTGATGCGTAGACTTTCTTCGTTCTATTAATCTAGACATGTAGGTATTGCTCTCTAGCTGGAAGAAAAGTTATATGATGTCACTGGTAATATATATCTGACACTATGAAAAGCAAAAGGCGGAACGAGTAATGTGAACGTCTTTTCTACCTAAGGTCATGTCATTTATATCCACAATAAAGTTACATGACTTATTAATTAGTTGCCATGTTAGCTTGAGCTTGACCACGAAAATAAGCGATTTAAATGCTTACATCTGGATACTGTTCAGAAACCAACACAAGTACAATAAGAACTGTGAAGGCATTTTTAGTTCATGCATTTGTTCCATAAATATTGAACAATATATTATGAAAAGGAATGTCATTTTGTCATGATTTACAATCAAACGCTAGCGCCTAATACCGGGGACACTAGCCACTGCTTGGATCTGGGACCCCCACGACGGGGGGGGGGTTGCACAAATATGTTGAGAAATTAAACAATACAGCACAACATATGAAATTTTTAGCAACAACCACATATTTAAAAAAAAAACACAAAGCACAAGAGAATTTTATAGCGGTTCAGAATAAATCTTACATCCATTTTTCCTTCTCTCGAATGGACTTTCACACTATGATAATTGTTCTCTAAGATTACAAACCCTAATCCATTAGGCTTTATAATACCGCTCCCTAGATCAAACTCTAATCTAGTCATCTACACCCAAACAAGCCTATCACTAGTGTGTACCCTAGCTCTCAGCTATAAAAAACAATCCTCAATTGAAATCGGCTTGAGTATGACGTAAAACAGATCAAACGATCATAGTAAAAGTATTGATTACAACAAAAAATTATCAAAATAAGCACGATTGAAAAGATTTTACAGCCTCGTATGATCAAACCGTTTTTCAAAGTCTATGAGGTTCTGATTTGGAAGAACGGAGGCAGATGCGATGATTCTAGATCAGTACTCGTCGAATGAAATCGATCCAATGAAGAAGAACGCAACAACGACGTGATCAAGAATGCTACAGGATGATCCTGATGATGAAGGAAACTCCAATATTCAAACCCTAGGCTCTCTCTCTTTCTCTTCCTCTCTCTCTCTTTTTCTCTGAAATTAGGTCAATGAATTCTATCTAAAACATGATAGGAGAGAGGGTATAACAGTTGCAACGAACTGCTAAGATTAGATCTCAGAAAACTGTTGAATCAACTCAGGCTCATCGATGGGCAACATGCTCATCAATGGGGCAAATGCTCATTGATAGATAACATGTCTTTGTACCTTGTGGATCAATGGGGTGTGCTTTAAATCGATGGTCTTCTCCTTTGCTCATCAGTGGACGAGATGGCCATCGATGGGTGAATGGTCTCTATCAAAATTTTCATCGATAAGAGGTTAAGAAATTGATGATACAACAGCAGGTCGACCTATTTGAGCTGATTTCGACTCCGTTAGAACTTGGTATCATTTATATCCTGTATATACCTACACAAGTCATCTCACACACAAGTTAGTCCCAAATACACACTTTTTATTATTCAAACAAAAGAAATTTTATGGACAAGATCTGACGCAGCGCGGAAGTTGAAATCTCGTAATCCACCGAGGGTTGATCTCCGAATCCACGAAGAGCTTCGAATCCACGAAGAAAATATATTAAACGAAAATTTTATTGATGAAAAGATATCCCTCTAGGGCTTACAAGACTCTGTTTAAATAGAAAATAAATAAGAATCCTACAAGGACTCGAACTCCTACTAAAAATAGAAATAAGAACTCTAATTGACCCGAACTTTGCCAAAAATAGAAATAAGAAAACTATCCTCAAAAGACTCCCTACGATTAGGGAAGTAAATCGGTCAAATTTGGAATCAAATCGGATTTGCTTCCTAATCCAAACAGACTCCTAAAACATTACTAAAAATAGTAAAAAGTCAACGAAAACGCTGATATCTCTCAATCCGGAAGGAATTTGACGAAATGAACAGCGAGCAAACCGAACCTCGGTAGATTTGGTTGGCTCTGTCTCAAAAAAATACGCGATTTTAAAAAAAATCGTCTAAATCCGACTTACGGATTGAAAATTACGACCCGTTCTTCGTTGCAATCTATTTTCCTCGACCGGGTTTGCGTTTGGGCTTGTTACGATCCTGTTTCTCCATGAAAGTATCCGCAATGTGTTCTACATCAGTCTCCCCTGCTTGAAAAGAGCTCGACCCTGAGCTTATACTCGCATGAAGAGTTATTCCCTCTGGCGGATAATACTCAAACAAATCTGCAATATTAAAACTAGGAGAAATCCCCAAACCTGCAGGAAGGTCAACGACATAAGCATTGTCATTAATCTTCTTCAGTATTTTACACGGACCATACTTTTTATTCTTCAGCTTGTTATAGGTGCCCACTGGAAAACGCTCCTTTCGTAGAAATACCATCACCATGTCTCCCTCCTCAAACACCTTCTTCCTCCTGTGCTGATCAGCATCCGCATTATATTTAGCATTGGACTTTTCTATCTTCTCTTTCACTTCTTGCTGGATAGCACGTATCTTTTCAACCATATGATCTGCAGCAATACTCTGTCCTGGAAGCTTAGGTAGCGGGGCTAGATCAAGATAATGGTTCGGAAGCCTTCCATACACAATCACAAAGGGAGCCTTGCCCGTAGTTCAACTCTCCATACAGTTATAAATAAATTCAGCATGTGCTAGAGCAAGATCCCACTGTTTCGGACGATCACCAGAGATGGATCTAAGAAGGTTACCGAGAGTACGATTGATCACTTCAGTTTGTCCGTCCGTTTGAGGGTGGTAGGCAGTACTGAATTTATGTAAAGTATTGAATCGCTGCCCCAAAGTCTTCCAAAAGTGGGATAAGAACTAAGAATCACGATCAGATGTGATGGATTTTGCCACTCCATGAAGGCGAACTATCTCCCGAAAGAAAAGATTGGCAATGTTGTTAGCATCGGCAGTCTTCTTACAAGGAATAAAGTGTGACATCTTTGAAAACCTGTCAACAACAATAAAAACAGAATCCATACCTCGTTGGGTTCGAGGAAGGCCAAACACAAAATCCATCGATATATCATGCCATGGCGCATCAGGAACAGGTAAAGGTGTATACAATCCCGTGTTTTGGGACTGCCCCTTGGCAACTTGACACACTGGACAACGCCGCACGTATTTTTCTGTCCCCTTCTTCAGCCGAGGCCAGTAATATCGCTCTTCAATGGAAGCAATCATCTTGTCACGCCCCAAGTGTCCTCCTAGTCCGCCAGCATGAAGGTCTCATATTATCTGCTCTCTCAATGAACTCTGGGGTATGCACAACTGATCTCCATGAAATAAATAGCCATCCAAGATATGAAAATCTCTGACTGATTGATTTTATTGGCAGTCGTTCCAAACCTCCTTAAAGTCTTCATCTTCTGCATACAGCTCCTTCAAGTATTCAAATCCAGTCACCTCTGCCTGCAAAGTCACCAACAAACCTGCTCTCCGACTGAGTGCATCTGCAGCTTTATTCTGCTGTCCTGACTTGTGCTTCAAAACAAAGGTGAAACACTGCAGAAATGCTATCCAACGAGCATGCATACGGTTGATGGTAGTCTGACTATTGATGGACTTCAAAGCCTGATAATCAGTATTAAGTAGAAACTCCCGCAAGATTAAATAGTGCTCCCAATGCTTCAAAGACTGAACTATGGCATACAACTCCAGTTCATACGTAGTCCACTTCTGTCGAGCTTCGCCGAGTTTCTCACTATAGAAAGCAACTGAACGCCCTTCTTGAAATAGAACACCGCCAATTCCTACGATGGACGCATCACAATCAATTTCAAACACCTTTTGCAAATCTAGAAGGGCAAGTACTGGTGCGGTGGATAATTTCTCCTTGATCAATGCAAAGCTACGGTCTGCATCTTCTCCCCAATTAAACTTATCTTTTTTCATGCACTCAGTAATAGGTGCCACAATGCTGCTAACTTTTTTAACAAATCTCCTGTAGAAAGTGACTAGGCCATGAAAACTACGAACTTCGCTGACGGTCTTCGGCGTAGGCCAATCTCGAATAGCACGCACATTCTCTTCATCAACATGGATGCGCACTGCACTGACGACAAAGCCCAAGAACAATAGGCTACTAGTCATAAAGTTGCACTTCTTCAGATTGATGTACAACTTGTTCTCCTGCAAAACTGTTAGTACCTCCCTCAAGTGGTCCAAGTGCACGGATTCGGTCTGGCTATAAATCAGGATATCATCGAAATAAACTACAACGAACTTGCCGATAAAGGGTTTTAATACCTGATTCATCAACCGCATGAAAGTGCTAGGAGCATTGAAAAGACCAAAAGGCATGACCAACCATTCATACAGGCCTTCTTTTGTCTTGAAGGCAGTCTTCCACTCATCTCCTTCCCTAATCCGAATCTGATGATAGCCACTCCTGAGATCAAGTTTGGAGAATACTTTTGATCCAGATAACATATCCAGCATGTCATCCAGGCGAGGGATAGGAAATTGATACTTCACGGTAATCTTATTGATAACTCTACTATCCACACACATGCGCCACTCTCCGTTCTTCTTTGGGACAAGTAACGCTGGCACGACACACGGACTCATGCTAGCTCGAATAAGGCCCTTCTGTATGAGTTCGTCCACTTATTTTTACAAGATCTCTCCTTCCTTCGGGCTCATTCGATAGTGTGGTAGGTTTGGTAAGCGTGATCCAGGGATGAAATCGATCTCATGTTGGACATCTCGAAGCATTGGTAATTCAGAAGGAAGCTCGTCAGGCATAACTGCATCAAATTATTGTAAAAGGGTCTGAACTTCAGGTGAAATTTCGGTGGAGGTAGAATCCTCTTTTCCTGAAACAACAAGAGCATAAATCTCATCAGACTGTTTCACATCTTTCATAAAATCTTTATTGTTAACCAAGAACGCCTTCTTTTCAGCAACATCTGTTTTGATTGACCCCTTCTCAGTAAGAGGCAAAAGCACAACTCAGCGACCATCCTTCTTAAAGATGTAAACATTGTCCTTCCCCCTGTGCGTGACATTAACATCAAACTGCCATGGCCTGCCTAGCAGGATATGACAAGCGTCCATCTCAACTACATCGCATATAACATCATCAACATAATTACGACCAATGGAAAAAGACACCCGACACACCTCATCGACTTGTACATTATTACCCTTGCGAATCCAACCGATCTTGTAGGGAGCAGGATATTTCTCTGTTTTCAGTCCTAATTTCTCCACCATACGCCGAGAGACAATATTCTCATTACTGCCACTATCAATGATAACGTCACAAGTCCTCTGTTTTACCGTGCACCTCGTGCGAAAGATATTATGCCTCTGGGGTGGTTCTTCTGTCTTTGGAGCCAATAATAATCGCCGCACAACGCATGAGAGTTGATTCCCATCATCAGCACTCACCCCTTCACGGTCATAGTCTTCAGCGTTGTCTTCGTCTACATCCTCCTCTTCATGATCCACCATATGCACAACACCTCGTTTAGGGCACTGATTGGATCGATGACCAGGTTCACCGCATCTATAGCACTTGATTGGATCGGGTTTGGCATATGGGTTCGGTGGTGTAGTCATCTTTGTTGCTATTGACGTCGGCCTTGTACTCTTCTCAGCTGTAGAATCTTGAGCAGGAGCGGTTTGAGACTGTTTATTCCCGTCACGATTGAAACTCGTGCGCGACCCGTCAGAAGCTACCCACGATCCTTTATTATTTCGTCCAAGTTGCCGCTCCACCTTTTGGGCTAGGCTAACTGTGTCTGTCAAAGTATATGTCTGCTGTAAAGACACACGATCCTGAATTGCTAACCTCAATCCCCCAGTGTAACGAGACATCTGTTGCGACTCGTTCTCGTTTAAATTATTGCGGGAGGACAACCGATAAAACTCCTGCGTGTACTCATCAACTGTTCTTCCACCTTGTTTGCAATTCTGATATTGTCCGAACAAGACTTGTTCATAGTCACCAGGTAGGAAACGGGCTTTCAGCAACTTCTTCATCTTCTCCCACCTATCGACCTTTGGCTTTCCTTGGCGAGATCGATTCATGCATACTGATTCCCACCAAGCAGATGCTCCACCCTTAAGTCGGTAGGCCACCAACTTAACCTTCCGTTCATCTGGAATCTCCATATACTCGAAAAATCTCTCCACTTCTGCAATCCAGTCAAGAAATTCTTCAATATGAAGTTGTCCGTTGAAAGATGGCAGATCCATCTTCATCTTGAATCCTCTAGCATCATAATTGTCCCATCGACGGCAGTCTCTGCGATCATAACCGCGGCGTGGGGCTTCATAGTAATCGCTGTCGCTGTGGAAGTCATCCTGTGGAGTCGGATCACGTCGTTGGCGACCATCAACGTGATTTTAAACTCCTACCGTGTTCAGACGCTCCAGTGCCGACGCAAGTCGCTCCATGGTAGTCTTCATCTGATTAACATCGGTCTTCATCTGATTAAAATTAGTCTTCAACTCATCGAAATCAGTTCGAGAAATAGGGCCTTCACCACCTGTCATCGGATCGGAGGAACAAGGCTCTGATACCAATTGACGCAGCGCGGAAGTTGAAATCTCCGAATCCACCGAGGGTTGATCTCTGAATCCACGAAGAGCTTCGAATCCACGAAGAAAATATATTAAACGAAAATTATATTGATGAAAAGATATCCCTCTAGGGCTTACAAGACTCTGTTTAAATACAAAACAAATAAGAATCCTGCAAGGACTCGAACTCCTACTAAAAATAGAAATAAGAACTCTAATTGACCCGAACTTTGCCAAAAATAGAAATAAAAAAACTATCCTCAAAAGACTCCCTACGATTAGGAAAGTAAATCGGTTAAATTTGGAATCAAACCGGATTTGCTTCCTAATCCAAACAGACTCCTAAAACATTACTAAAAATAGTAAAAAGTCGACGAAAACGCTGATATCTCTCAATCCGGAAGGAATTTGACGAAATGAACGGCGAGCAAACCGAACCTCGGTTGGATTGGTTAGCTCCGTCTCGAAAAAATATGCGAGTTTTTAAAAAAAATTCGTCTAAATCCGACTTACGGATTGAAAGTTACGACCCGTTCTTCGTTGTAACCTATTTTCCTCGACCGGGTCAGCGTTTGGGCTTGTTACGATCATGTTTCTCCATGAAAGTATCCGCAATGTGTTCTACATCAAGATCCTAACAACTACAGCTCCCATAAATTAGATTAACTTCACAGAGACCGGTTGAGGTGAATGAATCACATATAGAAATCTAAGATGTGGTGAATGATGAAGACATAATCTTGTTGTTAATGAGAAATAATTTGCTTATCACAGATTAATTACTATTCCTGAATGACAAATCTTACTTCAACTGAATTCATCCAGTCCATGTAAACACATGTTCGTATTTAAGTATTGCTCTACAAAAATAGTCGATTTACTAGTGATAGTTACTCTAAGCACGAATTTTAGTAATCATTTAAAAAAAAAAAAAATGTCCGTTCTCTCAGGTTCCTTAACCGAGCAGCAATGATTACGGAAGGAGAGACCAATTCAGCCGGAAATACCGTCGCGAAAACTTGGCGCTTATGCACAGTACAACAAGTGGAAGACCTGAAGACCCTCCTTCGTCTTACGCCTCTCTGGACCTCCGCCGTCTTCCTCAGCATCTCTATCGGCATCCAAGGCAGCCTCACCGTCCTCCAAGCCCTCACCATGGACCGATCCCTCGGGCCCCACTTCTCCGTCCCTGCTGGCTCCGTCATCGTCTTCCTCCTCATCACCGTCACCGTCGTCCTCCCCCTCATCGACCGCCTCCCCAACCTCATCCACAAAACCCTGACCCCCCTCCGTCGTGTGGGCCTCGGCCACGTGCTCAACGCGGTTGGCATGGCGGTCTCCGCACTTGTGGAGAGACGTAGATCCTCCATCGTCCACGCTCACAATGCCAGCGGCGATGCGGGGTGGACAGTTCCAATGTCGGTGCTCTGGCTGGTGCTGCCAATGGCGACAACAGGGCTCGGTGAGGCGATGCATTTTCCAGCGCTGGTGGCCTTCTGTTATCAGGAGTTTCCGACTTCGATGAGGAGCATAGCAACAGGGGTGATGGCGTTACTGATAGCGATCGGGTTTTACGCGAGCACGGCGGTGATCGGAGTTGTACAGAGGGTCACGAGCTGGTTGCCGGATAATGTGAATGCGTCGAAGATGGAGAATGTGTTTTGGATGTTGGCGGTGGGGGGAGTGGTCAATTTTGGGTACTTTCTGGTTTGTGCATGTATGTACAAGTATCAGAGGAGGGAAGTTGAGGAAGCAGATCAGCGCGAGGGTAACATCTAATTTGGGCAATGTAGTAATGTATTCTCTGTTTCATGAGAAATGAATCAGGCATCTAAAGGTATATGGGATGATAATTAATTATAGTATAATACATGCCTTATATAGTTTACATTTAGTGATATGTATCATATTTATCCTGATCACTTGAAATGGAAGATGTCACTGAATACTTTCTCAGCTACATTTTCTGGTTCTATGTGCGAGTACCACTACAGAGAAATACAGAAAGAAGAATGCTCCCAGTAACAATGAGTGTGAATATCTCCTAAACTATCTGCGTGTACAAGATATGCACCAAACATTCTCCCAAACTATCTGGGTGCATAATTCGCATAGTGGAATGACCTTCCAAGAATGATGTCAAACTGTCAAGGTCTATAATATTTTGTGATTAATTTGGAGATGAAATTGTGATATATATTGCCTTTTAACTAAAGAAAAAAATAGGACCTCACTATTTCTATTTCTTAGGCTCATTTTGTTAAATGAACCATCATCTTATAACCCTCAATCTCAAATATCATATGTTTTGATATGATGCCATGTGCATGATTAACTAAAGAAATCCTACACTCAACGGAGATTGTGTGTTGCATATCATATTTATCCTTCAATTGAAACGAAAAATGTATTTGAATTTCTTTTCTACAATTTAACTGCCTTACTGATTCACTGACAAACGCTGATTTTTTTTTTTTTGAGAAAAATTGGATCGTGCGAAGTCCGGGAGATCCAAGAAAAGAGGGTGTTTTTCGGCCGGATTTCGACGTGCAACTTCAACGGAGCGTAACTTTTGATTCATTGCATAAAATCACTATTATTATATGTTTTCAGAAAGCTCGAGAGTTGCTCTGCGCCAAGAATGGCATAAGCTGGATGACCAAGTATCAGGGTCAAAGAAAATCATCTTCAGACTCAAACTGCGCTTGAAAGAGTTCGGTCTCTTCAGTTTCTATTATTTATGGAAAGTCTTTTATTTCTAGGAAGTCTATTTCTTTTAGGAAATGCTAGTTTGATACTTTTATTTTGTTTTATAGCTGTTGTATCATATAAAGTCTTTTGGGTATTTTTGTATTTGTACTTCGAGGTTTAAGTATCAGAGAAGGAAGGATGAGGGAGATCAGTACAGAGTAGTAAGTGATTTAAGGAATGTATCTGTTATCTGTAAGTGAGAAATAAGTTAAGACACCATGATTTCATATCTGTATGTGAGGAATAAGCGAAGACGCCTGACATGATTTCACATCTTTATTGCATACTTCAGCCATTCTAAGCGATTGTTATCCTTCAGTTGAAATGGAAGATGTAATTATACACTTTCCCATCTACAATTTCAGATTATAATACTGCTGCTGAGGCTGAGTAGCCTAGGTCGGTGCATAAGCAGCAGAAGTATTGACTCCAGATGCAGGGAACTGATTTGTTGATGTTATAGAAGGATTGGGGTTGGTGGTGGGTGTAGCCTCCCATGGCTGAGGCACATAGCTAGAAGAAATCTGGGCTTGGGCTTGGGGCTACAGTTGGGCCTATGTGCCTGGGCTTGGGACTGGGCCCAAGGAGAAACATAGCTATTATATGTAACATACCCTTGGTTCATCACGTAAGGCTGCTGGGGAGTACAAGGACTTCCAGGTGCATTGGAGGGAACAGAAACGGGGGATGACGCTTCTGATGTGCTTCCTGTTTCACTGTGGTTTGGTGAGGCGGCTTGCCCATTTGTTTCTGAACTGGCTTCAGTTTCTGTCTTATACTTTGATTTCCTGCCCAAGGTATTAAATATTTTCAAACATATGAAAAAGAATGTTAACCAAGTTAAGCAAGTAGATTGCATTTGGCTGTAAAACCTGCGAGCTAATTGAGCAAAATCATCATCTTCTTCCTCTTCCTCTTCGTATGAGTTTAACGCTGCAGGAGTTGGTGCCACAGGAGTGTTTGGTTATGGAATAGATTCAGATGTTTCAGGCGGTAGGGGAGAACCAGAGGCTATTGCATCGCGTTTAGCAAGGAGACTTTGTAAGTCATCATTTAATGCAAGGCCTTGTCCTAGGAGTTCTTCATCCCTGCCAAAGTTTGCGACATAGAGACAAAGGTTACTCATGCAAATAATATTTTTCAAAACATGGATTACTGCAAACAACAACGCAATACGCATTATAAACTTCATAAAATCCAAGGAGAACAAGCAGATATCAAAAGTGAAGAACAGTGCTAGCTGCAATTGATAGATCAACTACTTGCACATCATGTCATGCTGCGAAGTAATGGATTCTCTGTTTCAAGAGAAATGAATCAGCTATCTAAAGGTATATGGGATGATAATTAATTATGGTATAATACATGCCTTATATTGTCTACATTTAGTGACATGTATCATATTTATCCTGATCACTTGAAATGGACGATGTAACTGATTACTTTCTCAGCTACATTTTCTGATTCTATGTGTGAGTACCGCTACAGAGAAATACAGAAAGAACAATGCTTCCAGTAACAATGAGTGTGAATATCACATGCATCAAATATTCTCCCAAACTATCTGGGTGCATAATGTGCATTTTGGAATGACCTTCCAAGAATGATGTCATAACTGTCAGGGTCTATAATATGGAATTATGAGATATACTACTATTTCTATTTCTTAGTTGCTCATTTTGCTAAATGAACCGTCGTCTAATAGCCCTCAATCCCAAATATCATATGTTTTGATATGATACAATGTGCATGATTAACTAAAGAAATCCTACACTCAACGGAGATTTTGTGCTGCATATCATATTTATCCTTCAATTGAAATGAAAAATGTATTTGAATTTCTTTTCTACAATTGAACTGCCTTATTGATTCACATGCAATCACTGATTTGTTTTATTTTTTTTATTTTTTGTGTGTGGAGAAATTGGATCATGCGAAGCTCGGGAGATCTGAGAAAAAAGGGTGATTTTCGGCCAAATTCGATTGTGCAACTTCAACGGACCGTAACTTTTAATTCCCTTCATAGAATCACTATTATTATATGTTTTCGGAAAGTTCGAGAGGTGCTCTGCGCCAAGATGGCATAACCCGGACGACCTAGTATTAGGGTCAAAGGGAATCTTCTTCAAGCTCAAACTGCACGTGAAAGAGTTTTGGTCTCTTTAGTTTCTAGTCTTTATGGAAAATCTTTTATTTCTAGGAAGTCTGTTTTTTAGGAAAGATTGGTTTGGTACTTTTACTTTGTTTTATACCCTATATAAGGGGGACGAATTTATGTAGACTCTTAATGTTGGCTTTTATATTATTCTAAAGTTCTGTACCCTAGAGTTTCTAATATTTGTATCGTTTTACTCGCACAAGAATAAGGAGTTATCTCCTTAATTACGCTTCCGCCACATCACTTATCTCCAGTACGAGCCTATCCTTTACCGATCAAATGGGGCTTAAATTGGTGCAACAACATTCTATGTAATATTCAGTAATAAAATTTGCAGGCCTTCCTAGCTGGTTACCCGCGCTAAGTTCTGGATAAACAGAAGTCAGTTTTTGACTTTTGGCTAAATTTTGACCGGCACTTTTTTTTGGGAGTCTTTTCGTTTTACAGTTGTGAGTTTAGTGGTACAACAAGTTATTCTTCTCTCTTGTAAAGGGTCTGGGGATTCTTCTTGAAACTTTAATTCTTGCGTGGGCTTTACCAAAAGAGAACATTAGAGTACTGCTCTACAAAATCCATTACACTAAAGCCCACTTACCTTTTGGCTCATGAACTCACCAATGTTTAAGTCACCCCTCTAATGGGCCGGTTTATTCTGGGCTCATCACTGTATCGCTATTTAGTCCTTAGCCTTACACTTGACCTAGTAGCCGGGGAGCAAATTAAAACCTTTGTTTCCTTGGGAAGAACAAATTGAAAAATTGCAGATCACTTGTTGATGAAATAAAAGAGAGACAGCTGATCTGAAGCATTTTTAGTCAGAGATTTTATTCGCACCAAATTCTGCCACCAAACTTAGGTAGGGCAAATGTACCACTAAAGGAGCTGTTTTTTAGGAGAAGCAAGTAAAGTTATTGCAGCTGTCAGGCTCTAATAACCTTCTCGCTTCAAGTTGTTTGTTTGACAACATTAGAGGTGAGATGACATTATTTGATGTGGCAGCAACTGACTATTTTTTTTTCCCGCTATTATAAGCTGATTTTGCTTGGATCGAACTAGTGGAATTGTGAGTGAGGTTAGATTCTCTATATTCTTAATTGTGACAATTGATTGTGTGGATAATAATATTATCGGTTCATTCACGACTCCAGTGGTCTTATATGCTTACCGATTTCCTTAAAATTAAATTTAGACTTCTTGATTTCGAAGATGCTTTGGTACATAGTTTTCTCTTACTTACTCTTTGGGTACAATATAGGTCCAGCGAAATAGTTCACAGAAAATATCAAAATGAATGTTGTACACATGAAAAACCACTAAACTTGCACGAGCAAGGCACGTGCTAAAAGCATCTATAAAAATAGATGACTATCAACAAATGTAGCTCAAAATTGCCTCAGCAAAGTCTAAGCTTAACAGTGGGGGAAAAAAGAAAAAAGAAAAAAAGAAAAAGAAAAAGAAAAAGAGAGAGAGATGGAAACAAAAGACACTGAAGATCCTCCGCCCGCCGACGGCAAAAGAGGCGGCTGGATCACATTCCCTTTCCTCGCAGGTCTCTCTCTCTCTCTCTCTCTCTCTCTCTCTCTCATCTTTCTCTTTATCTCTCATCTAATTCTCATATTAAATACAATTTATGCACAGCGACTATGATGAGTTTATTCCTAGCTACTAGCGGAGCAACAAGCAACATAATAGTGTACCTAATAAAAGAGTATAATGTTAAAAGCGTGGATGCAGCCCAAATCAATAACATCATCAACGGCTGCACCAGCCTTTCTCCGGTCGCCGGAGCCATCATCTCCGACGCCTTCTTCGGTTGCTTCCCGGTCGTCGCCATCTCCACCTTCGTCAATTTTCTGGTAATTCATAACAAAAAAAACAATACATTTATTGTAGAAAAGACTATATTTTTTTAATACTACAACCAGGTTTAAGAGTATATTCAGTACCAATACAAATTGTATTAGAACATCCTTCATGCTAGTGGTGTGCAATAAGTCATGTAGGAGGGGAATGAGAGACGGTTTAGAGATTTGAACTACCATTTGTGTGGTTCAGAATACTTCGCTCGCTAATTGCATGTCACAATGTTTCAGATGTGTGTATTATTTATATATTGTCTTTAGAATTAAAAATTATATATTGCCTGTCTACATGATGTAAGGGTGTTCTAATAAAATTTGTATCCGAAACTGAGCCCTTAGTCTGAGCTTAATTTGCAGTCATTTGTTTCAAAAATTACATTTTAATTGTCATCACAATAAACTTGTCAACTATCTGAACAGTCACTGGTGCTCTTCACAATAACTGCCGCAGTCCGATCACTGAGACCAACCCGGTGCACGCCAGACTCCAATCCTTGCCATGAACCATCGGCAGCCCAGCTTGCAGTCCTCTACGCCGCCGTCGCCCTACTATCAGTCGGCACAGGTGGGACCTGGTTCAATCTCATGACGATGGGCGCAGACCAATTCGACCACGTCAAAGACCAAAACACATTCTTCAACTGGTATTTCGTCATCATGTACATTTCAGCGATCATCGGCGCGACAGTCATCGTCTATGTTCAAGATAGCGTTAGTTGGATGCTGGGGTTTGGATTGTGTTTGATAGCGAATGCTGTGAGCGTGTTGGTTGTGATGATAGGAAAGAAGTATTATCGCCGGCCACGAGCGAAGGGGAGCCCGTTTACGGGCATTGCACGGGTCGTCGTTGCGGCGGTTAGGAAGAGGAAGGTTGCGGAGAGGAGGGAAGGGGTGGAGTATTTTAATGGGACTGGTGAAGAGGTGAAATCCTTGCATCAATCACCAAGTTCAAGCTTTAGGTATGTAAATAATTTTATCTTTTGGCAGTTTCACACAAGTATTTCGCACAAAACTGTCATAAAGTTTTTATAAGAGAAAACTATCATGAATTTATCTTGGCGGTCCTTTTTCATAAGAAAAAAGTATCATGAATTTTATCTCTATACTCTCATGTCTCACACCAGTGGTACAGGTTGTCACATGCTGCACATATGATCGATGTGTTCAGACCAAGTTTTTTCTTAAATACTTTATATATGTTCTTCTATTCTTATGGATTCTAAGAGTTGAGAGATATAATTAAATAAAAGCAATTTGGACCTTTAACCCAAAGCATTAACAGCATTAGCATATAAATTTTGAGTAGTTAGATTAATGATCATATATAAGTTTCTCTAACAAAAAATGCAATGGATCTACTTTGATATGTACACACGTTTGATTGTGAATTTTTACGGACAAGTTAGTTAAAAATCCATCAAAAAATTACATTTTTGTAGGGGGAAAAAACCATTATTTAGTTTCTCATTTTTAGCGTGATCCATCCGTCGCAGTCAACTTTCTTAAATTTTAACCTCAATCATTCTCTCTAATCAACTTTTGTTTGATTGAATCTTTGTCATCCAATATAATTAAGAAAGATGGGATGCATGTGTTAAATAGAAATGTTACTTTAAATATATATATGAAAGTACTAGTCGACAATGAACATCAACATCAATATTTCAATTAAATGAATAATGTAAAACAATCCTTGAGAAAACTTTAATTGTCAAGAAGATACGTATTGTTTTTATATCTTGCATATCAAATAATTGCATGCCATCTTTGGCATTTATAGAATCAATAATTGCTCGAGCACACTATGCCCTTACCCACTCCATAAAACTTATTATATTTGAGAAAATCATATTGTTTTTAGTAATGCTCATGTTAGAGATGGCTGACGGGACGAATCGAGTCAATTCGCCCCTGTCTCATAAGAATCCAGAACGAGACGAATCAAATTCATCTCGTTTTGAATTTGTACGAGACGAATTCGATAACCTGGTCACGAATTGAGCCTTAGACCCAATTCATGACCCGTCTCGTGGCGAGACGAGTTAGACTCGTCTCACCACGAGACTAACGAATTGGGCCTTTTTTCTGATTGTTCTTTTATTTTTCCCTCTTATTTTTTCATTCTTCAAAATTTTTTCTCTAGACTAATATTATTTTTTTTATATTTTATAATAATAAAATACAATTGTACCAATTACAGAAATAAGGAGAAATCAATAGAAGAAACTTTCCATTTCATAAAATAATAACAGTTTCACTTCACATAATCATTGACAATACATTGGAATAACAAACTTTATTAGGGCGAAGAAGTGTAAGCTCCCGATGAATTGTCAGAGGCTCCAGAGAAACCCCCGGAAGAAGAGTTGTAGTGCTCCATAATGTGAGATGTTGTAAATAGTAGAGGGAGAAAAGGATAAGAGTTGATATTGTAGTAGAACATGAGAGTTTGAGTTGTGAAGAATGAAAGAGATTTAGGCCAGGGGGATATTCATAGGATTTGGGGGGGGGGAGGTTTTATTTATTTATTTTTTTAGTTGTCCCCGCCCGCTATTGGTGGCAGACCGCCCCAAAACGGTTCAATCGTGGTAGTCTCTCATTCTCCAATGACTCTTTTTTGAGCCGTTAGGGGCCTTTAAAAAAATTTTGGACAGCCTCTCTCTCTCTCTCTCTCTCTCTAGTCGTTGGGGGCCTTTAAATTTTTTTTAACCTTTTGGGTTGACCATCAATTTTCTTATCTAAGCAATACTTGTGTTAAAGGGCTTTTAAAAAAATTACTACTGGGGATTGGGGTAAATTTACCCCGACCCAACTCATCTCGTGACTCGTGACGAGACGAGTGAAACTTGTTTCATTTACTGTTCACAAGACGAGTCGAAATAACTCGTCTCATAAATGAATCGGGTCTATACCCGTCTCGTACATGTTTGTATCCAGTTCGTGCGGGTTCACGGGACGAATTTGGGCGGGTCGAAACGGTTCGACCCGCCCCGTTGGCCATCTCTAGCTCATGTCAATAAGAAAAGATATATTTATTAAATATGAATCTAAATCCAGTTAGCCAATTACTTGGATGTTTTGGGATATCAATTGTCGGCCACAAGAAAATTTTCACGGAGCCATTGGCTTGTGCTCACACGTGATTAATATGATAGGAAAGATCATCTTTACAATCCAAGATGATGGTAGTGTTAGAGGGTGTTTGGGAGGGCTTAATTTTTTAAGCTTATAAGTTATGCTAGCTTTTAGTGGCTTTTGGCTTTTATGATAAAAATGTTATGAAAATTATATGGATAGAATAGTAATTTTTTTGGTCAAACCTAGCTTATTTAGGTGAGCTTATAAGCTAGTTTTTGAAAAGCTGGGGTATACCAGCTTTTCAAAATGAGGCTTATAAGTTAACTTATTTGATATTTTACTAAACAGGTAGATATGAAAAAGCTAACTTAAAAGCCAGTTTGATCAAAAAAATAAGCTCCCCCAAACACCCTCTTAGTCTAGTCTATCACTATGACTATGTTATAGATAATCATAATTTTATTAATTATTTGAAAAGAGTTATGCCCATCTGTCCATTAATACATGTTGGAATTTGTAATAATCCATTGAGCTGTTTTATAATATTATTATAAAAGACCCTCTTGTCCAAATATTATCATAATAAAGAATATAAATAAAAAGTAAGAAAGAAATAACCACAAAAGCTGAGAGTAAATGTTGTTCTTGTTTCCCTTGCTATATACATAGTGGGAGGCAGTGGTGTATGTAGTCAGGATTTTGACCCAATGGTGTCACTATATAGTTTATCATGGTTGTATTTAAAATCTATATTGGTAATTTCACAACTTTATCCCTTTTAGTGGTGTCCTATCTTAATTTTAGTTGTATTCTAAACAGTAAATATAAGTAAAAATAAAAAAAAACATGTATAAAGTAGGTAATTCATTAATGTCATATGATCCCACTAGACACTATGTAGCTCGGTCACTGGTGGGAGGCCAGGAGTTAGCTAAGTCAGTTGCTTCCACTTTGATATGATAAATTGTTATAATGTGTTATCATGTGCAAACAAATTGAAGGTATTAAATAAAAGGGTTTTTTTTGGATATATAGTACCCCTTAATTATGTGTATTTGCAAAACAATCTCCATGTCATCAACTTTGAAAAGAAAATATCCCCAAATCAATTAATCATCAACTTTGTATAATATAGCAGAAATTTTTTTTGACTATATTATTGATATTTTTATATTGTAGTTACAAATTAGCCTATCAAAGTCAACGACTTGTTAATTTTAGAGATGTCTTTTTCCGAAGTTGGCGATTGATGCTAGTTTCGAAAATATGCATGATTTAAGGGAATATATTACAAAATTCCTTTAAATAATATATGCAGATATACAGAGGACCTTCGTCCACTCTTAGAAACCATGTGCCATAATATTGCCACAACTTAAAAAGCAGATACCTTTAGAGTGCACACAAAGGGATATCACTGTTTATATTGCTAATCATCCAATGTTGCACCTTTAGTTTGCTATACTTTCTGGAACAAATCATGATGGTCTGATGCGTGAATTTTGAGCTTCATGTCCACACTATTGATGATGTCCCTATGGCTAAGTTCATAACCATTTCTTCACTGTAATATAAACACCATTATTGTAGGGAATGCTATCTGGATGAAAGATTATTATGTGTTGTGCAATGTTACTGTTAATTAAATGCAATCACATCACCTTTGCTACACAAAAGTACACTGTGGAGAAACACTAATTATCATTAGGTATAGAGTAATAAAACACGAGATTCGGATGGTCCTCGGTCCATGGAATTAGATTTGCACCAAACGGATGTCAATTGTCGAATCATTGAATTTCAGGATTGATGTACGGATCCAATTGTTGACATCTATTTGGTGTACATTAAATGTCATGATATGGGTTCATTGGATACTACATAAAGTATAAAGCAGAAACGAAGAATGAAAATGTCGAATGTCTTTCTATCTATATATCTAACTAAAATCATGTCACTGTTTTAGATGTGGATCGTTCCATAAACACTAAACTAGATTATGAAAACATTATGTCATTAGTTTTATCATGATTTAAAATCTGACACTAGTGACTAATAATGGAGACACTTAACCTAACAATCTCGTAGTAAATGAGATTGAGTTAACATATATCTATTTAGGTGAACGAATTTAAGAGGATTGAGATTGAGTTAACAGATATCTATTTAGGTGAACGAATTTAAGAGGATTTAGATCCTCTTTAATTAGGTGGGAATTGAAGAGGGTCCAATTTTCTCAATCATTATCGTCTATCTCGATTTCAATGGATGAGATCACGCCACGTAAGATTTCTACTATTGATTTTGACTATAATGGTTTTCAAGTTTACTAGTAGTTTTTTAGACCAGAGCGGTTTTCGACATAACAATGAAAAACTTATGTGGCGTGATCTCATCAACTAGAAGTTATATGAATGGTAATGATTGAGAGAATTGAATATTCTCTAGTTACCACCTAGTTGGAAAGAATATCCGGATCCAATCTGTGACTATCCTTTTTCAGCAACAAGAAATGTTATACTTACATATCATGGATAAGTTTTTACTCCTCACATATATGACAAATATTACATTTATTAGCATAAAGCATGTGTAGTAATGCTCTGCAATAATACCGGCTCGATGAATTTGTGTTAATGAAGAACTTCTCTCTTAACAAATAATTTTTTTTCTAGTAATCATAAAACAAAATCCACTCTCTCAGATTCCTTAACCGAGCTGCCATAATCACGGATGGGGATACCAATTCAGACGGAAATACCGTCGCGGAAACATGGCGCTTATGTACAGTACAACAAGTGGAAGACCTGAAGACCCTCCTTCGTCTTACCCCTCTCTGGACCTCCTCCATCTTCCTCAGCATCTCTATCGGCATCCAGGCCAGCCTCACCGTCCTCCAAGCCCTCACCATGGACCGCTCCCTCGGGCCCCACTTCTCCGTCCCCGCTGGCTCCGTCATCGTCTTCCTCTTCGTCACCGTCACCCTCGTCCTCCCCCTCATCGACCGCCTCCCCAACCTCATCCACAAAACCCCAACCCCCCTCCGCCGCGTCGGCCTCGGCCACATCCTCAACGCGGTTGGCATGGCGGTCTCCGCACTTGTGGAGAGACGGAGATCCTCCGTTGTCCATGCTCACAATGCCAGCAGCGATGCGGGGTGGACGGTTCCAATGTCGGTGCTCTGGCTGGTGCTGCCAATGGCGACAATAGGGCTGGGTGAGGCGAAGCATTTTCCAGCGCAGGTGGCGTTCTATTATCAAGAGTTTCCAACTTCGATGAGGAGCACAGCAACAGGGGTGATGGCGTTACTGATAGCGATCGGGTTTTATGCGAGCACGGCGGTGGTCGGAGTTGTACGGAGGGTCACGAGCTGGTTGTCGGATAATGTGAATGCGTCGAAGATGGAGAATGTGTTTTGGATGTTGGCGGCGGGGGAAGCGGTCAATTTTGGATACTTTCTGGTTTGTGCATGTATGTACAAGTATCAGAGGAGGGAAGTTGAGGAAGGAGATCGGTGCAAGGGTAACATGTAATTTGGGCAATGTATCGTATTTATGGGATGATAATTAATTATGATATTATAATACATGTCTTATATAGTCTACATTTAGTGACATGTATCATATTTATCCTGATCACTTGAAATGGAAGATGTAATTATGTCTCTGGGTGAAGCTTCTTGGGTAATACAGATTTCCCAGTAGCGAGTATTTGTGATTAATTTGGGGATGAAATTGTTATATATATATATATATATATATATATATATATATATATATATATATATATATATAGAGAGAGAGAGAGAGAGAGAGATTAATGGGTATCCTTGTCATATGAGGGATTTTCTCATATACTAGCCAAGACAATCTCCACCAAGATGCTTTTAATAAAATAAGAGACATTCTCTCTCCTACTTTATTAAATTGGAGATTTTACACCTCACAGAGCATGTATGGAATCCCCATACGACAAGGATAATCTATTAACTCATATATATATATATATATATATATATATATATATATATATATATATATATATATATATATATATATATATATATATATATATATATATATGAGAATATGGAGAAACTTGGTACCAAGTTACTTGGTAGTGATGTGGCACAATTCTAGTCCACACATTCAGGGAGGAGAGAGAGAATTATTTTTAAAGTTATATGTGTGGGCTAGAATTGTCACATCACTACCAAGTTCCTTTGAGGAACTTGGTACCAAGTTTTTCCATTTTTCACAATATATATATATATATATATATATATATATATATATATATATATATATATATATATATATATATATATATATATATATATATATATATATGGTAGGATCAAATGAGAACTCCTTACAAATATGAGAACTAAGAACCCAATCTCTGCCCTTAGATCTTTAACCTATCAACGGTTGTGATTAAACTCCATTAAATTTAAAAAGTTAACTAAAGGGCACGTTTGTCATTTTAATTATAAAATTAGTTACATTATAGATAGTTTTTTTTGCCTAATTAACCGCAACCTTCTTGATTGCGTTTCAATTTAGGCAGACGACGACTGCGCTGGAGTCAAACCCTAGAACATTGCTCACTATCTGATTGAAACGAGTCTTTGAGGGTGCGCGTCGATGAACCCTTGCTAACGAGAGGGAGGAATCTTGGATCCCATCAAGATATTAATGGCTTTTTTCTCCGTGCTCCTCTTCCATTTCTTCTTCTTCTTCTTCTTTATTTTATATTTTTATTTATTTTCATGGTGGCGTCTACCACATGCTCTCTGCTCTTTTCCCTTTTTTTTCTGGAGGCGGCTCTCCCCTCTCATCTTCTTTCATTCTTTTTTTTTGTTGCTGCTTTTCATGGATCACAAAATCAGTTACAGACTCTTAATAAATTACGAAATCTCATTTATGATCTAACAGAATCACCTAGTTTACAAAACAGAATCACTTTGATTAACTTACAGAATCATAAAGAATAGATTAACGAATCAACTAGTTCACAAACAGTATTTTTAAAAATAACAAGGTGTTAATAGACAATGAGAATCACTCGGTGATATTTAAAGAATCGAATGTTTTATTGATAGAATCTCTCGGTAATATTTTAGTATTTTTACAACTCATTTAACGAATCATCCTTCTATAGTTCTGAGAATCTCTCGGTTATATTTAGAATCAAAATATTTTTTGTGAATCGAATGTTTTATTGAGAATCTCTCGGTGATTTTTACGAGAATCGAATATTATATTGTGAGAATCTCGGTAATATTTTAGTATTCTTACAATTCATTTAACGAATCATCCTTCTATAGTTCTGAGAATCTCTCGGTGATATTTAGAGAATCGAATGGTTTATTGACAAAATCTCTCAGTAATATTTTAGTATTTTTACAATTCATTTAACGGAATCATCCTTCTATAGTTACAGAATCTCTCGGTGATGTTTACAGAATCTGAATATTTTATTGATAGAATCTCTCAGTAATGTTTTAGTAATCCCTAGCCGATTCGATCACGTCTTGAGTCAACCCTAGAACCTTGTCGTTTTTAGTCGTGAATATCAGCAGATAATTTCCCGAAAATTATTGAGCGACCCCTATGATTTGTAAACTAGTAAAATATGGAAAGTTTTTTTAAAAAATGTGGTTTCGGTGTTTAAAGATTTGTCAATTTTTTCCTTTTACATCTCTGTGCTTTTTACTTGTTTACCATTATTTCAGTTTGTAATGTTTATTTAATTACAATTCTGCCATCTTAATTTTGACAGAATCTGAGCCTTTATTTTTATATCATGGATGGTTGATATTGGGTTCTTAGTTCTCACATTTATTTGGGTTCTCATTGGAACCAACCCCTATATATATATATATATATATATATATATATATATATATATATATATATATATATATATATATATATATATATATATATATATATATATATATATATATATATATATATTAGAAAGCTCCTATAAACTTAAGTGGATAGGAAATAGTCATCCACCAACTTTTTTATCCATTGATGTTGCCTTGGGATCCATGAAAGATATGAAGAGTCTTTTGAGATTTGTACATCCACTAGTGGAAAGCGGCGCATCCTTGGCGGGCTTTCCGTCAAGGATGTCAATAATTCCGTCAGCAATGTCTATCCTTGACGGCAGACCGTCAAGGATAGGCCGTCAGTAATAGTCCCGTCAGAGAAGAAACATCCCTGACGGGGTGCCGTCAGTAATACTTATTGCGGCGGGATTCGTGACACCGCAGCGTCGAGATGTTTACATCAGCGGCGGTGTTCCGTCGATGATAGTGTAAATATCGGCGGGTATCCGTCAGCGATACTTATCGCCGCGGCAATCTGCGTCGGCGATGTTAATACATCGCCGACGGCTTGCCGTCGGCGATAAGTATCGGTGACGGGATACCGTCGGCGATGTTAATACATCGGCGGCGGCATTGCCGTCGGCGATAAGTATCGGTGACGGGATACCGTCGGCGATGTTCCGGCAGCTAAAAATCTGAGATGATTTCATTCAATTCCCTGTACATACAAACTAAATTCCCTGCATATATTCCGCTAACAACAATCCCTGCACATTCCAAAACGACATATGAAATATATCCAATCCAAATTTCACAAACATCTCGTGCACGTTCCCTGCATATATTCGTGCACGTTCCACAAAAAAGTTCACAAAATTCGTGCACAATCCATAACAAACTTATATGCAATCACAATTTTCGTGCACATTCCATAACAAATTATAAATTTCCACAATCAAAATTTCATTAACAGTACAAATAATATGATACGTTTTAAATATTTCCACAACAAGCCACACAAAAATTTCCACAACAAATCACACAAATAAAACGAAAAGTTCTATATCCACATATATCATACGCACATACATATATGCCAATTCAAACAAGCTAATGTCCATATATATAATACTCACATGCATACCCACATATATCTCACAATTCCAACAAACACGAGTTTAGGATATTAAGCATACAAGCAAATCATAATATTCTCCAATATAAAGATGTCCAATATACAAACATGTGTTTAGGATATAACTCACTAAGATAGGTCATCCGTCCTATCCATATCATCGTCCGCGTTGCCACCGGCGTCTCCATCCCTACGACTCGTGCTCCCAATGATAACATCTTCATTCTAACATAAAATAAAAACCAATTTAGAATTACATATTTATTATTGTGTGTAATCATGTTTTACGTATATAATAAATATACCTGTCTACTACTCTCTCCACTACCACCAAATGCATTTTGAGAGGCCAACCATTTCATAATCTGGTTTTGCAGCCGAATAGGAACCCGCCGTCTACAAGATTTCAATATTTGCACGAAACCATCGCAAAGTAGCGATAGGGTGGATCACTGCATAAGCTCCTCTTGAATATCCTCCCACATCTCCTCGGAATCTGGCCATCTAAAAGATCCATCACCGAACTAACAAGCTGCATCGCCTGCGGAGTGCAATCCTCCTGCGGTATGTAAGAGGGCCCTGAGGGCATAGTCGATGGCGTTGAAATTGGCGGAGGCTGGAATGGTGTAGACACCCTCTGAGCTCCAACTCCCATCCACCTGGTCCTCCCCTTTTTAGGAAGTCCACAAACCAAATGGCTCACACTATAATTCTCTTCTCTAGTCGGGGCTCACGGCTCACAACAACCTCAGCATATGTGTTTTCCAGAGCTTCCTAAAAGATTAAAGAATCACATTTAAGAATTGGAATTTCTAAAATAGGTAAAATGTAAGCCTTCAAGATTAGTTTCAGTTTCATGCAATATTTCATTCGGTTAGAGTGGAAATAAACAAGGAACTAAACTTATACATATATATACATACCTGCATTTTCTTAGCCGATTCTAGCTTTTTTTTCTTATCATCATCGGCATCATACCCTTCTTAAAGTGAACCATCGTCCTCTTATGTAATTCGGAAGTGGGATATAGGGGCGTTCGAAATTTATAAATTTCCACAATCAAAATTTCATTAACATTACAAATAATATGATACGTTTTAAATATTTCCACAACAAGCCACACAAAAATTTCCACAACAAATCACACAAATAAAGCGAAAAGTTCTATATCCACATATATCATACGCACATACATATATGCCAATTCAAACAAGCTAATGTCCATATATATAATACTCACATGCATACCCACATATATCTCACAATTCCAACAAACACGAGTTTAGGATATTAAGCATACAAGCAAATCATAATATTCTCCAATATAAAGATGTCCAATATACAAACATGTGTTTAGGATATAACTCACTAAGATAGGTCATCCGTCCTATCCATATCATCGTCCGCGTTGCCACCGGCGTCTCCATCCCGACTTCGTGCTCCCAATGATAACATCTTCATTCTAACATAAAATAAAACCAATTTAGAATTACATATTTATTATTGTGTGTAATCATGTTTTACATTATATAATAAATATACTGTCTACTACTCTCTCCACTACCACCAAATGCATTTTGAGAGGCCAACCATTTCATAATCGGTTTTGCGGCCGAATAGGAACCCGCCGTCTACAAGATTTCAATATTTGCACGAAACCATCGCAAAGTAGCGATAGGGTGGATCACTGCATAAGCTCCTCTTGAATATCCTCCCACATCTCCTCGGAATCGGCCATCTAAAAGATCCATCACCGAACTAACAAGCTTTGCTGTGAGTGCAATCCTCTGCGGTATGTAAGAGGGCCACGAGGGCATAGTCGATGGCGTTGAAATTGGCGGAGGCTGGAATGGTGTAGACACCCTCTGAGCTCCAACTCCCATCCACCTGGTCCTCCCCTTTTTAGGAAGTCCACAAACCAAATGGCTCACACTATAATTCTCTTCTCTAGTCAGGGGCTCCTGGCTCTGTGCAACAACCTCAGCATATGTGTTTTCCAGAGCTTCCTAAAAGATTAAAGAATCACATTTAAGAATTGGAATTTCTAAAATAGGTAAAATGTAAGCCTTCAAGATTAGTTTCAGTTTCATGCAATATTTCATTCGGTTAGAGTGGAAATAAACAAGGAACTAAACTTATACATATATATACATACCTGCATTTTCTTAGCCGATTCTAGCTTTTTTTTCTTATCATCATCGGCATCATACCCCTTCTTAAAGTGAACCATCGTCCTCTTATGTAATTCTGGAAGTGGGATATAGGGAGCGTTCTGAAATTTATAAATTTATTTATTAGTTTTATTTATCAAATATTGTAGGAAGCGGAGAGAATATATATATATAAGATAAAAATATTTTATACCGTAGTCCTACAAAATTGATCCTCAATCTGGGCAAATGAAGTAGTTCCCGTATGATGATCATAATCTTTCTTCCATCGGTTTAGTTTATTTCTCCGACATTTTTTCTTCAACATGAACAAAGAGAACTTTAGTAAGTATAAAACGAAATATATCACTAAATTCAAATATTATATGAAGAATCTAATTTCTATTATGCATTTATACATATTTACCTGGTGCTCCTCCTGGCCCCACAATACAATAAGTGCAGCTAAATGAGCTGGCTCAATCCTCCTATCTCGCTTGTAGATCCTCTCCCAGTTAGGAGTGAAACTTTCGAAGCATTTCTTCTTTATCTCATGTCTCCACTCCCGAAGAGCATGCTTGAACTTTCCCATGTAGCCAAATAAAAATTCCCACCCTACGGGATTGTCCTCGATGTTGAAATATCTCTAAATATTAACATATAGTTAAGCACGGTCAATTGATAAAAATGAAAATTAATAGAAAAATAGAGTATTTTACCCAACAATCTCGATATATACTCTCCAGGACATTAAAGGGTGCTTACCGACCGTAGTAAGGATTCACTTTATCACTCCTCCGTATCAAGCATCCAAGATATGAGCTAAAGTTATTAGCCCATTGCCCGGTCGGAATCCCATTGTGTCCCCACCTGATAACTGCACGAAAGCCATCCGGTGGTAACTTTTTCTTAAAGTTACTTCCCTGCCGTCCTGATTTCTGAAAGAGTTTTTCTCCTACAATAAAGAAAAAATAATAATTATGTCAGCACTTTTATTAGAGCACCTACTTATTAATTAAGCCTACTATGCACTAGATGAATATCACTGTAACTTATATAGTACTATTGGCTTGCATGTATTATACATATTAGATTGATGAAATTTATATGTTATAGGGGGGGAACTTGGATCCAAAAATGAAGATATTATATGTTCATCGTTTATATATATTAATTTTAGGTGTCATAAAAAAAAAAAATCTAGTATGTCATAATATAAAACACGATTTACAACTGAATAGATATCCAATGATAACATTTTTTTTATTTAACCTTAAGCTCTCATAATTCAATTTAATTATCTAAACACTCGAAAATAAAAGATTTTACTCACCAAATCTTTGTCTGATTTCATTTTGTGCATCAGCTAATATCTCCTCAATCTGTGGCATCCATCCATCCAACCGTTTTTTGGCCAATTGGTATCTCTCATGCAGCGAGTGCATGCGCCTCGCACATCTTTGGTAAAGGCCAGCGCAATCCAGGAATATATGCATGAAGTATTACTGCAGGATCTGCATATAATGGTACAGGAGATGGTTCATCTTCGCCCTCACCTAAAGAAATAACAGAAATAAATTATTAATGTGCTTATATCAAGAATAATAAATACTTAACTTAAACTAAGTTATACCTCCGATATCTTCTGAACTAGGCTGCTCCTCCTCGGTGGATTGGTCTTGGATGGGATTGGCTTCTTCGAATAGCCTCCTGTTAATGTTTTTAGACATCTGCAAGTTGAATAAATATACAAAATAATATATTATAGATGCAATTTATATTGTCCAAAATAAAAACAAGATGTAATAAGAGAGTTATTAAACTTTTCATTTCAATTCAAGATGTATGCATGTGAAAGTCGAGATGCAAAAGATGATATATATTACATATTTATATGCAATTTATATTGTCCAAAAGGTAATTAAGATACATCGTTTACCATGATTTTCAATGAATTCATATTACAATTTGCAAACTAAACCAAAAGTTACATGAAGACTCGACTTTAACTAAATAACTTTTAGCTCCTTGAAATGTCTGTGATAATATCTGGAATGTCTGTCCGAGTCGTTGGAGCATCCGTATCAAACACTACATTTTGCGGGTATGTGAATTCATCGATCGCTGCATTTGGCTCATTGAAATTCTCTATATAGCTCTCGTCAACATCTTCATTGGTAGAATGTTGAATATAAGCTCTGGAATCCTTGTATAGGACAACCCAATCGTCTTTAACCGTCGGATCTTTCACATAGAAACATTGTCCCACCTGAGATGCAAACATGAATTTTTCATCACTATCAATTTCTTTATCGAGATTGACAATTGTAAATCCAAAAGAATCCTTTTGAGTCTTTGCAAAACACCATCGAATCATGAACATCATGTACTTATATTCATTTGGACCACCATAGCCGTAGAATATCTCCACCACATCTTCCAACCGTCCATAATATGTTATATTATTTTCAACTGGATTTTGATCTCTTCTATTTGAGAAACATTCCCGTGAGAAGGTAGCCATGACACCACTATTCTGGGTGACCTTCGTATCATCAACCTCCATTGTGTGAAATTTGTACCCGTTAACACGATACCCACCATATTGGTTTACAGCATAGTAAGGCCGTTGTGCGTGAACCTTTACTTCTTCTGATATTTGATTATTAAGGACAAGTTGTTCCTGGATCTAAATATAAAAAATAATATAATTGTTAAAGCAATAATTTATAAGGTTTTTAGTGAAAATATAAATATTGCTACATTTAACAATACTTACTTCATTCTTCAACCATGTAGGAATTCATTCATATGTCTTTCTTTAATGTCATATGCAGTAGTACTACGGTAACTTCATTCTTTAGTTTTTCCTGATGTTGCCTATTAATGCAATAAACAAGGAATTATTGTCAAATTAAATGACGACTAGTTAAATGATATTCAAAACTCTTATGTGATATTTTACCTCCGGTACTCCGAGAAAATTTCAAGATTGTTTACTACGTATGCATGCGCTTGATCTAACAATATGTTAGAATAATTTTTGTTCATCCCGCGAGGATAGAGAACGGTGTTATCCTTATCATCAAGATCAGGTGCTTGAAGTACAGTTTGTTCCCCTCTCATATAACGAGAGGCAAATGAGAGACACTCGGTTCTCACGTAACTTTCAGCTATTGAACCTTCGGGACGAGCTTTATTATGCAATTGACGCTTCATTGAACCCAAATATCTTAAAAATTGGAATATAATCAGGTATAGATGTAAAGCTATTGACAGTTAATAGATGTAAATAGATTCATTAGAGTCTAAATACTAACCTTTCTATTGGATACATCCAACGATAATGGACTGGTCCTGCTATTGCAGCCTCCTCTGCAAGATGTTGTGTAAGATGCACCATTACTGTGAAAAAAGACGGAGGAAAGAGCATCTCCATTTCACACATTGTTTCTGAAATAATATCTCCAAGTTTCTCAAATTCACGGACGTCTATAACTTTAGAACAAAGCTTTCTGAAAAATCCACAAAAATCAATAATAACCTTCACTGCTTTTTTATTCTGCATACTACTGCGTAGTGCCACCGGTAGCAATTGATGGAGAAGAACGTGATAATCATGAGTTTTTAGACCTAATATTTTCCTTTCTTGCACCTGAACATTGTTCGATATGTTTCTTGGAGAAACCCTCGGGTAACTTTATTGATTTGAGGACTTGACAAAATATTTGCATCTCAATCTTCGACATCGTATCACGAGGCCTTGAGCAACTCATATCTGTCATTTCCAACATTTTTGGCTGCAGTTCTTCTCTAATGTTCAATGCAATTAGATCTTGACGAGCTCGTAGATCATCCTTTGATTTATTAGCATCTTGCAACGGTGTGGACAAAAGATTATCACAAATATTTTTTCAATGTGCATGACGTCCAAGTTGTGTCGTATTTTTAGCTCTTTCCAATAAGGGAGTTGAAAAAAATGTGAACTTTGTCCATCCCGAGGGCAATTTTACGACTTCACCCATCACTCACCACTTGTGCTTGTCTTTTCGTTTTGATATCCTTTTGTTAATATGGAAATTCCTTACTCCAAGTAAATCTTCTTCGAATAGCTTCTTTCCAAACCTAACGTGAGGAACCTCTCAAGCAAATGTACAATCTGATCTCCACCTAATGGACGCGAGCATCTCTCTTCTCAACGGTACCATCAAAAATTTGCTCCATTTTTTGATCGTACTGTGTTTACGGTTCAACCACCTTCGTTAAACCAATAGCAAAATTTATTTGTGTTTGCGGATAAATACCTTTGAATTCTGGTCCACACTGGACACATATGTTCCCTTTGTAGACCAACGTGGTCGCATAGGCGGAAAATCATTAATTGTCCATAGTAAAATACTCTGGTCCGAAAGTTTGTTTTGTGTGAGTATCATATGTCATAACCCCTTCAGTCGAGTTGTTTTAACTCATCAATTAGCGGTTCTAAAACACATCTATGTCATTGCACGGTGCATACTTGCGGTATCAATAATGAAAGTATCATATACGGTTGTTTCATGCAAAGCCAAGGCGGTAAATTGTAAGGCGTTAATACAACAGGCCATGTAGACCAACCGGAACTCATAAGCCCAAATGGATTGAATCCGTCGCTAGACAAACCTAGTCTAACATTCCTGCACTCATTGGCAAACCAAGGGAAAGTTCGATCTACATGCTTCCATGCCTCTGCATCGGCCGGATGTCTGACTTTACCATCATTTATACGTTCTTCCATGTGCCACCTCATTTGCTTAGCAGTGTCTTTATTCATATACAACCGTTTTAGCCTGGGTATTAAGGGGAAATGACGAAGGACCTTTGCTGGAATCTTCTTTTGCTTAAGCATACACCTTCTTTGTCCCATGTGTTGAATAATTTTTCGTTGTACCCACCGTGATACTCCACAATTTGGACACTCCTGAAGATCTTTGTTATCCTTATAGTAGAGGATACAATCATTAGGGCATGCGTCAATTTTTTTGTAATCAAGTCCTATAACGGAAACAATCTTCTTTGAAGCATCATAATTTTTTGGTATGCTCTCTTTCCCATTTGGAATCACTTTTCTCAGCAATACAAGCAACATATTAAAATATTTGTGCGCCATTCCGCTAAGAGACTTTATACGCAAAAGACGCAGCATAAATGATAACCTGGTGAACTCGGTGCAACCCTCATACAGATCATTTTCATTATCGTCTATTAATTTCATTATCTGCGCCATTTCCTCATGATCATTCACGCCAGTCGCATTTCCTGCAACATCAGCATCCCTGGCATCTTCAATTTCATCTACACTTGGAACTGTTAACATATCAGCAAGCATCGTATGTGTATCATCTATCCTCTTATCGGACATACCGGTGGCCGCCATCAATTCCATTTCTTCAAGACATCCTTCCCCGTGAAACGTCCAATATTTGTACTCCTCATAAAATCCTGATATTAAGTGTTTTTGTAAATCACCTTTATTCACCAACGACATATTTTTACACCAACAGCAGGGGCAATAGACGACATCACTATTCCACTTCCGTGGGTCTGCCAAGGCATACTGTATGAATTGATTTATCCCATCTTTATATCGACTGTCCCTCCATCTATCAATACGAGGAATATCGATCCATGATTTGTCGGGAACTATCCTCATCTGTATGATATACATATACATATATAATTTTATTCATTAATGAAATTGAGCATAATTAGGTAATCTTGCTTTTAATATTAGCATCAAATTAGCGGTTGCATGAGTACCATACTTTTTCTCGACATTAATTATGTTGGAGTAAAATCTAACAATGTAATTTTCAATAAGACACTTTAACTTTGTCATAGGAAATGGACCTATCCCATTAGTAATATAGTAGTGTCTACAACTACCTTTACATACTTTATCGTTTATATTTCTCAAAATTTTCGGTGACACCTACATTTGTTCTCGAGTACAACATGCGGATCATAAATGATCGATAATAGATCGATTATAGATCGATCGCAAAACAACATACTTATTGTACACGGAGAACAATGCGTGCGTGTTATCAAAATTTTCAATGAATAAAAATACATAAAGTATACAAAGATAGATGATACACTACCGTATTCCTAACCTGTGCGAGAAGGGAAATCCTCCCCGGACAGATCTAATAATTATTGCATGTAGATCATGCTCCTAACATAAATCACATTATTCTCTTTAGATATAAAAGTATTTTCACATCCAACTAGAATTGCGATGCGTTTATATTATAAGAGATTCACATCCAACATTATTAGGCGAGAAACTAGGGGTGACGACTTGTGATTCATATTGCCATGATATATAACACAATGCAATGTCATATCTCTAACTAAATTGAATGTATCAATAACATCAGAATCATTTATCATAACAATCACTGTTTAATTAGAGTTTTAGACTTATGGTAATATAATCATGATTGCATTAGTGTTATTTAAGGATAAATTAGAGATAGAGATAGAGTTAAAGTTAAAATTAATTAGAGAGAGAGTTAAAGTTAAAATAAATTAATTAGAGATAGAGTTAAAGATAGAGTTAAAAATTAGTAGAATTAGGGGTCATTAGTAATTGATTACATTTGTTTAATTAGGTTATTAAATTAGGAATTGGATGACTAAAGTTTAATTAGTACTATCATATATGGGATTATGTTAAAAAGAAAAAGTATATTATTATTGTAGATTATTAAAGTTAAGATTAGGGTTATTAAATTATAATTAGGGTTACTATTAGGATTGTATTTGGTAGATTAATTAATTAAGTTATTAATGTTAGGATTAAAGTAGATTATTGAGTTATTAAAGTTAGGATTAAAGTTGTTAAAGTTAAAATTAATTAATTAATTAGCAAATAATAAATTTTGGATTAAAGTTAGTTGAAGATATGTTATTCACTTGGTTAGATAAGTTTATTTAGCTATATTTGATGAAAATTATAGTTAGGGTTAGGGTTACCAAACTTTAAGTAGGCCTAATTAGGATTATATGCTTAAGATAATGTTATTGAGGTTATGATGAAGATCAATTTGGGTATATCAATGTAATTAAGGTTAGATTAGTTAATTTAATTTGGGATTTTTCAAAAACCACATCCAATTAGGCTTTGACACATGTTCATGGATTTGTTTTGGGTTTTACCTTCTCACATACTAACTACGTTTATTTTATGGCGTTAAGTTTTTTATTTAAGTTTTTCCCCTTGAGTTTTTTTAGAAAATATTTTGGATTTTTGCTCATGATAATTTTTTCTAAGCGGTCTTGGTTTTCTATTCCACCTGACTTTTCTTAAAATAATTATTTTTACAACAAATAACCTTATTTTCCTTCAGCAATTCTTTTCCTAATTATTTATGTTATATTCTCACTTATTATAAGTTATTAATTCAACAGTGAACATATAATATCAATAAACTTTTAAAGTTAATGTATATCTATATTAATTCAACATTAAGATTAGGGTTATTAAATTAGAATTAGGGTTACTATTAGGATCATATTTTGTAGATTAATTTAATTACGTTATTAAGGTTAGGATTAAAGTAGATGAATGAGTTAGTAAAGTTAGGATTAAAGTAGATTATTGAGTTATTAAAGTTAGGATTAAAATTATTAAAGTTAAAATTAATTAATTAGAGATAGAATATGCTAAATTTTTGAATAAAGTTAGTTGAAAATATGTTATACACTTGGGTAGATAAGCTTATTTGGCTAGATTTGATGAAAATTAAAGTTAGGGTTAGGGTTACCAAACTTCAAGTAAGCTTAATTAGGATTATATGCTTAAGATAATGTTATTGGGGTTATGATGAAGATCAATTTGGGTAGATCAATGTAATTAAGGTTAAATTAGATTTTTAATTTCAATTTTTCCAAAAGGTGTATTTCATAACCCATAAAATTACAATAAATACAAAAATACTAGAAATTACTTAAAGATAATACCTGAGTGATCTGGCAAGGACATCGCGCGAGGCGATTACGGCATATGCATGCATGTCGCGACGCGACCGGAAAGAAGAAGAGTCAAAGGCGCCACGGAAGGCTGAGGGCGCGACCGGATGACATGGCTGCGAAGGTGACAATGAGGAGAAGGCGGCGCGCGGCGGCGGAGTTAGATCTAGGTTTTTACTGTGGTAAAAAAATCGGGGCTGGGTAAAAACTGTTATATACCAAACATCATCGACGGATATCGGCCAAATATGTTTATATCGCCGACGGATACGATTGCCGACGGCATCTCTCGACAAATGCCGCGCCATCGTAATAACATCGCCGACCTGCGATATTCTCACAACGATGTGGCCAAGCCTGGTTTTCCACTAGTGATCTCTTGATGGCACAAATCTAAACACAAGATGAGTAGATAAAAAAATTTGGTGGACAATGGCTCCTATCCACTTAAGTTCTTAGGAGCTTATATATATATATATATATATATATATATATATATATATATATATATATATATATATATATATATATATATATATATATATATATATATATATATATATATATATATATATATATATATATATATATGAGAAAAATGGGTATGCTTTGTATTTGTGATGGTTGGAGGCAGATTGGTCACATCTACTTCAATGGGGACCACACACAATGAGTGAGGAGTGGATGTGATTGATGTGGTCCCCATTTGAAGAGTGATGATTGATACCTTCACTACCAAAGACTGTAAAAGCATCAAGATACCCATATTCTATATATATATATATATATATATATATATATATATATATATATATATATATATATATTCCTTTTAATTAAAGAGAAAAATATAACCTCACTATTTCTATTTCTTAGTTACTCATTTTGCTAAATGAACCGTTATCTTATAGCCCTCAATCCCAAATATCATATGTTTTGATATGATACAATGTGCATGATTAACTAAAGAAATCCTACACTCAACGGAGATTCTGTGCTGCATATCATAATTATCCTTCAATTGAAATGGAAAATGTATTTGAATTTCTTTCTTTTCTACAATTTAACTGCCTTATTGATTCACATGCAATCACTGATTTTTTTTAATTTTATTTTACTTTTATTTTTATTTTTTTAGAGAAATTTGATCATGCGAAGCCCGGGAGATCCAAGAAAAGAGAGTGATTTTCGGCCAAATTCAATGTGCAACTTCAACGAACCGTAACTTTTGATTCCTGCATAGAATCACTATTATTATATATTTTCGAAAAGCTCGAGAGGTGCTCTGCGCCAAGAATCTTCTTCAGGCTCAAACTGCACGTGAAAGAGTTTTCGTCTCTTTAGTTTCTTGTTTTTATGGAAAGTCTTTTATTTCTAGGAAGTCTATTTCTTTTAGGAAAGACTAGTTTGGTATTTTTACTTTGTTTTATACCCTATATAAGGGGGACAAATTTATGTAGACTCTTTATGTTGGCTTTTATATTATTCTAAAGTTCTGTACCCTAGAGTTTCTAAGATTTATATTGTTTTACCCGTATAAGAACAAGGAGTTATCTCCTTAATTATGCTTCCGCTACATCACTTATCTCCAGTATGAGTTATCTCCTTAATTACGCTTCCGCTACATCACTTACCTCCAGTATGAGCCTATCGTTTGCCGATCAAATGGGGCTTAAAAATGGTGCAACAACATTCTATGTAATATTTATTAATAAAATTTGCAGGCCTACCTAGCTGGTTACCTGCTCTAAGTTCTGGATAAACAGAAGTCAATTTTTGACTTTTGGCTAAATTTTGCCCGGCACTTTTTTTTGGGAGTCTTTTCATTTTACAGTTGTGAGTTTAGCGGTACAACAAACTATTCTTATCACTTGTAAAGGGTCTGGGGATTATTCTTGAAACTTTAATTCTTGTGTGGGCTTTACCAAAAGGGAACATTAGTGTACTGCTCTACAGAATCCATTACATTGAAGCCCACTTACCTTTTCGCTCATGAACTCGCCAATGTTGAGGACACCTCTCTAATGGGCGGGTTTATTCTGGGCTGATCACTGTATCGCTATTTAGTCCTTAGCCTTACATTGACCCAGTAGCCGGGGAGCAAATTAAAACCTTTGTTTCCTTGGGAAGAACAAATCGAAAAATTGCAGATCACTTGTTGATGAAATAAAAGAGAAATAGCTGATCTGAATCATTTTTAGCCACAGATTATTCGCACCAAATTCTGCCACCTAACTTAGGTAGGGCAAATGTACTAAAAGGAGCCGTTTTTTTAGGAGAAGCAAGTAAAGTTATTGCAGCTTTTAGGCTCTAATAACTTTCTCTCTTCAAGTTGTTTGTTTGACAAACATTAGAGGTGAGAACCGTGAGATGACATTGCAAAATCTGATGTGGCAGCGATTGACTATTTTTTTCTCTATTTTAAGCTGATTTTACTTGGATCAAACTATTGGAATTGTGAGTGAGGTTAGATTCTCTATATTCTTAATTGTGACAATTGATCGTGTGGATAATAATATTATCGGTTCATTCATGGCTCTAGTGGTCTTATGTGCTTACCCATTTCCTTAAAATTAAATTTAGACTTCTTGATTTCGAAGATGCTTTGGTACATAGTTTTCTCTTACTCTGGGTACAATAGACATAGTCCAGTGAAATAGTTCACATAAAATATCAAAATGATTGTAGTACACATGAAAAACCACTAAAGTTGCACGAGCAAGGCACGTGCTAAAAGCATCTATAAAAATAGAAGACTATCAACAAATGTAGCTCAAAATTGCCTTAGCAAAGTCTAAGCTTAACAGTGGAAAAAAAGGGGAAAAAAAAAAAGAAAAAGGAAAGAGAGAGAGATGGAAAGCAAAGACGCTGAAGATCCTCAACCTGCCGACGGCAAAAGAGGCGGCTGGATCACATTCCCTTTCCTCGCAGGTCTCTCTCTCTCCTCTCTCTCATCTTTCTCTTTCTCTCTCATCTAATTCTCATATTCAATACAATATTTATGCTCAGGGACTATGATGGGTTTATTCCTAGCTACCAACGGAGCAACAAGCAACATAATAGTGTACCTAATAAAAGAGTATAATGTTAACAGCGTGGATGCTGCCCAAATCAATAACATCATCAACGGCTGCACCAGCCTTTCTCCGGTCGCCGGAGCCATCATCTCTGACGCCTTCTTCGGTTGCTTCCCGGTCGTCGTGATTTCCACCTTTGTCAATTTTCTGGTAATTCATAACAAAAAAAAAAAAACAATACATTTATTGTAGAATATACTATATTTTTTTATTACTACAACCAGATTTAAGAGTATATTCAGTACCAATACAAATTGTATCATAATATTCTTCATGCTTGTGGTATGCATGTCATGCAGGAAGGGAATGAGGGATGGTTTAGAGATATGAACTACCCTTTGTGTGGTTCAGAATACTCTGCTCGCTAGTTGCATATATTTTTACTTGTTTATATTTGCCTTCAAAATTAAAAATTATATATTAGTTGCTTGTGTGATGCGAAGGTGTTCTGATAAAATTTATATTTAATTTGCAGTCATTTGTTTCAAAAATTGCATTTTAACTATCATCACAATGAACTTGTCAACTATCTACACAGTCACTGGTGCTCTTCACAACAACCGCCACAGTCCGATCACTGAGACCAACCCCGTGCACGCCAGATTCCAATCCCTGCCATGAACCATCGGCAGCCCAGCTTGCAGTCCTCTACGCCGCCGTCGCCCTACTATCAGTCGGCACAGGTGGGACCCGGTTCAATCTCATGACGATGGGCGCAGACCAATTCGACCACGTCAAAGACCAAAACACATTCTTCAACTGGTACTTCGTCATCATGTACATTTCAGCGATCATCGGCGCGACAGTCATCGTCTATGTTCAGGATAGCGTTAGTTGGATGCTGGGGTTTGGATTGTGTTTGATAGCGAATGCTGTGAGCGTGTTGGTTGTGATGATGGGAAAGAAGTATTATCGCCGGCCACGAGCGAAGGGGAGCCCATTTACGGGCATTGCACGGGTCGTCGTTGCGGCGGTTAGGAAGAGGAAGGTTGCGGAGAGGAGGGAAGGGGTAGAGTATTTTTATGGGACTGGTGAAGAGGTGAAATCCTTGCATCAATCACCAAGTTCAAGCTTTAGGTGTGTAAATAATTTTATCTTTTGGCAGTTTCACACGAGTATTTCGCACAAAACTGTCATAAAGTTTTTATAAGAGAAAACAATCATAAGAAAAAAGTAGCATGAATTTTATCTCTATACTCTCATGTCTCACACCAGTGGTACAGGTTGTCACATGCTTTACATAGGATCGATGTGTTCAGAACAAGTTTTTTCTTAAATACTTTATATATGTTCTTCTATTCTTATGGATTCTAAGAGTTGATAGATATAATTAAATAAAAACAATTTGGACCTTTAATCCAAAGCATTAACAGCATTAGCATATAAATTTTGAGTAGTTAGATTAATGATCATATATAGGCTTCTCTAACAAAAAATGTTATGGATCTACTTTGATATGTACATACGTTTGATTGTGAAATTTTACGGACAAGTTAGTTAAAATCCATCAAAAAATACCTTTTGTAGGGAAAATAACCATTTTTAGTTTCTCATTTTAGCATGATCCACCCGTCGCAGTCAACTTTCTTAAACTTTAACCTCAATCATTCTCTCTAATCAACTTTTGTTTGATTGAGTCTCTGTCATCCAATATAATTAAGAAAGATGGGATGCATGTGTTAAATAGAAATGTTACTTTAAATATATATGAAAGTACTAGTCGACAATGAACATCAACATCAATATTTCAATTAAATGAATAATGTAAAACAATCCTTGAGAAAACTTTAATTGTCAACAAGATACGTATTCTTTTTATATCTTGCATATCAAATAATTGCATGCCATCTTTGGCATTTATGGAATCAATAATTGCTCGAGCACACTATGCCCTTACCCACTCCATAAAACTTATTATATTTGAGAAAATCATATTGTTTTTAGTAATGCTCATGTCAATAAGAAAAGATATATTTATGGGACTGGTGAAGAGGTGAAATCCTTGCATCAATCACCAAGTTCAAGCTTTAGGTGTGTAAATAATTTTATCTTTTGGCAGTTTCACACGAGTATTTCGCACAAAACTGTCATAAAGTTTTTATAAGAGAAAACAATCATAAGAAAAAGTAGCATGAATTTTATCTCTATACTCTCATGTCTCACACCAGTGGTACAGGTTGTCACATGCTTTACATAGGATCGATGTGTTCAGAACAAGTTTTTCTTAAATACTTTATATATGTTCTTCTATTCTTATGGATTCTAAGAGTTGATAGATATAATTAAATAAAAACAATTTGGACCTTTAATCCAAAGCATTAACAGCATTAGCATATAAATTTTGAGTAGTTAGATTAATGATCATATATAGGCTTCTCTAACAAAAAATGTTATGGATCTACTTTGATATGTACATACGTTTGATTGTGAAATTTTACGGACAAGTTAGTTAAAATCCATCAAAAAATACCTTTTGTAGGGAAAATAACCATTTTTAGTTTCTCATTTTTAGCATGATCCACCCGTCGCAGTCAACTTTCTTAAACTTTAACCTCAATCATTCTCTCTAATCAACTTTTGTTTGATTGAGTCTCTGTCATCCAATATAATTAAGAAAGATGGGATGCATGTGTTAAATAGAAATGTTACTTTAAATATATATGAAAGTACTAGTCGACAATGAACATCAACATCAATATTTCAATTAAATGAATAATGTAAAACAATCCTTGAGAAAACTTTAATTGTCAACAAGATACGTATTCTTTTTATATCTTGCATATCAAATAATTGCATGCCATCTTTGGCATTTATGGAATCAATAATTGCTCGAGCACACTATGCCCTTACCCACTCCATAAAACTTATTATATTTGAGAAAATCATATTGTTTTTAGTAATGCTCATGTCAATAAGAAAAGATATATTAATTAAATATGAATCTAAATCCAGTTAGCCAATTATTTGGATGTTTTGGGATATCAATTGTCGGCCACAAGAAAATTTTTCATGGAGCCATTGGCTTGTGCAATCCAAGATGATGGTAGTGTTAGTCTAGTCTATCACTATGACTATGTTATAGATAATCATAATTTTATTAATTATTTAAAAGAGTTATGCCCATCTGTCCATTAATACATGTTGGAATTTGTAATAATCCATTGAGCTGTTTTTATAATATTATTATAAAAGACCCTCTTGTCCAAATATTATCATAATAAAGAATATAGATATAAAGTAAGAAAGAGATAACCACAAAAGCTGAGAGTAAATGTTGTTTTGTTTCCCTTGCTATATACATAGTGGGAGGCAGTGGTGTATGTAGTCAGAATTTTGACCCAGTGTTATTACTATATAATTTATCATGGTTGTATTTAAAATCTATATTGGTAATTTCACAACTTTATCCCTTTTAGTGGTGTCCTATCTTAATTTTAGTTGTATCCTAAACAGTAAATATAAGTAAAAATAACAAAAACATGTATAAAGTAGGTAATTCATTAATGTCATTTGATCCCACTAGACACTATGTAGCTCGGTCACTGGTGGGAGGCCAGGAGTTAGCTAAGTCAGTTGCTTCCACTTTGATATGATAAATTGTTATAATGTGTTATCATGTGCAAACAAATTGAAGGTATTAACTAAAAGGGTTTTTTTTGTATATATAGTACCCCTTGATTATGTGTATTTGCAAAACAATCTCCATGTCATCAACTTTGAAAAGAAAATATCCCCAACTCAATTAATCATCAACTCTGTAGAATATAGGAGACAACTTTTTTGACTATATTATTGATATTTTTATATTGTAATTACAAATTAGCCTATCAAAATTAACGACTTGTTAATTTTAGAGATGTCTTTTTCCGAAGTTGGCGATTGATGCTAGTTTCGAAAATATGCATGATTTAAGGGAATATATTACAAAATTCCTTTAAATAATATATGCAGATATACAGAGGACCTTCGCCCACTCTTAGAAACCATGTGCCATAATATTGCCACCACTTAAAAAGCAGACACCTTTAGAGTGCACACAAAGGGATATCACTGTTTATATTGCTAATCATCCAATGTTGCACCTTTAGTTTGCTATACTTTCTGGAACAAATCATGATGGTCTGATGCGTGAGTTTTGAGCTTCATGTCCACACTATTGATGATGTCCCTATGGCTAAGTTCGTAACAATTTCTTCACTGTAATATAAACACCATTATTGTAGGGAATGCTATCTGGATGAAAGATTATTATATGATATTGTTGTCTCAATATTGTGCAATGTTACTGTTAATTAAATACAATCACATCACCTTTGGTACACCAAAAGTGCACTCACTATAATTAGGTACAGAATAATAAAACACGAGAAAGTATCGGATGGTCCCCGACCTATGGTATTAGATGTGCACCGAAGCGATGTTAACTGTTGAATCATTGAATTTCAAGATTGATGTATCAATCCAATGGTTGACATCTATTTGATGCACATTAAATGTCATGATCTGAGTTCATTGAATACTACATAAAGTATAAAGCAAAAAGAAAGCATGCAAATGTTGAATGTCTTTCAGTCTATACATGTAACTAAAATCATGTCACTGTTTTAGTTGTGGATGGTTCCATAAAAACTGAACTAGATTATTAAATCGTTATGTCATTAGTTTTGTCACGATTTAAAATCTAACACTAGTGACTAATAATGGAGACACTTAACCTAACAATCCCATAATAAGTTAGATTAACATAGATGTATTGACATGAATGAATCTAAGAGGATTCAGATCCTCTTCAATTAGGTGGTAATTGTAAATGATCCGATTTTCTAAATCCTTATCATCTATCTCGATTTTAATACATGAGATCACGCCACGTAAATTTCTACTATTGATTTTGACTATAGTGGTTTTCAAGTTTACTAGGGGTTTTTTAGACCATAGCGGTTTTCAACATAAAAACGAAAAATTTACGTGGCATGATCTCATCCACTAGAAGTGATATGAACAGTAATAATTAAGAGAATTGAATATTATCCAGTTACCACCTAATTGAAGTGAATCCGATCCAATCTGTGACTATCTTTTTCAGCAAGAAGAAATGTTCTACTTACATATCATGGATGAGTTTTTATTCCTGACATATATTACAAATCTTACATTTATTAGCATAAGCATGTGTAGTAAAATGCTCTGCAATAATACTGGCTCGATGAATTTGTCTTAATGAAGAATTTCTCTCTTTAACAAATAATAATTTTTCTAGTAATCATAAAACAAAATCCACTCTGTCAGATTCCTTAACCGAGCTGCAATAATCACGGACGGCGACACCAACCCCGACGGAAACTCCGTCGCAGAAACATGGCACCTCTGCACAGTCCAACAAGTGGAAGACCTGAAGACCCTCCTGCGGATCTCCCCTCTCTGGACCTCCTCCATCTTCCTCAGCGTCTCCATCGGCATCCAAGGCAGCCTCACCGTCCTCCAAGCCCTCACCATGGACCGCTCCCTCGGACCCCACTTCTCCGTTCCCGCAGGCTCCGTCACCGTCTTCCTCCTCGCCACTGTCGCTCTCGTCCTCCCCCTCCTCGACCGCCTCCCCTCCCTCGTCAACATTACCCCAAACCCCTTCCACCGCATCGGCGTAGGCCACGTGCTCAATGCGGCGGGCATGGCGGTCTCGGCGTTCGTCGAGCGACGACGATCCTCCATCGTCACCGCTCACAGCGCCAATGCTAATCCTCGGTGGACTGTGCCGATGTCGGTGTTCTGGTTGGTGCTGCCAATGGCCACAACCGGGCTCGGCGAGGCGATGCATTTCCCGGCGCAGGTGGCCCTTTACTACCAGGAGTTTCCGAGGTCGATGAAGAGCACGGCGACGGGGGTGGTTGCGCTGCTGATAGCGGTCGGGTTCTATGCGAGCACGGCGGTAGTCGGGGTGGTGAGGAGGGTGACGCGGTGGTTGCCGGATAATGTGAATGCGTCGAGGATGGAGAATGTGTTTTGGTTGTTGGCGGTTGCCGGAGGGGTTAATTTTGGGTACTTTTTGGTTTGTGCATGGATGTACAAGTATAAGAGGGTTGAGAGTGTGGAGAGAGTTCAGTGTGAGGGTAAGTAGTATGTGGTCTGGGGAACAAATTGGATATTGCATATGTTTATAATTAGTAATGAATTGCCTTATATGTAGGGATGCATGATAATTGTGATATATTTCTCTTTTAATTTAATCAGAAAAACATGATATGCCTTGATATATTTCTCCTTTAATTTAATCACGAGATAACAACTTTTTAATTCAAAATTAATCTAGAGCAAATCATGTAGCTTTTACATCACTTGTTGTCAACCAAATACTGGAAATTGGTCAACAATATTTCAACTTTTAGCAATTAGTTTCGGAAAAATCATGATGAGTAGTTAGATAAGAAATAAGAGATGTAGTTATCAAGTTTTTTTATTTTATTTTATTTTATTTACTTATTTATTTTGATAAGAGATGTAGCTATCAAGTTGATCGCTAGGTTCCATACAGTCTATTTTAGATAAATCTTAGGATAAAACTCGGCCCAGTTGAGTTGATTTTTCCTTATCAAACAAAGATAATAAATTACTTAGTTCAAGAGATGCCATATAAGAAACCAACTTCATTTTTATGATTGTTCAACTCTTGAAGATAAAAATTTATAGACTTATTTTAATAATTCAACTTGATAGTAGTGAAGATTTATAGGCATCTGAACTTCATGCTTTGTTCTATCAACCACAAAATTATTCCATATCTAGGATTACTATCTCGTGTAAATTACAAAAAGCTTGTCAACCACAAAATTATTCCATATCTAGGATTACTATCTCGTGTAAATTACAAAAAGCACAAGTTGCTTCCAACAATTCATCCCCACCGTCTACTCTTTTTTTTTCTTTTTCTTTTGAATATTTGTTTAACTACTTTGACAAGATTCATGGCACTGGTAAGTTTGCGAGACATAGATAAACATTCATGGCATTGGCCGTTTCTTTTTTTTTTTTTGGGAGGTAAACTGTGAAGCATAGATCCTAGTGTTTCATTAAAACTCCAAAATGAAGGGAGATGTTGTGGTTTGCGGTAGGGGTTAATTTTGGGTATTTTTGTGTTTGTGCTTGGAGGTTTAAGTATTAGAGAAGGAAGGAAGAATGAGGGAGATCAGTATAAGAGTAGTAAGTGGTTTAAGGAATGTATCTGGTATCTGTACGTGAGAAATAAGTTGAGACACCATGATTTCATATCTGTATGTCAGGAATAAGTGAAGACGCCTGACATGATTTCACATCGCTATTGCGTAGTTAAGCCATTCTAAGCGATTTTGTGTTATACATCATTGTTATCCTTCAGTTGAAATGGAAGGTGAAATTATATACTTCCTCATCTACAATTTCGGAATCTATGTGTGATGTACACGACTCCATTAAGTACCGAAGTACCACAACAGGGAAATGCAGAAGAACAGATGCTCCCAGTAACTGTGTGTGAATATTTTCGAAACTTTCCAGGCGTATAAAATGCATCAAACAATCTCCCAACACTCTCTGTTAGAATGGCCTTCCAAGAATGATGTCAAAAAATCAAGGTCTATAATACGGAATTATGAGATATTCCTTGATCTTCCGTATGTCGTAATGATCTGAGACATCACGCCGAAATGCAGTACAATAAAAAATTCCAAACTGTACATTGATGGAGAAAAGGCCATGTCTACTCCATTATCAAAATAACTTTCAGAAGCCTGACTAATTATTATACACAGATCTCAGTATGCAGAAACTTTATATACAAACATGTCTCTGCTTAAGGCCAACTGCAAGAAGGGTGAGAACACAATTTGATAAATGTACTCTAGTACCTCATCATACACGAGCATTCACAAATCTTAAATCAAATTGCAGGCAACTTTCACTACTAATTAGCAGTTTAATAGTATCAACGCTTGTATTTTTATTTCCTTCCACCATTCATACCTTGGCGTGGTGAACCTGACAGCGTTGGAGATGTGTTGCTTGGCTTCAAACTTCTATCGGTATTTCTCAACTCTATAAGATCCTCAAATAGTTTGTTAGGTGAAACATAAGGTTTAGGAGAAGCACCATATCCAGTTTGCCTAACATTGGCATTCCCCTGGGTAGCAGCAGCTGGAGCTGGAAAATTATGACCTCTGGTGCCTAATGAATTATAATACTGTTGCTGAGGCTGAGTAGCATAAGTTGGTGCATAAGCAGCAGAAGTATTAACTCCAGATGCAGGGAACTGATTTGTTGATGTTATAAAAGGATTGGGGTTGGTGGTGGATGTAGCCTCCCATGGTGGCGGCACATAGCTAGAAGGAATCTGGGGCAACTGGGCTTGGGGTTGAGGCTGCAGTTGGGCCTGAGCTTGAGGCTGCAGTTGGGCCTGGGCTTGGGACTGGGCCCAAGGAGCAACATAGCTATTATATGGAACATACCCTTGGTTCATCACGTAAGGCTGCTGGGGAGTATAAGGACTTCCAGGTGCATTGGAGGGAACAGAAACGGGGGAGCTATTTTGGAATGAAGCAGAGGGAGGAGTGAGAGGTGTTCGAGGAGGTGAAGGGTAAGATGATAGCGTGATGCTCAGGAGATCAATCATGTCTTGTTCTTTATTGGAAGTTCGAACAGGGGCCGGTGGATCAGGCAGAGTCAATGCGTTGCTTGCTACAGAGGATGACGCTTCTGATGTGCTTCCTGTTTCACTGTGGTTTGGTGAGGCGACTTGCCCATTTGTTTCTGAACTGGCTTCAGTTTCTGTCTTATACTTTGATTTCCTGCCCAAGGTATTAAACATTTTCAACCATATGAAAAAGAAAGTTAACCAAGCTAAGCAAGTAGATTGCATTTGGCTGTAAAACCTGCGAGCTAATTGAGCAAAATCGTCATCTTCTTCCTCTTCCTCTTCGCATGGGTTTAACGCTGCAGGAGTTGGTGCCACAGGAGTGTTTGGTTGTGGAAGAGACTCAGATGTTTCAGGCGGTAGGGGAGAACCAGAGGCTATTACATCGTGTTTAGCAAGGAGACTTTGTAAGTCATCATTTAATGCAAGGCCTTGTCCTAGGAGTTCTTCATCCCTGCCAAAGTTTGCGACATAGAGACAAAGGTTACTCACGCAAATAGTAAATTTCAAAACATGGATTACAAACAACAATGCAATATGCATTATAAACTTCGTAAAATCCAAGGAGAACAGGCAGATATCAAAAGTGAAGAACAGTGCTGCAATTGATAGATCAACTACTTGCACATCATGTCATGCCGCGAAGTAACAGACACTCAGGCAATTGTAAAGACATACTCAGGCATTATAAACTTCGTAAAATCCAAGGAGAACAGGCAGATATCAAAAGTGAAGAACAGTGCTGCAATTGATAGATCAACTACTTGCACATCATGTCATGCCGCGAAGTAACAGACACTCAGGCAATTGTAAAGACATACTCAGGCAATTGTAAAGACATACCCAGTTGAATTTACTAATTCCATGAGCTTCTTTTGATTGGTACGACATTGAGAGACAAGATCAACAATCACTTCATCCTTAACAGCCTACAAAAAACAAGAACATATAAGAATAGCTAATTTTATTTTCATTAAACATGGATTCCCATTATCTACAATGTCAGCTAGTCTACATTAACTATATACACCATGCCAAAGAAAGGATAAGATTTATTAAAATGTATACCTCACGATCAACTGGGTTCACAGCTTTGAGCATATCACTTAACAGCTCCATGACACTGCGATATCCATCCAAGTCTGTCAAACTGAAATATGAATCATGTATAGTCAGACAAGGGACCAATAATTTTTGAAATGAATCTGAACACACAGGAGAACTAAGACATGAACTGAGATGACTACAGTGTGTAATCAAAGGGGCAAAAATAAAAGAATGAGAAATAAATGATCACCTCAGATTGGCCATCTCTGATGCCATTGCTTCATCAAGTCTCACAGAAGAGTTGATAGGCATACCATAACCTATTTGAGGATATCTGGATGGTGCAGCTGGATGTGTGCCAGGAGGAGTAAATATTAGAGCAGAATCTGGGGAACGCTGTGGGAATTCCACTCCAGATCTCTGATAATGACAAAAACATACTCCATGAGCCAACAAAACATTTGATACCCCAAGTTCCTCAGATTTTTTAAGTAAATAGACCAAAAAAGGAACAATCTCAGCAGATATAAAATGTATCAAAACTAAATGATTCCTTAATCACTATGAATTAGAAAGGCGTCTAAATAGCCTGGAACAGCCAGTTACAAATTGTCCATCTAACCCATCACTTAGAAAAGACAGAATTGCTGGAAAATAGTAGAATATAAACAAAACAAGTCAAGCATAAATAATTTTCAGGAGTCTTGACCAGCAATAGCTTTGGGACGTCCAACCAAAATAGTCTGTTCCTATCATTCCATCATTTTCTATTACACCTCCTTTTCTTCCTTGATTTCCTAATAAAGCTTTTCTCCTCTGTATACAGTTCTTACTCTCCTCTCTACATGATTAAACCAACTTCCACCGATTTCTTATATTATTGGCAACAAGATAATGACTTTAGACCCAACAGATTCCACTGTGAGCCGCATCTGTGCTGCATGCACTTGTCAGCTCATATTGAACTCAGCTTATTACATTAACCTAAACAAGAATGGTTGGCGAATTAGGATATGGAATGCTGAACCCCAGCAATTGGATCATAGATGGATTCTGTAGATAGGCATGCAACAATATTTTCTATTAGAAAATGTTAAAATCATGGCATTGGATTTTTTCTTTTGTCATTTTATAATTTATCCTATTTAAAAAGAACATTTTTAGAAACCAATAAAATCAAGAACTGCAATAGTAGGCATAGAAGATGTAAAAAAAAAAAAGGTCTCCGTGATGTCACCCACATATCAATTTCCTAGCACTTGATGTAGGACGCTTAACGAACAATCTCATGGAGGAGCGGGACAATCACGAGCTAAACGCCGACTTATACATATTATTGGCTTCTACAAAGAAACGATCATATCTTTTGATCCGGAAGGCGGATTCTGACAAATTATATATGTAAATCGCCTATCTCGACGAGGCGGAGCCAACCAGTTGTCGATTTTTATAATCTCATCGGTAATCCTCAGTTTTGGCTGAAATCCGAAAATAATCAGCCTTTAGTTTATTTTTAGTAATAAAGTTAGAGTCAATTTAGATTAGAAAATAAAATCAATTTTAATTTAATTGGGACTGATTTGTTTCCTATATTATAGGAGTCTTTTAGGGTAGGATTTGATACTTTCTATTTCTTTGTAATTCTAGTCTTATTAGGAGTCTTATTTCTTTCTTTTAGGAATTCTATTCTTATTAGGAGTCTATTTTATTTTTCTATTTAAGAAGAGTCATATAACCCTAGAATCAATATATCTTTTCATCAATAAAATTTTCGTTTAATATATTTTCTTCGTGGATTCGAAGCTCTTCGTGGATTCGGAGATCAACCCTCGGTGGATTCCGAGATTTCAACTTCCGCGCTGCGTCAGCACTGCATCAAAAATTATTCAAATCCAAAGGATGAGGATTCTCAGCAATCAAAAATTATTCAAATCCAAAGGATGAGGATTCTCAGCAAGTCCCGAAGCTGATAGACCCTCAAGTCTCGCTTAACGCACCTCCATTTCTCTTCCTCCCTCCCTTATATCAGAAAGATTTAGAACATCAAAAAGCAGCTCCATGACAGAAACCCACTAAATTTCAATCCTGTAACAGTGATCATTTCAAGCATTTGCGTACCGAATCATGCAACTTGATGACGGATGGTCTTATTTTATATTTAGTTGTGGCAGCCTGCAGCCCTCATTGTTCTTTAGCACATCAAAAGCTGCTCAATGATGGAAGCCCACGTGGAAATTTTAATCTTGTAACAGTGATCACTTCAAGCAATTGCATAATGAATCATGTTAACTTGATGGCAGAAGCCAGATTGGTCCTATTTAGCTGTATGTAGCCTGCAGCCTTCATTATCTATAAGTACTATTTTTCCTTGTTCCTAATCTCAGCATTAAATACAAAGGCAACACAAGCTCAGCAGGATAGACGTCAATATCATACAATACCTTACCATTATTATCAAAGGATCATGTAAGCCCTTTTACATCAAAATGGGTCAAGCCATAGAGACCTTAAAGTCGATACGCCATGGAGACCATCATTGAGCAGCTTTTGATGTTCTAAAATATAATGAGAGCTGCAAGCTGCTCACAGCTAAATATAAAATAAGACCATACACAAGCTCAGCAGGATAGTCGTCAATATCATACAATACCTTACCATTATTATCAAAGGATCATGTAAGCCCTTTTACATCAAAATGGGTCAAGCCACAGAGACCTTACAGTCGATACGCCATGGAGACCATCATTGAGCAGCTTTTGATGTTCTAAAATATAATGAGAGCTACAAGCTACCCACAGCTAAATATAAAATAAGACCATCTGTCATGTTTTCTTAGTTAGTGCATGTTTGACAAGTTACTTATTTTAACTTATAAGTGAGTTTTACCTTACAAGGATCCAAAATTATGTTTGGTAAATGTTACTTGCTTATTTTTTTTACTTATAAGTAACCAAAATATAAGTTGGGAAATCCCAACTAATTTTTGGATACTTATAAGTAGATTTACTTATTTATAGTAAAAGACTACTTTGCCCTCTAATAAAATAAGCAAAAATAAGTAATAAGTTACTTATAAGGATTAAAGAAATAAGTATTAGCCAAACATGCCTTAATTATATGTTTTCTTGCTTCTATTTTTCTCTTCAATCTTTAATTAAATGTTATGACTTATGATATATTGGATATATTCAAGATGTCTTATATGATATACATGTTATAAATCCAACACATAAGGGAAAGGTTATGATACAAACCAGATGTATCATCAGAGTTTAGTGTGTGTATCAGATGCGTTGTACGAGTTTAGTGTGTGCAAGTGCATGCATCCTTTCTTGTGAGTCTAAAAGAAAACTTAGGGTGTCTTTGCTTGTATCCTGTTGAAAAAGCAATGCATTTATCAGTAATTCCAATTATGGAAGTTTACACTATCAAGGTAGTTTTTTTTTGCCAACTACATCAAATAATCATTTAAAATTATTAATAAATGTTTATCTTTATTTAAATATCCTAAACATAACACTAAGTTTAATATGTCACTTTAGAACAAAGGGTGTCCCCAAAATCTCATCGGTTAGGATACGAGGCCCCAAGTCATCATATTTAGATACGAGGCCCCCAAATCTCATCTATTTGGATATAAATTCCCCAAATCATCATATTTGGATACAAGTCCCCTAAAACTATTAAGTTCTTTGAAATAAGTCCACATGGTTAATTTCCATCCACTTAACCCAATTAACCTAATAGGATGTTAGTTTTCCTTTCTCCTTTTGCCCTTGTCTTCAACCTAGCTCTTGCAAAGGTAAAGAAGCAAATGTATCCAAATAAATGAGATTCAGGGAACGTATCCAAATATGATGATTTGGGGGACAATATCTCAAAAACCCAAATAAATCAACATCAATAAAATAGAAAAAGGGACCTCAGATGCGATCAAAAACTTTATGGAAAGGAATGTTACCAGCTGATAATCACAGGCTATAGCTAAGACCTTCTAATTGCCGAAAAAAAGTTTTAACACTTTTTCCTAATTTCCAGCCCAGTTTAAAAACGAAACAAAAACAAAAATAAACTTGAAAAATAACCTCAAATTTCATTTGCATTTTACGGGTCCATAATGATATCTCAAGAAATACTAATGTGAAAACCACAAGAAAAACATTAGAAAGAAACCAATCACGGAATTATCACTCTGCATTCGAGCTATCAAAATATTCTTTCAGCAACGACACAGATGCTTCAAAAATAAACTGATAAACTGACTTCGATAGTAATAGAAGAATAAGAAATGTATTGATGATTAAAAAAAGAATGGCAGATATGGGAAAAATGCAAACTCATGTCAGACTCAATGGCAACTAACTTATAAACCTTCGTTGAGCAAGAGAACACCATGACTACAAAACTTGGAAATCACAGAATAACTCCAAGACAAAATACTTTCCAGAAAGAGAAAGATCATTCACACCTGCCAAGGAGGGTTTTCCCCCTCTTTTTCTTCTAAAGATTCAGCACCAGTTTTCTCATTCTCATTGGGTCAATGCATTTGCAGGAAGAGGAGGTATGATTACAGTAAATTTAAGTTAACAGAATCAGCTGGAAACACTAACGTATCTCAGGTTATACCTTAGATACATATTCTCTTTAAACAGCCACAATATTGCAGCAGGAGCATTTTAATCCCCAACAAAAAATTTAATGATGCTATAAGTGAACATAAATATGTACTAGGCCACAATTAAAATAAAGGGAGAAATTGTCAGATACAGGTTTTCCAAGCCCAAAAAACGAAACCAAAAACTAGTGAGACCTTCCAACTTATATACCTTTAATTCAGTGTAAGCCCAGTAGTACTGTGGATATTTTCCTCCAGGCCCTCCAAAGGCTTCTTGCCAAGAGTCCAGCAGTACCAGAATTTTGTCCCTCACTTGCATGTCAGTCTGCAGGAATGTTTAAAGTAATTTTCATAAACAAAGAAGAAAGAAAGTCATAGAGCACATTTATAAAGAAAGAAAAGAACCTAGAAAGATAGAACAAAGAGATAACAGAAAAGTTTATCTATAATTAAGTTAACAATAACACAGGTTAAAACTGCTAACATAAAAACATTTTGGAATGTAAGTTTACTTTTTACCGCTAAACTTTGATTTCTAAAAGAGATGTGTAACCCTTATTTAGTGGAAAATTCAGTAAAGACATTTCACTTGTGTAAGTTTACTGGGATGATAATTAAGTGTAAGTTCTCTGGCCCTTAATTCAATCACACTTCCTGTCTAAGAATTTCATCAATTCCTCAAACCACTTTTTCCTTTATGCAACTTATCCTTCCTGTTACAGTCACCCACATCTCCTTCCTAATCTTTATCACCACCACGCTATCTTCTTCTTCAATTGTTACTTTTATTCACTTGATCAGTCCCCTTCATCTTTCTCTAGCACATCTCAATCTCAAAAATATAAATCTGCTGTGCTATCATCTTATTTACGAGTTCTTACTTATAAGAACTGCCTCACACTTTTGTATAGAAGTCAACCCCCGACGTCATGTTCCGAGCTGCCATTAATTTGGAAATTTCAGCAAACTGATGAGATTTTTATATTGGTCTTTTTGAGAAGCAACTGGTCTCCACAAAAAATCACCTCTGGCATATTTAAAAATGAAATGCAAAAATTTGCATGAAACTACTCTAATTTCTTTAGTTACTGACAGGAACAAAAGCTTTATTGTTCCCCGGGAATGAACTTTTAATTTTGTTTTTAGCTACCAAACTATGAGTCACCCACATGGTTTGTCTTTCATTTAATAACTTATGTGATGCCACGATGTTTCAAAAGCTTCTAAGCCACTCATCACAAGGACCATTCTATTCAATACTAGATAGCAGTTCCTTTTGACAACCATTAGATGCATGACCTAAACACTTAAAACACATAACTTCTGCATTCAATATTTTTATGACTTGTAGATTAAGATGCCCAACAAGGATCACCCATTGGAATGGCCCATCATGCACATCGATACATCGCCACAAACTTCAACTTTATTCCCGAGGAATAACAAAACCTACTGCATCTGCATATGACATACTCTAAAACTGTATGTAAATTAGTGTGATGGAGGTTCAGTAAGGATATTGGCAATGGGTTGTGCAATTCATGACAGGAACCTGCCATAACTATGAAGCAAAAAATTATATTTGTGCTTCTTTAAGATTAAAAATGACCCCTAAACAAAAAAGTAATTTGTGTTATTTGCAATAGGAACTTTATAGAATTTTTTAGGCTAAATACATGGTAAGTGTATAGAATAATATCCTTAGTACAACGATCGTTTATGGTTACAAGCTAATAAACTCCCATAGTCCAAACCTCTTAAAAGGCCAAAACAATACCCAAAAAGGCACAACAAGACAGCTATCTAGCATTAATATTTTCTCATGATGGTACTTATAATCCTTGAATAAATACCTCACATACAAGTCACAAAAATAGAAAAGACCAAAAGTCTATTTCATTAATAAAAGGGTGGACAGATTTAAGAATCATACGTTATTATTGCTTTCATGATGGTAAATAAACTTAGAAAATGAAAACGAACCTTTTTCCTCACAATTTTAATCATTTCTTGTAGGATACCACGGTCAACAATTTGAAAATGCACATGGTCACCACAGTTCTTTATCATTGTCTCTAGAAGCTGCAAGGAATACAGAACTTTATTGAAAGAAGAATAGGTTGCAACCCCAATTAAAACTCCTACATACTTCAACAAATACAATATTCAATGTACTTTTACAATAAGAAAAAAAGGAGAAGCCTCAAGAACATCAAATGCTAGGCAGAGTAAATTAGCAATAATGCCTAAGAATTCTTCATCGGACCTAAAACAACTACATGCCAACTGATTCCAAGATCAGTGTGGTATCCTTTCTTAGCCACCCTACATGCAAATGAAAACTGGGAAAAGTATGCCTGAATGTAACATACCGTCAATGCAAGAAAGTGAACCTTTGGATTTTTATGTTGAAGGCGCTTCTTCACTGCTTTGACCACATCTTTCGCTTGCCTAATCAAATTCACCAAACGAGCATTCATAAGATGGACAAACTTCTAACAGCAAAAGACAAGCTTGGCACAATGATCTTTCATAGTCTAATGAAAAACAAGAATAGTTGCATAATATATATAAGAAGAATAGTTGCATAATATATAGTGAAGGGGTCTGTGTGGGCAAAATGTATGTGTAGAACTGCAAACATGTTCACATACAACTGCTCACCGTGTCCTCACATCCTTATACACAACATACATATGCTTCTCACATTGAGTATGTTATAAGAAACTGTAACGTAATACGCATAAAGCTAATTCATTATACAGTTTATGTACAAAGCTAGAGGGAATAACCCCATGAAAGCAGAACACTCGAGCCAGCAGTCAACAAGCAATATGATAAGTGGGCCTCCTTTTAAGAAGATCAACTTAAAAGTTTGTTGCTATCTTAACTTATAAGGATGTTAAGACCACATAAAACAAACCAGTATTAGAGAAATGTATAGGATTTATACAGAACTTTAATATGCTTTATAGCTTAATAATGCAATATCTTGAGTTGGTAATTTTGATTAATGGTTTCAAAACCTGGTATCTCCAAAAATCTGGATCTAGATTGTTTATTAGTTAGAGCTCCATTTACAAACTACATTACTTTCCATAAAATATTTCCAGCAAATACTTAAGAGCAAAATATATTTTCAGACTTTCTATTTTGATCAAGACTGTAATTTATTTATGTAAATTTTGGCACTTTTCACGTCTGGTGAAATCTTGGAGATGCCACTTGAAGATTATCATGGTAGTTAATACGTTTAGCAGACTGCACGAGCATGCAAAGATGCAATGGCCCTAGACAAATAGACAAGTAATACAAAAAACTTAATCTAGATGAATCCTAATTAAACTTAACCGAAAAATAGAATTTAATCTAAAGGAGTCCATTATATCCATAAATAACCTCTTTACTAATTAATCAGACCATATTAAGCCTCGTTTGGCTAGAGAGTTAAGGTGGAAAAATTATGCTTCTTTTACAAGAAGGTTAGGATGGGGCCTCGTGCCCCATCAATAATTTGGCTAATTACACCAAATAAAAGGAGATATAACTCCAAGTACTCTTAGTTTGATAAATAATTTCAGAAAATACCAATATACTCTTGAGTCTCTACATCCTCATTGTTACATTTTGCATGTTTGGAAAGAGTTAACTAGAGTTAGGACTTAACTTCAGCTGCTCAGCCTAATTTTTCTTGCAAAACACAGCCTAAATGGGTTGGTTCTTAATTGGATGAGCCCTCAAAGATAGCTTAATCTAGTTGACTAGATAGCACGGAAACTGAAAGATGAAGCTGATTACTATTGGACAGGTGTCTACACATAACTTGGACAAAATACCTCTATTTTACACGTATCTCTAATGGGTCATGTCGTGTTGTTCCTGGGTCATGGTGTTTTTATCTGTCCCCGTTGTGGCCCGGTGTTGTGCGGCTTGTGCCTCTGTCCGTGCATCGTACTTCTTGGATAAGATCGTGACATGAACTACTGACAGACGCATAACAAACATAGACACAAATGACATATTCCGACAAATACTCTAAAGACGACAATTCTCCAAAATCTAAGATAACAAGAGGACATTCACACATGTTCTCGAGTGTCTGCATGCGATTTTTTAGTTTCTTGTTCTTTAATTTCATAGATAAACAACAAGCGGATGCCACAAATTAAACAACACTCAATAACAAATTAAAGATAGCTTTTGATGGTATTTAAAAATAGAAGATAATTAAAGAAGATAACCCATTTATCGCAACAATTTTTCCCAGGAAAGAAACACACTTGATTCTACAAATACTAAGTAAATAATTCTTAAAGTCCCTCTATCCATTAGACGAGACCAAAACTCTGAAGTTGTGGTGAGGGTTGAGGGTTATAGTTTCATAGTCTAACAATAATCTTGAACACACTAATAATACACAAACACTTAAAATGGACCCTTCACCTCAATTCCTCCTCGAAGCTACAGTAAATCAGACATAACTACGAGTCAACAGATTACATGCCATCATAACCCACAAAATTAATATATAAAAAAATATCGCACATCCATAAACTTTTAGGAAACCCTAGAAACGAGAAACCCTTGCTCCATCAACGAATATAAACAGAATTATGAACCAAAACCACTCAAAATTAAACCTTTCTAATCAAGAATTCAAGTATAATCGTTGGAAAAAGTAATCACCAGTGACCAGTGTTAATCGAGTCGCAGATTTCCATGTTCATCGTCCAATCCGGCCCGATCAAGAGATCGCTGGTCGCCTTGTCTACGCGAACCGTCGCCGATGACGACGACATCTTCTTCGATTTCGATTTCTCTCCAACGAGATCAACAAGAAACCCTAGAGCTCTCAGCTCCTCGAAATCAAAAGAAACCCTAGAAATGGAGATAAAAAAAAATGGAAAAGAGACAAATTTAGATGAATACAAAAGACAGGAGCTAATTCCAAGTGTCCGCTAAGAAGGAGCCTCCTTCTGTTCTTTGCGAATCGAAATTTTGCATTAGGTTGCTGCTTTTTCTTTTTATTGCAAATTCACCACAGAGTTTGCTTGCCTTTTCTTTCACTTTTTTAGATTTTAAATTCGGCTAATTAGCATTTAAACACCTTACAGTTTCTCCTATTTTGCACTTACATACCCTTACTTGTTTTTACAGTACTTATATATCGTAAAGTTTCTAAAATTCACACATTAATACATTATGGTATGCTGACATGAGAATTTTTTTCGTGAATCCTTCATGTGACGCTCACAAGCTGATTTTAAAACTTTTAACCCTTAATATTTGATATATCCAATCAAGAAAGCCTTTATTGATTAATTTATTGTTGTTGAATTAGAAACAAGACATGTATCCAATCTATTTATTAATCGTAACAATATCCCACTCATTCAATTTGATTACAACATATGTATTTGATATTTAATCATTACAATAATTGCTTTTTAAACACACGAAATAGTCATTGTTCAATTTTTATTATTTATACTGGTTATTTTATTTTTAAAATAGTTTTATAAGACCAAGTTATACAAATCTTTATGGTACAATTCATTAATCATATTTAACAAATCGATTTGATTATAATAAACTATCGATTATTATAGACCTATATTCGACAATTTGCAATCAAAATTTCAATGGCTTGGATTGAGACCATCATCCCTAAATTTTGATGTTATCGTCATGAAAGATGAGGGCGGCTATAAGAAAACACTTTATGCAAAGGCCCACCACAAACTTTATGGAATTGTCACAGCCCCACATTTTCTTGTACTTTGATTAGCTGCTTTTTGTATGGTCTTTATATTTTTACTGATTAGGCGGCGATAGATAGAGTCGTTGTTGTTTTCAAAGGGAATTTGTTGTACGGTTGAGATGAGTTTCAAAGTTGATCGGACGGCGAATTAATAGTGGGCAGGAGTCAACATCAGTCCATGGGCCCATTTGTTTATTTAGACTCTTTGAAGAGTTGGCAAGTGTTTTGTTGGAGTACAGATGGGCTGTGGGCTTATATTATTTTATTGAAATTTTGACACGTATATTGCACTGGAAAAAAACTTTCCCAACTATTGACTAATACAATCCCAAGATTTAAACAATATATATTTGAATAACATCAAATGGTAATATCACTAAAAAAAAGTTAATGGTAATTCCACTCAAAAAATTTTATGGCAACTGAATTACTTAATTATGGTACGTAGTTTTGTTAGAAAATTTCGAAGAACAAATCTTGTCAAAATATTCAGTATGCAAGTTGGATGTTACAAATCATAAAAAAGATAATTGAAATCTCCAAACTATTTGCTACCTTCTCGTCGAAATGATTTCGAAAGCTTGTACATGGGTGTTCAGATGAAATTTATATTTTCATTTATTTGACCTTTATATTTTGATTTATTTGACCCTTCAAAATTTAGCTTGTTGTGAGAGCATATCAGCCTTTGTCAAGAAAATTGAGGGGGAAAAAAAGGAATTTTCAAACTTAAACGCCTCAATGACAACGCTATGCTTGTTTGCCATAAATAATGATATCCTGAGTTAGGTCAATGAAAGGGAGAGGTAAAAAAAATTTAATCAAAGATACACAACAAGGACTTTCACGAGAATACGAAATTGAATATCAACTATAAACCCCTCATGCTAATCTCTCTCCATAAGCTTTGCTCATTACCCATGAATCATCCTTTGGTAGCCAATTAGTTTTAGGTAGTAAGGAGTCATATTTAATTTATGAAATATCATTTTTTTCTTAAAAATGTTTTAAGACAGGATCATATTTTCGAAACTGAGTTACAATCTTTGTTCAAAAGAGTATTATTTTTCTGAATAATGTTGTAAAGCATATCATGGTTAAAATTTTCCAATAAAAAGCCTCAAGTTTTAAAATATTTGTGAAATGAAAACTAAATATAAAAGACACGGGGACATTCAGTCGCTGTATTAATTGATAATGTAGCTATCGTGGATCCACCGCCAATATAACTATTTGGTTTGCAACGAAGAAAAATGAATCATTTGTCAACCAAATCAAGGCATGATTTGTCAATCTCTTAAGATCAATGATTCAAATTACTCATACAGATTTCTATATAACAATCTCTAATCTAAATGATCGTTTCTCATTGTAGTCATCATCTAGCAAAATTGTTCAGCATAAAAAACTCTTAAAATATGAGTTAAATCATTTAATAGCTTTGATTGCATATGTACTCCTTATCCATTTGTCTAAATTAATAACCAAGTCAATGACTAAGATATTAAAAATTTGATCATAACAATATTAATACAAAACTAAATAGAAAGATCCTTAGACTAACAAATGAGGAAGAACAGAATGTCCATTCTATATATATTTAAACTCACATAGATAAATTACTACATAGACTGTGCTACAAGTATCTCATAAGATCAATACATTAGAAAATATCTGCACAATCTAATTACTTTTGCTGACATCAACCAAATATTTTTAAAAAATTGTACTTTAATCCAACAACAAGAAACATCAACATACATATAGCATGTTAACTAAACAAAATCTAAGGATATTATATGCTTTTATTCAATCTACTTCAGATTGCAAAATACCTTTAAAGCCACATTCAACACCTACCATCACAACAATATCCTCCCGGGCCCCCATAAAAAACACCAATGTTGTTGCCCTTGGAATACAAGTTCACATTATAACAACTACTGTAAGTTGCAGGAAACTCCAACCATTTTGCTACAATAAAATCACTTGAAGACTTGAACATAACGAGTGGATCCTGAATGTATGAAGATAACCCAAACCCTTCGCTTGGCCAACGTCCACTCCCCATTTGAGTCGCAGTATGATATGCTCTCTCTTGAGTATCACAAACTCGCCCGAGCCATTCAACAATTGAAGCAGATTCAAGATTAGAGAACAAAACCATTGGCCAATAGCCAACAACTTCATCCTCAAGCATCAACCACCATTTCTTTTGGACGTCGTCCTGTAAAAAATAAGAGATTGGAAATTTTAGGAAGTTAAAAAAAGGTAAATTTCATTTAACGCTCCTGAACTTTATTTATTCCACTTAACCCATCTGAACTTTGGGGTGTCTCACTTAAACCCACAAACTATGAAGTTTTTACAACATACCCTCCTGACATCGTTACTTGTTAATGGTGAAATGACCTAAATGTCCTTTCTGGAATATAACGCCTTAAAATGAAAAGGATACACAGGTAATGGGGTATTTTCATTCTTTGATGTCACGTGCTTGGCAAGTGACCCATCAAAGTTCACGGTGTTACTTTGGGGGTTAAGTGAGATAGGTTCGGGAGGAAACAAAGTTCAGGGGTGTTATGTGTGAAACCCGGTTAAGTGAAATTTACTCTAATAAATGTTTGTTCTTACAGTAGAAAGATATGCATATTTTGCAGTTAATTTCAAACCTTATAAATTGTTGGATGTATCACATATTGTTTCCCATTGTATTCTGATGTGGGATAAAGGAAAGCACCAAGGGCAACAGTGCTGCTAACTTGAACGAAGCCAGGGCATCTCAGATTGAAGCATCCCTTGTTACCATCCTTCAAAGCATTTACAAGCATATAATATCTCAGTGATAGGCAAGTGAAAATGTACAAAATTGAGGTCATATATGGGGGAAAACATAGTATTTTCATGAGGAATTAAAGGACATCGAAGGATACGGTTGGTAACTTACAATTGAAACATCATGAATTTTTATATTCATGGATAAGAATCATGGAATTCTTTTGATAGAAAGAAGAAATCTACATGTAGGTAATCTAGATGGATGAGAAATCTACATGTAGAAAGAAAAATCATAGAATTAAACTTGCTAAAGGAAGAAGTCGGAAAGGGGACACAGAAGTTATTCTGGTTCAGAGAGAGACATGTTACAGTTTGTTTTTCAACTACCAAATTACATGATGATCCATCTTAATAGGCGATACGTGCTAAAATGTGGATAAAAATGGTATTTTCAAGATTTCGACCTAGCCATCTAAAAGTTAAAAATGAGGGTTGTTTAATCTAAGGACAAAAGAGGTCATTTAGTCATAGCAAATTAGAAAACAAATTTGTCTTCCTCAATAGAGTCTTAACATAATTCCAAGGAACAGAAGCAACTTCTACCAAAGTAAAGAGCAGAAGAGAACGTTACCCTCCAGTTGGCAATAAACCTCGTTTTGCTGTCCCCAAACAAGATAGGGCTCGCCTGAAAAAGATTGAAATGCTGACGGCAATAAGTTTATGCAAACAAATACAGACTTACGGCTATCAAAGAAGATACTCCTACCAGAGGGAAATTTCTATACAAAACTACGTTTTTATTTATTTGTTAGAGTTTTGTTTTAAAACCACCTTAAAAATCAAATCATTATATAGAAACCACCTTTCATTTTCAGTTTATATGTAAACCATCTTTAAAGTGAGTTTTAGTTCCAATCAACCCCCTCGTGGTCCAATTTTCACTAAAAAATCAAAAATAACCTTGAAAAATGCACGTTTAAGGCATGTGACTTGTATCCTAACTAAACCTAAACATTAGCAAAGTGAGTCATGTGACTTGACCTGAATGTGAGTCTTTTAAGGGTATTTTTGGATTTTCAATGAAAATTTTGACTGGGAGGTGATTGATTGGAACAAAAACTCACTTTAAAGGTGGTTTACATATAAATTGAAAATAAAATGCGATTTCTGTATAATAACCATATTTTTAAGGTGGTTTCTAGGAAAAAACACTATTTGTTATCCCTTCTTTTTGGAGGGTATTAAATGTTATAAAGGCTCTCATTTTCATAATTGATATTGTTGAGGATCGGTGTCGTCGTTTGGCTCGAGCACGCTTCAATCGATCCACGATGTTCCTTCGTGTGCACCACCAAGGACATAAGCGGGAGAAATCAACTCAGTCTCTCACAAAGAAAGAGGGATCGCACAAAGCAATGGACGGAGAAAAGCTTCCGAGAGCGGGGAGATCGCACAAAGTCCCTCTCAATCACCTCTCAATCTCCTCACCCTCGAGCTACTACCAACCCTTCTATATATAGAAGAGGGCACCGACAAGAGGAGAGATTTCTAGGGTTTTCAGCGGCCGTCGGAAGGGGAGGAGAGGGAACTAGGGTTTTGAAGGCGGACTAAAAGAGGAAAGAAACCGAGGGTCTGTAAGTAGGAATTGAACTGGGCCTCTCCATCGGATGGGCGAAAGTTCATGGGCCAACAAATAGCAACAATCTCCACCTTTGGCCCAAGGTAGTGCGAAGAAAGGAATCTGAGCTGCGGGACTCATCATCGCCATAACATTACCATTACGTATTATCACAAAGAGGATACAAGCAATGGAAGAGAATACACAAAGTAAACTTCGGATCACAAAGATCGGGGCAAGATCACCAAGCATGCCAAGTCCACAAAGGACCGAACTCTACCAAGCGGTCATCGAGTTCAAAGGGAAAAATCACAAAGCTACTAACAAACACAAAGTAAGTTAATAGGCCACAAAGGCAACACACAAAGCAAGGGAAAAAATTACCCAATGTCAAAGTTCAAAATTCTTTGACACGAGATAAATTTTTTTGGCAAACAGTACTGCATGTCGGTAGGATTAAATTCGAGGGAATTTTCTCCAACTTCACAATACTCTTTTCAACTATATCCCGAATGTAATGAAATCGACATCAATATGTTTAGTTCTATCATGAAAAGGATTTTTGCAAAGTTGAATAGCAGATTGACTATCGAGAAAATACAACCACATTTTTATCAAGAAAACCAATTTGGATATAAGGCCCCTAAGCCAAATAGCTTCTTTAAAAGCGATGGCGACAACATACTCGATTGATTAGTAGATAAAGCAACAATGGGTTGTAGTTGAGATTTCCAACTTATGCAAGAGCCACACAAAGTGAACACATAGGAAGTAGTAGATTTTCTATTATCTCTATCATTTGCATAATTGGAATCTACATAGCCAACTAGTTTAACACCTTGAACACTTAGAAGGTTAATCCTACATTCACAGAGGATTTTAAATATCTTAAAAGCCATTTCAAGGCATTCCAATGAGGCATACCGAGATTTGACATATATCTACTCAAGCAACTAACTGCATATGCAATGTCGGGTCTAGTGCTAACCATGAGATACATGATGATCCTATAGCATTCGAATATGGCACATTCTTCATATTATTTATTTGGTTTCAGTTTTGGGGGTGATCCTTACTCAACACAAAATGGGAAGCAAGAGGCACATTCACGATTTGGCATCGGACATAGCAAATTTAATCAAAAGTTTTTCGACGTATGGACTTTGGTTTAAAACTAGCGTAGATTTGTTTTGTCTCTAATAATATTCATGCCTAGAATTCTTTTTGCATCGCCTAAGTCTTTCATGTCAAAATTTTCACAAAGACATTTTTGAACATGCTCAATGGACTTCAAACAAGGGCTAACAATCAACATGTCATCCACATAAATTAAAAGAAATACGCATTACGAGTCTATATTCTTATAATCTGACAATGATCGTGAGAACTCCTTTTAAACTTTAAAGATTGCATGCATTTATCAAATCTTATATTCCATTGCCTAGGTGATTGTTTTAAACCATACAAAGTCTTTTTTAACAAACACACATGATCAGGCAATTTAGGGTCCACAAAGCCCTCAGGTTGGTGCATATAAATATTTTTGTCAAGGTCACCGTGTAAGAAAGCAAGAGTTACATCCATTTGTTTTAATTCCCAATTAAAATGAGCAACTAAAGCAAGCATAATTCTAACAGTAGTGAATTTGACAACAGGAACAAAAATTTCAGCATAATCAACTCCCTCCTTTTGAGTAAATCCCTTAGCTACTAACCTAGCCTTAAATCTAACACCTTGATTCTTGTTTCACCTTAAATGACCACTTACAGGTCCACTCTGAGAACAACTAGCGGGTTTAGGAACAAGTTTCCATGTTTGGTTAATTCTCGGGATTCCATCTCACTCTTCATAGCACTAATCCATTCTTTAGAATATTTTGACCTTAATGCTTCACTATAAGTCTTAGGTTCATTGCACTCAAGAGATTCAAACACATTAAAGGCAAACTCGGACATATTACAATCAGTCAAATTGCAATCTCTATATCTATCAGGTTTCCTAATGGTTCTTTTATTTCTATCCCTAGTGAGTTGATAATCATTCAAATCATGCATGTTATCTATTTCACGCATATTATGCTCCACCTCATTAGGAATAATCTCATCTTGATTTTCAATAATTATATTCTCTTCTGAGGTAATTCAGATTGATTAATAATAGGCATTTGCTCCACCTCATTTGGAGCATCATTTTGAAATAGGAGCAGTAAAGATAAACAAGGAAATTCATTTTCATTAAAAACAACATCTCTACTTATTACTATCTTAAACCCCGGTTCACTCTTATTCCAAAGCCTATAACCTTTTACCCCTTCAGGGTATCCTAAGAAAACACATTTCTTAGATCTAGGTTCTAACTTATCAATCCTTTGATGCACATAGCCAGCACTCCCGAAAATTCTCAAGTTATTTAAATCAAGAGGTTTGCCCGTGAACACAAATTCAGGGCATTTCCCTCCTAAGGGAACAGAAGGAGACCTATTAATCAAATAAGCCGCTAGATAAACAGTTTTCTCCCGTAACTTCGAGCCCAGATGTGGCCAACATAGCCCTCACCCTCTCTAAGAGAGTTCTATTCATCCTTTCAAAGAACCCCATTTTCTTTGTGGTGTGTAGGGAACGCTTTTATGTCTTTTAATACCCCAAGTAGCACACAGGTCATTCAATTGTTTGTTACAAAACTCAAGACCATTATCGTCCTAAGAGTTTTAATTTTCTTTCCGTTTGGTTTTCAATCATAATTTTCCAGTTTTAAATTTGTCAAAACTTGATTTTTGTTTCATGAGTAAAACCCAAATTTTCCTAGAGTAATCATCAATTATGGAAAGAAAATATTGGTTCCCTCCATGCGTAGAAACACTAGAGGGACCCCACACATCAGCATGCAAATATTCAAGTACATTAGTACACTTAGACTGATTAGGAAAAGAAGAAACAGGAAAACTAACCCTATGTTGTTTTCCTAGCACACAAGATTCACAGAAAGGGATGGTGGATATTTTATCACTACCAAAGTGACCTCCTTTATGCAAAATTTCTAATCCTTTATTACTCATGTGACCTAATCTATTATGCCATAAAATAGATTTATCACCTATCACAGAGTTAACAGAATCAAGCACAGGTTCAGCATGACAAACATACAAGTTATTTTGTTTTTCAGCAGTAAAAATAACAAGAGACCCTTTCAGAATTTTCATAACCCCTTTACCCCATTTTCCCTCCAAACCATCATTTTCTAGAGATGCACAAGAAATCAAGTTATAACTTAAATCAGGAACATGCCTAACATTCTTCAAAGTAAACTCAGAACCAGAAGAAAACCTAAGGCATACATCACCAGTTCCTAAAACATTGCTTTTCTTTTCATTTGCCATTGACACAAAGCCATTCTCTATTTTCTTGTAGTTTGAAAACATGTTTTTAAAAGGAGTCATATGAAAAGTACAACCAGAGTCTAATAACCAATCTGATTTACACAAAGAATCAGACAACACGAGTTCAAATATGCATAATCACAAAGATTATTAATCATGAAAATTTCACCCATTTTGCCCTCACAGATGACCATATTAGCATGATCATTTTCTTTGATATTTCTTAGGTTTAGGACAATCTTTAATAAAGTGACCGGTTCATGACAATTATAGCATTTTTAACTTTAAACACGGACTTAGATCTACCCCTTCCATTTTCAAATTTTTTCTTACTTGATTCCCCATTACTTGCATTCTTTTGGTTATTAGACCTATTCTGAGGCCTACCCCTCACATGCATAACCTCACCAGAATTTTTATTTTCCCCAGAATGTTTTAAATCTAATTCCTTACTCTTAAGACCATTGATCACAATATCAAGGGTAACCTCATCTCTACCATATTTAATAGCAGATTTTACATCACTATATGAGTCAGGAATAGCATTTAGAAGTGCAATAGGAGTATATTCGTCTATATGTTTATCACCGGTTAACTTAATGTCTGAAATAAGTTTTGTGAAAACATCTAGGTTCTCCTCAATGTCCTTAGACATATCCAATCTAAATTTGAAAAATTTTTCAAGCAAAAACATTTTACTGGGTAAAGAGGTTTCTGTATATAGTTCTTCAAGTTTATCCCAAAGGGTTTTAGCAGATTCCAAAATTCCAACTTTTCTAAGCACAGAGTCAGATAAGTTCAAATAAATTGTGGAACATGCATTTTCGTTCATTTCAGCCCTTTTTTCTTCAGTGTCAGAAGCCAAATAAGTCTGACCAATAGCCCTAACAGACTTCTGCTGAATTAAAATACATTTTATTTTTTGTTTCCAAATGCTAAAATCAGATTTTCCGTTGAACGGAACCAAACCATATTGAACCATACCATAGTGATTAGTAGCAGACATCCTTCACACAGAAGAATAAGACAAACGACCAAATGAAATTTTAATTTCAGCGACCAAATGAAATTTTAATTTCAGCGACCAAATGAAATTTTAATTTCAGCGACCAAATGAAATTTTAATTTCAGCGACCAAATATCAGCAAGTAAACGCAGAAGAAAATGATACGGGTCAACTAAAGGAGCAACTATCACTGTAGCGAAATTGATACGTCCCTTTACCTGAGCGAAACCCTAGGATAGGGTTTCGACCTTACCCACGCGACGACGGCGGCGGCGGCGGCGGCGGCGGCGGCGGCGGCGGCGGCGGCGGCGGCGGCGGTTCGGCTAGATCCAACATGCATCGGGCGGTTTTGAACGGCGACGACTCAACGAAGTCTCGATACCACCGTTGAGGATCGGTGTCGTCGTTTGGCTCGAAGCACGCTTCAATCGATCCACGATGTTCCTTCGTGTGCACCACCAAGGACATAAGCGGGAGAAATCAACTCAGTCTCTCACAAAGAAAGAGGGGATCACACAAAGCAATGGACGGAGAAAAGCTTCACAGAGAAACGGGGAGAGATCGCACAAAGTCCCTCTCAATCACCTCTCAATCTCCTCACCCTCGAGCTACTACCAACCCTTCTATATATAGAAGAGGGCACCACAAGAGGGAGAGATTTCTAGGTTTTAGCCCGTCGGAAGGGGAGGAGAGGGAACTAGGGTTTTGAAGGCAGCGGACTAAAAGAGGAAAGAAACCGAGGGTCGGGTAAGTAGGAATTGAACTGGGCCTCTCCATCAGATGGGCCGAAAGTTCATGGGCCAACAAATAGCAACAGATATAGTTTATTCCTTGGCAATCTTACAGCATCAATCTAAATATCCTTGTAACGGTCATGCGTTAAGACATAAGTTGGTGTAAGTACTTGTAGTAGCAACTAATATATTTTAGAACTAAAACTAAGACAAAATATGAGAATAGTAATAAAAGGGCTACTAATCCGAATTCTACAAAGCTCTATAATTTAGACCACTTCATGTAAATTTATATTCTTCGGAATACCATATAGGTCTATCATTAATCTAAAGATTCACAATTTTTTATCAGTAACCCAAAGATTTATATTCCGCCCTTGAGGTTTAGCTCAGATTGTAAAGAGTTGGGTGGTTGATTATAGGAAGGCACCTGTGCAATTACTCGGGGAAAAAAAGAAAACACAAGGCACCTATTTAGTTTTAGTCAACAATCTTTGATCAATGACATATTAACAGACATGAACACAAGTCCCAGCTAAGCGTCTTTTCTTCAAATATATAATGCATAAGCAAAACTTGAGCTTCGTTTAACTAAATAAATGTACAATCATGTTTGTGCACATGTTTGCATTGAAATAATAATGCATTAAGATATTAACAAAACATAAAACAAAACGCTGAGTACTATCAAGGTTTCCCATATAATGCGACTTAGCGGGTATCAAGGTGCTTACTCCCCATCCAGATTCTACCAAACTTTGTTGACTGACAGCAGCAATTGAGTTCAAGCTCCATTCTTTAGTCATAACAAGCAAACTCCAAACATTGATAATTCCTGTAACCCCATAATAAGGTGCCTCTGCTCTAACGCGTGCCCCTGCAACAAAAAGACGTAAGAGAGGTGCACAATCAATTCAGTAAAAAAAAAAAACTCACATAAACATAAAGGGCTAAGTGCTCCCAAATCCAATTAAACAAATATTTTGCTCACTTCAATTCTGCAGTTTGTTGGCTCGACATCGTGAATACTATAGCTCTCAGAGGAGTTCGCTCTGAGAAGATCATCTTTTGTTACTCTTAGAATGGGGATTGTTCCCTTGGCGCAGCTCCCGCTCTTTAGCCAACTTTGTTCAGCAATTGCATATGAGGAAGAATTACCTCTTTTCATGTCAGGAATAAAACTTGGCCTCATCTGAGAACCAAATAGCGTAGAGAACAATAAAAAATCATCTTATTTGTTTAGAAGGGGAAAACGAATAAAAAATCAAATAAAAACTTCAGATAACAACCTCAATGGAATGGTTTTTCAGCAAAGGATGGTCGAAAGCAGGTTGCTTGTAGATATCTACGCAGTCAATTATCTCACCGTTAGCACTCTGCAAAATTTCATAAAATGGAAATTATCAACCTCTATACTACATCCAAAGTTTCTAATATCGATCAAGTCTCCTAAAGAAATGCGAAGATTTAAAGAGAACCTGAATGGTCTTGATTGCTGTATTATTTTGTTTGCTAAGCTCTTCTATTTCCACCTGAGTTGGAAATTCCATTCCTGCTGTTATCAGTCTATCACCACTCACCAACAGCATGAACATTATACATCTGAAGCATCCCTCTATGCCTCCAAAAGGGTAAAGGTCCTTGACAGAGTTTGATCTTTTCATATTGGTGACAAATTCTTAAAACCCCAACCTGCTAGAATGGAGACAACAAATAAGACGAATTGGAGTATAACTAAAATTTCTCTTTTGAAGGACTAAGTTGGGGGAAAATTGACCTAAAAGATTTATATATGTAGATGATGAAAATGCTAAGTAAGCTGGAGATTATGATGCTACTGCTCAGGTTAATCCAAGCAGTTGAGAACATGTTGCGAGGAAAAGGAGAGAGATTTGGCATTTTTATGAAGTTCAAGATTAAGGGAGTTAATGCAGAGATTTGATATTTTATCCAAAGTGCATAAAACAATGTGGCCAGTAGAACTACAAATGGGCTATAACATGGATATGGTCGAGAGAAATATAGTACTACATCAGCTGAGAATTAATGCTCATTAAGTCAGGCTAATGTCAAGCAACTGTAATCTTTTATCAGAATACATAGGACAAGGCTACTCCATCTTCTTTCCAAGATTAGCTTAAATGCATAGATTTTCTCAGAATCAGTAGAAGTTTTAGACTTTTAGCATTTAATTTTGATTATTTCATGTTTCACATTTAACAGTTAAAATCAAGGGAGTCTAGGATATTCACAATAAATATTAAGTGCAATGAGAGAAATTTTAGGGCTGTTACGGCGATTATGTATTTTGGCCAAAAGTAGCAACAAAAAAATAGTCATAATTCATTGACAAAATATGTTATTTGGATTAAGCAAGTTTGACCCCTGCTGCTCTTGTCTCTCGCAGGAATAGCGCACTCCCAGGAGAAGCTTACTTCATAAATCCAAGAGGAACACTGAAAAGTTTTAGCATATAACATTTCTTATTACATGTTGCATAACCACAAAATCAAACCCAGCATATAAGTGGCTTTTGAATTTTGATTAACTAAAGGTTAGATCTTAACTTTATTCCCTCGAACAAATTTAGCTGATGGACTTCATGCAAAATATGGACCCAGACATTTATTCAGACCCTACTGATAATATAGAGAATCAAATTTGATTTGGGTTTAACAAGAACAAGGACAACCAAATTTTTTGTGGGTTTAGGATACTCATATTGAACGATACTCATACTGAACCTTGGTGTATGAGGTAGTTTAATTAATTATCGTGGACAGCTGGTGGTGTAGTTAATACATGGAGCAATGAACTTGCCAAATAAGCTACTGACCAAATACTGGACTTAAAATTAAGGATATTGGGCTACAGGAAAGAAGAAATACAAGCAAATGTGGAAATGTTTGACAAGATATGTAGGATGTTTGTATCTTCAACATATCGAATGAAGGCCCACCACAAAGATAATAAAATTTTACTAAACAAACATCTTAACTTTAGCATTTTATAATAGTATATTCCAATGCATCAAAACCATAGATTGGTTAACAACTGGAGATACTAGATCATAGATCAAAATGACAATGATGAAGAGCATACCAACAGCCTAATTGAACAGTTGAGACCATATAATAGGCCAGTCCTGGCATCAAATTTGCAGAGCCCATATGCCAAATGGTAAAATGACCTGCAATACCAGGTTACAGTGAGTTGCTAGTGAATTAGAACATATGCAATTTAATATACTTTCACAGAGGCATACTCAATAAAAGAGAGAAAAAACATGAACACAACGACAGCATGATACAGACTAGACAAGAACAATAACCCGAGAAGTGCAGTTCTTGAAAAATGAATTCCACGAAGAATATTTGTCAAAGTGATTTGCCATTGTGTATTTCTGAGCTGAAATGATGAAATTAGTAGAGACAATTAGAGCAATGAAGATAAATATGCTTATTTCTTCCAATCAAAATTTAAACCAAGAGGCAAATCAGATCTGCAAACCTATATCATGGAGTGTATACGCAAGTCAACTTTTGTCAGGAATAGCATAAATGTCACTCTTTAAACTTCTTTCTTCCTGTAACAATAAAAATTTACCCGCAATCTAAACACCTTTGAAATATCAAACAGAAGGCACACTAAGATGCAGCAGCAGAGACTGCAGTAATTGAAATCAGTGCTAATTTTTTCTTCATTAATTTCAAGCAAAAACTCCAGATCAATGAGAACAAAAACAGGATCGACATCGTTATACTTATTCAGTAAACACCACTTGTGACTGACTTCTTTGACACTGCCAATAACATTCTTAACTATCATCACAGTGCAAACACTAACATTCACTTCTTACAACCCCCATTACAGCATTTGCCTCCTGGCCCTCCATAGTATATAGCTGGTCCTAGGTCACCTGGAAAATGCGCAGCATCTCCCACGCCATAACAACCACCAGATGTAGCCGAGTTTTTGTAATGCCTCGGAGGTACAGGATCAAGTTTAGGTAGCATTACAATAAGATTTCGAACATAGCTAGCCCTCCTCCACCCTTCTCTTGGGAAATGGCCACTCCCCATTTGAGTCATCGTATGATAATTTTGGTATTCAGTATTGCACACGCTTCCACCCCAATTAACACGGGGACCAGTTTCCCAATTCTCAAACAAGGATGATGGCCAGTAGCCCACGGGCTCGCCTTCGAATAACATCCACCATTTATCTTGTACCGCATCCTGCCGTAACATGAATTTAAGAATTAGGATTTTAGGATTTTGATATGATTCACTGTCAGATAGAGAAACAATTATACATAATAGGTTGTAAAGGTGAAGGAAAATTGGTCCCCGTCAAATGTTGAGATCTTCGGTAAGACTCCCCCAAGCACGATCCAGTTTGATACTTGGACAAAACCAGGACATCTTAGGTTAAAACAGCCCATGTCGGCAGATGTATCCTGTACCAAATTATAACAACTAGATAGAAAACCATGATATATCAAGTGTCTAATTACCGCATTGCGTTCCATACAAAAAGCATGATAGTCAAATAATAGAAAGCTAACCAGCTTTTTTGTTTTTGGACTAAAGGAAAAATGTAACTTGAAAGTATACGAGAAAAGAGATGCGTGGCAAAAGAAATCATACCAGCCAATTGACAAATAATCGCGGTTTAACATCTTCAAATAAAACTGGGCCGACCTGAAACAAAAGAGATGTAGATCATAATTTAGAGAAAATAGAGCAATATAATTTGCAGCATTTCTTATCTCATACTATCATAAGATATATATAGACTTAGAAGCTATGATACCCGGGCACTTCTATCATGAAGCTGTACCCGTACCCGACACGTACCCATACCCAAACTTCATGGACACTCATTGAATATATGCATACATTTACCCAGATATGTACTCAATTATACGATATATGTTTTAATTTAAAATACTTGTCATACACTTCTTGGACGTATATCCGACACTTCATGTCCATTTATTGAAACTTGTTAGACATAGGTCCGGTTGTTTCAGCCCATATCCATGTTAAAAACTATGATTTAAAAGGGTGGTTTGAGTGGCTAGTCAAAAAACGAGCAGTTTCCAATTTATAATAATCAACAAAATGAAAGAAACATAAAAATATGATAGGAATTTAAATTCAAATGGCACGTGAGTTGAAAAATAAAAATGATCTCATGTAAATTATTAATTTCGATATATATATATATATATGTAGCCATGTTTCCGTACCCTACATTTCACAAATTTGCCGTGTCCTGTACCCGTTTCCATGCAACTTAGCTTAGAAGCCATTTCCAATAAAAAAATTTAAATAGCATCTAAAAGGAAACTGAGATCCTTCCCAAATTCAGAGATGAAATGGAACTGTCAGAGTTCTTCAATCACTTAAATGCATGCTCCTTAAATTTACCTAGTAGCATAATTGAACCATTGCTTTGACAAATGCTAAAGTTTCTTATGACAAAAAACTAGCATACCGCCCATCCAGCTTCCATAAAGGAGTCGTGAACATCAAACACAGTAACTGAGTTTAAGCTCCATTCCATCATCATCACATCTAGATTCCACACACTAATGCTACCTTGTGCTCCAAAATGAGGGCCGCCTCTATGATTCTCTACTCGAGCAATCTAATTATTCATAAAGGTATATTGCAATTAGGAAAACTAATGTAGAAAAGCGAAACATATTACTATATACAGTTTGTCAAATTAAATTTTTTCATTCACCTCTACTTTGCAATTGGCAAACTCTGCATTCAAACTAAAGTTTTTTGAGGAGTCACTTATCCTAATAAAGTCTGTTTCCCGAATCCTTTGAATGGGAATTGTTCCTATAGGGCAGCTTCCATTCTTTTGCCAAATCTGCTGTGTCAAAAATCTGAGGGAACTGTTTCCTTCCGCTACTCTCGGAATAAAACTAGGCCTCATCTATTATGCAAACAAAATTAGTACCAGAAGAACTATTCAGTTGTCAAAACTAGAATAGGCAGATTTTGAATGTAAGAAGAACCTCGATTGTATGATTTCTGAGTAACGGATGATCAAAGGCAGGTTGCTTGTAGATATCCACACAATCGATAATATCACCGTCCTCAGTCTGTAAACATAACAAATCAATTCCTTCCAAATGTTTAAATACATATGATTAAAGATGAAATATAATAGTTAACAAAGTACTAAGTTAAGCAACAACCATTATAGTCTTGACTGCCGGGTTATTGAGTCCTTTCAGTCGCTCTGGCTCCTTTTCTGTGAGCGTTGCTTCCCCAGTGCCACACATTAAAAATAAAAAAGCCACCAGTAACAAATAATTGCTCTTCCTACCCAAAAATGGGTAAAATCCCTCCTTGGATTTTAAACTCATTGCCAGCTAGAAAGAAGGTTTAAACACTGGATTCAAAGAGTGGATATATCCATAAAGAAAGACATTTACTACACCTAAAATTGTTTGTTTGCTGGACAACATATGACAGGAAGGCTCATATCTCAATAGTCTATAAAATTTTGGTATAAAACATATACAATTGACACAAAATGGGCGCAACATAAAATAAGGCATGACTTTAGTGTAGCATATAAAATGTTTGGATAAAGAAAGCTTAGTACCTGTCAATAGAAGAAGGCCAACTGATGAACATGTAAAGCTTTGCCTGGACAAATTAGAAAGCACCAGCATATAAAAAAAACTTGGAATCAACGAGTACATAATTGACTTAATGCCTTCAAATCCAGAAAAAGGAAACAAAAGACAGACATGGATCATCACAGATTATGGAATTCAATGCATCGAGTTGTTCTTGACACGAAGCTAGTTTATGAAGATATATTACTAGAAGCACAAGTTAATGCAGAGTTAACAGCAATGTGATGCACATTAGATTAAATTAATTCGATGTTTATTTGTCAATTCCACTCAATATAACTAAATAGACAAAACATTAACTAAGAGATCAATCGATGTAAAGGGAAACAAGGAAAGAAACAAGCAGGAGAGCCTTATACCTCCTTGTCAGGATAATCCAAGGAGTTGCCCACCTATAGAAAAAGAAAGGAAGCAGTTGCCAACTTATATAGAGGGATGAAGAAGTTATTGCAGAGATGTTAGGATAGTACGAAGTGAATATGGGTCAATCCAGGATTTTGGATTATAGCATGATGTGACTCATGGAGTCTGTCAGTTGGAATAAATAAGTTTGACCATAACTGCTTTTGCATTTAATAGGTTTCGTCATGCTATGATACTCCAGCACCCAACCAGGACAAAGATATTCCATATCTTCTACAAGAACAACAAGAAAATATTTAGCATATAACCAAAACCTGTCAGCTGTGAGTTACTTCAGATATTTTTTGGATTAAGCAAGTTTGACCATAGCTAACCTCTCTTTTAATATTCTCTCAAAGGGCTTTTCTTTCACATGTTTCATTACACTAGGTGCCTACTCCATTACCCCACCAAGCTTACTCCTTAACTTTCTCAGGTTTTGTGAGTTAATGCAGGTGCCATTTGGATTAACCAAGATTGACCATAGCTGCTTTTTGCATTTAATAGGTTTCAGCATGCTATGCTACTTTAGCATCACCTGGACAAACATATTCCTTACCTTCTACAAGAACAACATGAAAATCTTTAGCACTTAATAACCAAAACCAATTGTTCACAGAACCTGTCAGCTGGGAGTTAATTTAGGTATCATTTGGATTAAGCAAGTTTGACCGCATCAGATCTTGTCTTTAATATTTTCTCAAAATAATTTGTCTAGTTGTCCTTAGTATGTTTCATTACACTAGGCTACTTCCTCATCCCACCAAGATACTGGAAAATTCTACCAATTAATAGACAAAATCTCAGTGCCTAAAAGAACTTAACAAGATCATATAAGAAGTCAGAGGTTATTCTATTTGAAGAAAAATGAGAGGCAGTTTTAGACTTGAGCAATGAAGGACAATAAGCACCTTAGTTGGAAAGTGATGGGAAAGATGGACATAGGTGAAAAGAATACAATATTTGTTAATTCAAATAAGGAGATGGTCCTTAAAAGAGTTGAACCGAAGAAAAGGATTCATGGAACATAAATAATTTGCTATTTAAACTTTGTACTCATTGCTCTCTTCATCACCGTCATAGTTGTTTTATTATAGTCATTGTAATAGCCAAAACCCAGCAGATCCATACAGCTTCCAGTCAAATTCTATGACTAAATTTCAAATATTTGTGAACAAAAATGAATATTGGCGATAAATATGACAATATCAATCAAGAGAAACATACCAATAAACTAGCTGAATAGTTCAGAACTACTGCATATCGGTCTAAATACCCTGACATTACATGCAGAACTGGCACGTCCATGATAAGATGATCTGCAAGAGCAAGTTCAAGGGGTGAATACTGGTGAATTAGGAGCAAGTGCCCTTTATTTCAACAAGCATGACTTCAATTCATCTTCTCGAAATTCAAAATACTACACTTGAACACAACAGAAACACAAACATGGACAATTTTTCTTACAAATTGCCCGGAAATATTCATAATAAATTTTCATTAGTTATTTTGAGAATACTCATTTCTAGAAAGAGCTTCAGAGTAGATAAATCAGTATTATTTTGATCTAACGAGAAACGCCTTAATCTACACCAAAGAATCATGATTATGGATTATTATTTAATTTGATAACCTTTATTACTCTCATGGAACAATGATGACAAGGGACAAGTTTCAGATAAATCATATTCCTACTCAGTGAAGCAATACCCTACTTGAAATAACTATCCATAAATTCATTTTCCAGCCAAAATATATTTTTTAGTCTTTAATTGGGAATAAAAAAAAATCAAAGTATCTGCATATTTCTGGGTTGAATAGCTAACTTAGGAGAGACATGCATAATCATGACATCAATATGCTTATTCTTTCACTCAAGAGTTTAATCAAGGTAATTAACTAGAATGAGGTCTATGGACTGCATTTGACATTGTATCCTAATACAACTAAGTTTTGTAAAGATCATTGTTAATGTCACTCTTTAACTTTGCTTTTACCCACAACAAACAAAGGCTAAGTTTATGTGCCAACGGTGATAAAATAGTGCTAGTTGGATCCCAGGTGTATGAACCTCCATCTCCCAATGGCTTGAAATGGAGGGAACCCACCTCCATATCTGCATTCCAACAGTTCAATGGTGACAAACAATTTTTTTAGTAAGAACAAACTTGTGTCCAAGTACCACTTCTTAAAAATTATCAAATATAAGGTACTCAAGACTGGGGAAAAAAAGTGCTCATTTGTCCTTCATGAATTCTGGATTTCGACAAATACTTTCACTATTGAAATTAAGAAAAGCTCATGACATCCCGTATAAGAATCACATTATTATTCATTTTCATAACCATTTGCAACACATTTCTTTGATATTGGCGGCATTCTCAACAATTATTAAAATGCAGATACTCAAATTCATTTCTTACAACGGCTATCGCAGCATTTGCCTCCGGTACCTCCATAATATATGCATGGTCCTTTGTCATCTGGGAAGGATTTGCAAGTGTCCACCTTATAGCAACCTTCGTACGAAGAAGAGTACTGGATACAGCATGGAGGTACGAAATTCTTATTTGAATCCATGACAAGAATATCTCGAATGTGGCTAGCTTTCCCATAGCCTTCCATCGGAAAATGGCCACTTCCCATTTGAGATGTTGTATGAAATCCATTTACCTGCATGTCGCAGGTACTTCCACCCCAACTAATATGTGGAGATTCTTCAAATCCTTCTATCAAGGCAAATGGCCAGTAACCAACTGGTTCGCCTTCGTACAGAATCCACCATTTCCTTTGGACAGGATCCTGACATATCAATTACAAAAATAAAAGATAATAGAAAAAGGAAAAGGAAGATTAGCATTATTAATTTGATCTGATGTATTGCTAGTATAGAAAATTTGATATACCTTATAGGTTATAAAATTGTAGGCAACCTGTTCTCCACCGTAGTCTGAGACTTGGGGCATGACTGCACCAAGCATGACACTCTTTGACACATGGACAAACCCTGGACACCTCAAGTTGAAACACCCTACATCTTTAGTTCTATCCTGTACCAAATTACAATAATAAGCAAGTGACAGAAGAGCTAAGCATCCGTTTATTGCCTTATATGTACATAAATGCTTACATACATATGCATATACTATGCATATACACATACATACATATTTATCTTGGCAGCGCTACCTACTGCACCGCGCCGCGCACTGCGCGCACACACACACACACACACAAACACACACACACACACACACACATGTGCCTGTGTGTGTGTGTGTATGTGTGTGTGTGAATCAAATGATAAAATGTTAACCAACTTGTTGATCTTGGAAGAAAAAAGAATGATAATTTAAACTACAGAGGAATAAGAAGCACGGCAGAAGATACCGTACCAGCCAGTTGACAAATAATCTAGGACTTAGATCCCCAAACAAGACTGGACTGACCTGAAATGGCATATCAAAATTAATAATGTAACAAAGAGGAATAAGGAGAGTTGTTAACATATGTGACTTGAGATAAGTAGATCACAAGTACAAGATATACCTTAACCAACACTAAGAGGTTCTTTTGTCTATTATTCAAAAGGAATACATTTGAAATATCGTGAAAATAAAACAAATCTGATTAGTAACATGTCCTTATCCATACTTTCATTGGAGATTCATACGTATTTAGTAGTAATGTCCAATTCAATGTCTGAAATAACATCTAAAGGAGAAACCAAGATCCTATCCCAAATATAAAAATGGTATGGAATTGTCAGAGTTCTTGAATATTCATACACATCTTCATTTTTCTTGAATAATATTATATGACCACTCTATGAAAAATGCTGAAATCATAGTTTACAAGTTCAAGCATCCTATCCTATTTGTCTGCATCATATCATAGGTTGGGATGCGATATCGACCTTCATTGATTTTCTTTTTGTCGGGATGAGTGTGACTGTATTACTATGCATGTGATTGTTACCTTGTAGATGGCTTTTTCCTTCTCTAAATGTACTGCCGATAACTACATGAGAGGACTTTGTAGTCTTATTGTATTCACTTCAATGGAAATTGATGGCATATTCCACTTTCCCTTTTAGAAATGGACTGAAACTGAAATTGATTACAGAGTAAGAAAAACTAACTTACCGCCCATCCAGCTTCGATAAAGGAGTAATGGGGATCATACGTAGAGACTGAGTTCAAGCTCCATTCACTTGCCTCAACATGTAGATTCCACACATTGAATGTACCTTGGGCTCCAAAGTAGGGTCCACCATTATAAACATCTACCCGAGCCATCTAATCATCCATGCATAAAATTTTATAGCAATTGGCCAAAATGCAGTAAAATAGCATCAATTCTTTAACTAGTGCCTGCACTATAAATTGTATCATTTACCTCTACTTTGCACTCTGCAAACTCTCCGTTCGGGCCAAACTTTTTTTGATCTATCCTCACAGGGTATGTTTCTTGAATCCTTTGAATAGGAATAGTTCCTTCAGGGCAGCTTTCATTCTTTTGCCAAGTTTGTTGTGGCAAAAATCTGCGTGAATTGTTCCCTTCCTTTATTGTTGGGATGAAACTAGGCCCCATCTATTGTGCAAAAATAATGAGTACCAAAAAACTTATTAATACTCCAATAATAGAGAAGGAAAATTTTGAATGGAGGAAGAACCTCGATGGTGTGATTTCTGAGCAGCGGATGATCAAAGGCAGGTTGTTTGTAGATATCAACACAATCAATGATGTCACCATCTTCACTCTGCAAAACATCACAAAGAATACCTTCTCGTGTCTAATTACATTATTAAAAAGAAATATGATAAGAACCAAGTACTGAGTTAAGCAACAACCATTATGGTCTTGACCGCTAGCCTACTGTGATTGTTCAGCTGCTCTATCACCTTATCTGTGAGAGAGCTGGGCTTTGCTCCCTCAGCACCAACAGATACTAATAAAATGGCCACCAGTATTCCAAGCAAGCTCTTTCTACAGAAAAGTAGGTAAAATCCTCGGTTGGACTTTAAACTCATTGCAAGCTACGAAGATTCGCTTTCCTGGTATAGATAATAAAATTATGAAGACTGGTCTGGTATAGATAATAAAATTATGAAGACTGGTCTATGTAACAGAGAGAATCCTACTAAACAGCTAAAAATTAGTCATTCACGAGACAGCATATGATGGAAAGTCACATACGTTAACCACCTACAAAGTTTACTTTTTCCAATGCAAATTGCCCATAAATGTTTGAAAAAATACACACTGATGATAAATGCGTTTGAAATAAACTAAGGAGCGGCCTTACGGGAACAAGATGTAGTGAGTAACCAAAGAAGAAGGGAAAAAAACGAATCACTACCTTTTCTTTAAAAAAAAAGGAACGTCAAGGGAAGGGGAAGTAAAACTTTACCTAGAGAAAGTAGGCAGTCACCAGCTTTTATAGAGAGCATTGACACAATGAGTAAATGCAAATAGTTAATGTCTTCTAATCCAAATGCAGTACAGACAAGAGACATAATCATGCATCATGAAAGTCAAGGCAGCGACTCAATGTTTGAGACAAAGTTAGCTATGAAGATAATGTCTAATATCTTCATAATTAATACACAGTTACCATAGTAAGCAGGTGAAGCGAACTTAGTTAATGTCTTCAAAATTAATGTCTACTAAGTAAAAGCATCAAATTAGTAGCTGGTAATAATTAGCCAGTGCAAAAAGCTCTCAGAAAAGAGTAGCGATAACTGTACTACATAACTTATACTACTTTTATACTTCCACAAACAAAAAGTAGGGTCCATGATGACTCACAATTTTTCTTTACTATTTCCACGAAAGAACCCCACACATCTGTTAGTAGTAGTACAAGAGTGGTATGGAACTTGTACTACAATTATCATTCTCTCTCAGGAAAACTTGGTCAAGGTCTAGGATAACATATGAAGTCAGACATTTATTCTGAGTAAATAGCATCAAATATTAAAGAGCATTTTTAGCAAGTGGTCAAAGTGGCTTATAAGCCACAACAATGGATTATAATCCACCTTGAGATGTTTGACAAGTGGCTTTATTCGGTTTACAACCCACCTAAAAATAAGCTGGGGTACCCCTAGCTTTCTTTTTGGTGGATTATAAACCATAATGTTTGACCGTGTAAATGACAGGCATTCCCCTCATCATTTCACAAAATTTCAAGCCTCATATATACCCATCATTTAGAGCAATGTCCTTTTTGGTCCTTTGGATAACAATGGTGGATTATAATCCACCCACTTGCCAAATAGTCTAGTGATGAAAATGGATTATAATCCACTAAATCTATCAAACATTGTAGATTAAATCTACATGGTGGATTATAATCCATTTGTAGATTATATAATCCTAGTGGATTACAATCCAAAGTTGCCAAACATGCTCGAAGTAAGATGGTGTAGAGTGTCTAAGAGGGATAGCACTGGTGTAGAGTGTCTAAGGTGAAAATAGCAAAGAAGAATGGAAGTAATTAAAAGGTGGAAATGAAGTTTTAATCTCTGAAACATCTCCATTGGGCATCTGAGACAACTGGGAGAAGACCACATTTAGCAGTAATGATTTTAGACAAAGTCCACAAATTTTGCAAATACCAGAGAGTCAACCGCATTCATCAAGAAGAAGCAGGAAGAAGTAAAGGTCTGGTTAAGTATCAGAAAAAAAATGGTTCTAGTACGCTAAGAAAAAAGGAGTTGTGATATGGTTCTAGCACTTGATATATAAGTGAGAAATTTTAGAACATTTGGTTTCTAGCCATGACTAACCGACAGATGTCCTTCAGAAGACTAGAATTATGGCTTGAGAAGTGAAGATATGCTCTCCTTATATTTTTAACATCTATATAAGGATAAGAAAGAAAGTATATCACAACTCCTTCCATGATTTCCTCCTCTTTCCTCTACTTCATTTTTGGTAATCAAGCGAAGATGAGCAACTTCCCAGGTTATGTAACTTTTTCACGTTAAATGGTGATAAATACTCAAGAAACATATCACTTTTCCCTGACTGACCTTGACATCTTTTATAGACACTACATGCAGAATGCTCTTGGCCCAACATGTGCTTATGATGCTAGCAGAACCTTAGCCGTCATAGGAAACTGGCAAATCCCATTTGAGCAACACTGACCAGCCACAAATGATATTTTACACAATGGTTTGAAGCCTCTTTGAGACTGTTTAACCAAGAAATAGGCCAGGATCCAGGTGGCATGTTCTTGAAACACAACTCAAATTAGTAGCAACTTTGCCAAGGGTACACACCATTTGAGCAGTAGGTATACAAGACTCAAGTGCAATATTTAGTGCTGGGAGGTACTATAAGAGATTGATTGTTTATTATGGGAGGCTGGACCAGGTACGAAGAATGAATCTATGCCCTCTTCCATTCTCAGGCACGGAAGTTGCTGGCCAGCGCCCGCTCAACTCTTCGAGAGCCGGACAAGCAAGAAAGGAGTGGTGGTTGGTTCCGATTCGACAAGTCAATAAACGATGTAGAAGGTCCAGTACTTTAGTACGGAGAAAAGCGAGATCTGGCTTCCGAGCGAGAACGAGAAAGAGGCAGATGATCGGTCTGCTACGCTACGTACGTTGACCTTGATTTGGCAGATTCATCCAATTGAACCACCACCTGGGACTGTTACATACATAGCTAGTGGATATAACTTTATTTCCTAGCAAAGACTCAGAAGGGCCCAGCATTTCCAGACTGATACCCTATCAAAGCCATTTCATGTCAAACTAATGCATCATTCTTGCTTGATGTTCCCCGAAGCAAGTACAAATTTCATATGATTAAAAGGCTTTGATGAGACAAATAAATCTCTACTTGTGCACAAAAAGGAAAAAGAAATATAGGGGAAGACCAGCAAATAATTTTTTAGCAAAAGAATAAATATTTCCTCTTTCATCCTGATGTTTGAATGCTGGATAGAAGATAAACAACAAGTAAAAAAGTTTGATCTATGTCGTCTAGGCACAACCAATTTTACACAGCTTTCCTTTCCTTGTCTTCACTTCAAAGCACATGAATGTAGCAGTACTTATTTTATGCAGCTAGGGTTTTTATTTTTATTTTTAGTTTTATTTTTTATTTTTATTTTTATTTTTACTCATTCATCTAGGAGTTATGGTTGACTAAATAAGGGTTAATAAAAAGAACAGATCTAGTCACTAACGATTTTATCCTCTCCAACTTAGGCTGTGTTGAAGCCCAAAAAAAATGAAACAAGGGAAGTGTCTTTTTATATTTTCTGTGTTTGAAACCTCAATGGGATTTTTTTTTTCTTGACACAAAGGGGTCGTTTAAATATTGAGTTATCAAAACAATAAAGTGTGCGTCGTCTCTTTTCCTGATTTTAGATCTCCTGCTTCAAGACACAACCAGAACAATACCTATCAAAGTGCCGTACTCCATACTCTGCTACCAATTGCTTCAAAAATTGTGATAATCATGCAGCTTTTGTTTGAGGAAAAAGATGAACGTATTTCTTATCTGAAAGTCTCTCAAAACAAAAAAAAAATTATCTAAAAAATGTTAAGATTCTATTACCAGCATCAACAATGTGGAAGACAAAACTCCATCCAAATATAACAGTTAAATTGCACAATAAATTCATTTCATAGTACATAAAAGGACTTATTAGAGAAATTTATTAGCCCTAATGGACTAAAAGGATATTCCTTTGCTCCCCTAATTCAAGAATCTATGATCAAAGAGCTACAGTTCATACTACATCAGCAATTGCTTCACTAAATTATGCAAATAAATCCACAAGAATTACAAGTTTCTTGCCTGAAATTCTACCATAATTCTAGTATTGACCACAACAATGTGCTAGCAGGTTACGGAATAAATTCATTTAAAATCACATCAAAATTGATGCATATTCATCAGCTCAAAACCCTAAGTAGTGGCGTCGCAAGAATTCAGTAGCTATTATTGACTTTGGTTAATCTAGGAATAATTGAATTAATGGGCTGATATATAAGCAAGGAAAATTTATAGAAAACCTTAACGAAGAAAGGAATTCGAGAGCAAACCTGCTGCGATAATGGCGTAGGAAAATGAGAACCCTTTTCAAAAAAAATAATTTCGAATAATTTTAAGGAGCTCTTCTGATGTCTCTCTAAAATATTTTCCCTCGTATTTTTCGCTTTTTTGCTTGACTTGGGGTTTTCATTATTTGATTCATGATTTATATTTAAACTTAGCCCCCCAAATTATTGAAATTGCCATGAGCTCCCTCTGTTCTTGAAAGTTCTTAAATTATTCAAATTGCTATTAGGTCTTTCGTTTTTTTATAAGTTGTTTCAAATTAATATCTCTAATCTAATCAAGATATGGAGTAGCAAGATATATATAAGACTTTTGGGGGGGTAGCGGTGTGGGGGGCTTACAAGAAATTTCAATGGGTGAAATTACCATATTAGTATTAGACATTATAGCCAATTTTGTATTTTACTTTGCCTCGACAGGTGTTAAAAGTGGACATAAGTAATATTTATGTACCAAAGTTCGCCACCATCGAAATTTTGGCAGGTTGAAATTTTGGCGCCAACCTGCCAGGCAACTCATCACACGATGAAAAACTCTTTCTCCTCCTTATTCCTTCTCTCTTTCTCCCATCTCCTTCATCCTCTCTTAGTTGTAGCTCGATTTGTTACTTGAGCTCCAACAATGGAGCTCAACCTTCAATCTCTTTTAGGCAACACGAACCCCTCCGAAATGCTAATCGATGAACGATAGATTCGTAGTCTTGCTCCCAATGACCAAAAATTCTGAATCCACACTTGGTTAGGAGGTTAGATTACAACCAAGAAATGATTCAATAGTAAAATAAAAAGTTTAAGCTATGTTCGCCTAATTAGATGTTTATTAAAAGAACAATAGAAAATTGTAGTATTTACGAAACTTTTAACCTAGTGCGATAATAAGAGTCTCGAGGTCAAGGATTTTAGATTATAGTATTTATTGAAAAATCCAAATTCATATTGATCAAGTCCGCAAATTCTGAAAATTCCACAAAATTAGATGGAGATGGACTAAGTCTAATCGCATTACTTCCAAAGTACAAGTATACAAACATACAAACACAAACTACACTTTTCGAATACAAGTAAAACATACCAAAAGCATTACATTTTAAAAGACGCACACAATGACACAAACATGTTCATCAAATGCGCGTCTATATACTCAAGCTGTTGATCTTTTTTTTCCCTTCCATTAATTAACTAAACATTTATTAAAGGACAACTACAAAATTTTAAAAATTATAGGCTTCACCTTATCTCGAGGTTTCTAATTTTTATTGAAAAATCGAAAAACATAATTGTGGGTCAAGTCCAGCTGAATTGATTAGGTCTAAGTGCGTTACTTCCAAGCACATGAATCTAAATATACAACTTTACTTTTAGAATACAAGTACAATATTCCAAAAGCGCTTCAAATCTTTCTTTCTTTCTTTTTTATAGAGGGAAGCCAATAATATACTCAAGTTGCTAACTCTTTTTCCTTTTGCTGATTAATTAAATATATAATAATTGATCCCAACGGACCCAACCCACCCATTTCCTTTCCGTGACCGAGTAGGGAGAATCTCGTCTTTTCGGTCCCTGTCCCCATCAACAGCCTAACAAAACTACACCACGACTTATTAAAGCCGGCTCAAACTTGTACCATTTCCCTCTCCAAACTTATATATTTCCAAAAATACCCATTTTGTTGCCAAATCTCGTTTCTTTCCCCCAAACCCTGAAGCGAAAATGTCCGCTCCCATTTTCCCGTCGACGTGGCAGATCCCGATCGACTTCATGATTCGTAAAGGCCACCTGGGGATCATCAAGGACAACCTCAAGGTCTACGATGCGTACGGCAACAAGCTGTATAGAGTCACCGGCCGGTCGTCATCTCATCGGATCAAGACTCTGTTCGACGTCGACGGAAATCCGCTGATCTCGGTCGTTCATCGTGATGTAAGCCCTCGATTCTCTCTCTTTCTTCGATTTTGTTGCTTTAATTATTGGATATTATCATTGGTTGGGTTGCTAATTTTTATGGTTCGATGTTAAGGGGTTTATGGAAAATGGGGATTTTGGAGTTCAAAGATTAGTTTTTTTCCTAGTCTAACCCGGTAAAGATTGTAATTCTGGAAACAAGTCTAAGTTTTCTTCAGTAGGAACAAAACATATATAAATATGGCAGCAGAGATAGATAATATAAACACTATCCATAAAAGCACATGCATAGAGTTTGCATTGACTACAAAGATAAATTCAAGTAATTGTGCACGGCACTCTTAACGGAAACTAGAAGTCTTTGTAATATCTCTATTACTAAAAATAAGCAAACCGTCAGCAAAAAATCCATCATACACCTTATTATGCAATCTAGTCTTTGCAAGTTTCATAGTTGAAAATGCTCGTTTAGTAGTTGTAGTAGAAATAAATAAACAAACCATGTTACATATAGGATTTACTAAACAAATCAGTACATATAATTAAAAAATAAAGTAAAAAAAGACAACAATTATCACAAAGAAATAGAAATCAATAATTAAACAATGTAACATAATAAAAAATAAGAGAATGAAAAGAGGAAAAGATAAAATTGTCTCTAGAATTGAGAAAAAAAAGCCCCAAAACTCAACACAAATATAACTCTGGGATTTGGAGAAATTAATGAGAAAATTTGTGTTTGCATTTAATTTGGGAAAAACTCCCAAAAAAATATTGCATAAAAAAGAAGAAGAAGAGAGAACGGAGACGAGAGCGGGGGTTCATGAGAATTCTAATTTGAGGTGAGATCTTATTAGATTCAGGTTGGATTACGGTCAAAATCCAGATACAAATTCTTTTGCTAATGAAGTGGGAACTAGGCTTTGGGCTTAGCTGAACTGAAAGGATTTTAGCTCAAATTCTTTGGACTCAAGTTTTTTTTTTGTTCTTTGTTCTTTGTTTTGTTTTGTTTTTTTTTGTGGGGAGGGGGTGTTGTGTTGAGGGGTGGCAAATATTAAAGTTGCAAGGGGTTTATTAAACTTAGACATATAGGGTTACAACCAACACTACATGACTTGTATGTGGGCCGGGGGGCCATGGCCTCCCCCCGCCTCTTCAATCCTCCGCCTATGGGTACCGTGATGGGTGGTTTTTTGTGGATCGATTTAAGCTCTACTATGTGATAGAATTACATTCCAACACCATGGTTAGGAGATAATCTATTTGACTTGTATATTAGTAGTAAATTTTGTGTGTATTATGTAGATTGATTAAGAATTACAGGGTAGGGAAGGGGGAAGTGTTAGCCACACAATGGAATAATACCACGGTTAGGAGATAATCTAATTTGACTTGTTGTATATTAGTAGTAAATTTTGTGTGCATTATCTAGATTGATTAAGAATTACGGGGTAGGGGAGGGGGAAGTGTTAGCCACAAAATGGAATAATACCGTAGATCGATGCAAGAAAGAACGAAAACAAAGAGAAGACAACCATAGAAACACAGGGATGCAATGAGGTTCAACAATCATAGTGATACATATTTATATGAGAGTTTTTGTCTATAGGACCAAAATTACTAAAATACTCTCACCGAACAGGCTGTAAATTCAAGTTTTGTTTCGTGAGTGCTGCCCTCTAAACACCCACGCGCTATTCGACGTCGGGACCGCCACTGGACGCCCCTTCAGTCGGGGTGCGATTCTGCATCGTCAATTCTAGGTCAAAGTGCTACTTATTATCCATGTAAATGAGGCTCCACAAACAACAGGGTGTAAAATCTCACAATATATAACCTTTCACTATGTACGAACTTTCAATGTCATTGATGTTCCTCAAAGTTAGAGCATCTTTGCTCACTTTGCTAACTCCACCTTTAGTCGTACACTTCACCCAAGGGAGTCAATGGTGTGATGAGATTCTTCTTCAACTGCGGAGCATGTCTTGTCTCAACAACATCTTGCATCTTGAACCATTCAAACATGTTGCACACTTGCACTTTGTGGTGATAATTAACATGTTGTTGTTTAATAATAATTTAAGGCCCTGATACCAGTTTGTTACACTAATTCCCCAGAACACACCTAACTGTCAAGTACATTATACACCTACAAATTATGTTAAGAAGACAAACCAACACATGTATGTGTGGTTTTACCATGGGCTTACGCCTGGCACAAGAGTTTCATTAATCAAAGCACAAGGAATGCACACGTGGAATATATATTAAACCTTAATCTCAATTACACACAAACCTCACATACATAGAGGCGACTATCTTCTCTCATAGTACAACATCATACATTGAATGCAAGTACACATAGGTATAGAAATATATATCGGATTCTAGAAAATAGAGATTATGCCATGGGTATGTCTTATTTTAGTACTTTCCCCATGTATCTGACATGTTTTTATGGTTTAAGTATGTCATGCCCTACATATACGTTAATAAATGCTATTCACGTGCATCTAAAGATCTCCATCCTGACAATGGAGATTTGTCGTCACACTCAACATATCAATTTCACGCATTGATAATCTATACCAGCTCAGTAATCCAATCCATTTGAATATAACTACTTTAAGAAACCACAATATTAGGTTAAAGTTGCAGGTGACCCAATCATGTGCATGATCTATTGCTCGGAGTTTCTCAATATTACTATCACCTTCATAACTACTGTCATACCCAAATATATGTGTGCACCAAGAAGATTACTCAAAACATTTAACTAATGTTATTAATCTAGTATTGAATGTGTAAGGGCTCTTCTTACTGGAGAAACTTGTACCTTCTTTTTGTCTCATTAAATTAGCCGGTAAGCATAAGAATGTCCCCTCTGTTACATCTGTAGGGGAATGGTAATGAATAATGATCAACTACTTTTCAGTAGTACTTCAAGTAGTATATATAAGTGAATCTTCGACCACTCTTTAGAATGCTTATGTGGACAATAGGCGGCCTTTCATTGTGGATTAACCCTTGTTTTACAACTCTTGCTAGCATGAAAAAGAATTCATCAAAATATGTATTTGTCAATTTGCTCCTGCTTTGGTAATATATGATTTGATAATTAACACCTTTATCTCTAATAAAGAGTGGAGAGGTGTCCTTTGAATATACTAAAATTCAATGACCTCTTTGTTCAAGCAGTCACATTTCACCTTAATCTTAAACAAAGAAATATTTGCCTCAATTGTTTTCTGTACTTGGAAGAAAAAGAATTCCAATCTTCTATTTATCTTGTTTCACATTGTCAGTTGATTTGATGTAACTGAATAATATTTACGCAACTTTGTAGTTCATGTTAGAATTGGATTCTTACTCAATAATTTCATCTGTCACATTAAAGCATATTTATCTTGTTTTTGAGATATTGATACTTTTTCCTTGCAGGATGGATGGCAATGCTTCAGAGGTAACAACTGGGAGCGTGAGGATTCATTGTTCACAGCAAAGATAATATATGACTATAAATTTAGGTCAGAGCTAGAAGTGTTCTTATCTGGAAAGGAGATCGGAGACCAAATACCAAATTTCACATTGAAAGGCAACCGATTTTGGAGATCTTGCACCATATACAGCAGGGATTCAATTGTTGCTCAGGTAACTTAAATGACTCAATTTTGATTTCATCTTCATATAGATCCCAAAAGTCTAAGTGTGTGTGTGTGTGTGTATATATATATATATATATATATATATATATATATATATATATATATATATATATATATATATATATATATATATATATATATATATATAGAGAGAGAGAGAGTTTAATTGGATGCCCTTATTTTTGCAGACAAACCCGTTATACAGGCTAGGAGGGTGATCTACTCAAGGCATAAATTTGACTCACTGTGTATCCTGGAATTGACCATTCTTTAGTAATAGCAATGCTCATCACATTTTTGGATAAAACAGACTATTATAGAAGGAAAAGGGGTTCATTTATTTGTAAATCAGTCTTTATTTGATCTTGCTTATTGTGTTTTCACTATAGTTTACAATTTTAGCTTGCAGATTTTCGGTGTACATGTAATTTATGATCAGTTCAGTATCTCTATATTTGATGCCCATTGGCAAATGAAAATGATGTTGTTATCGTACATGTTATGTGTATTCTACCTTAAGTTCTCTGTCTATTAAGACTCTCTCATCATTCACAATGTAAAGTTTGATACGTATCCATCAGAAACAGAGATCAATGAAGAAGTGTCCACTTTCTGTTTACTTCAAAAGGGTCAGTCTTTTGGCTTGAGACTGAATCATTTGTTTCCTGTTACTTCTCTTCACTATATTTTACTGTGGATCTTGGACCTTAAGCATCAAGTTCTTGAAGATCAGGCCTTGGTCACAGTTTTAAAATTTCAGGAAAATGAAGAAAAATATATTTGGCTAAAAAGTATTCAAGAGCACCATAATCGGCAAGCTTTATATACTCTATTTGGCATGCTCAATTTGTAGCTCAGGGAGCCATACTTTATGCCCTCTGCAGACCACCAAACTGGCCATAGTTAACTCCTATTGTCAGCTTAGCAAGTATTAATGCTAGATATACCTTAAATTTCACTAATGCATGATGCAACTGGGCATCACTGTGTCGATCAGGTAGAAATGTCTCATTCAAAGTGGATAATTTAAAGAACAAAACACTTTATTATCTCTGATTAAAGTTACTAGGTTAATCAGCTGCATATTACAGGCTTACAGTGACAGTAATAGCTGAACAGTATACTTCAGTGATTTTCAATGCTGCTTGTTACTGGAAAATCCAATAGACACATGGTTAATATTCATTTAGTTGTGTCAGATGCTAGCGAGTCTAGACTTTGTTCAGACTACAAAAGATGGAGACCAAATACCAAATTTCACGTTGAAAGGCAACCGATTTTGGAGATCTTGCACCATATACAGCAGGGATTCAATTGTTGCTCAGGTAACTTAAATGACTCAATTTTGATTTCATCTTCATATAGATCCCAAAAGTCTAAGTGTGTGTGTGTGTATATATATATATATATATATATATATATATATATATATATATAGAGAGAGAGAGAGTTTAATTGGATGCCCTTATTTTTGCAGACAAACCCGTTATACAGGCTAGGAGGGTGATCTACTCAAGGCATAAATTTGACTCACTGTGTATCCTGGAATTGACCATTCTTTAGTAATAGCAATGCTCATCACATTTTTGGATAAAACAGACTATTATAGAAGGAAAAGGGGTTCATTTATTTGTAAATCAGTCTTTATTTGATCTTGCTTATTGTGTTTTCACTATAGTTTACAATTTTAGCTTGCAGATTTTCGGTGTACATGTAATTTATGATCAGTTCAGTATCTCTATATTTGATGCCCATTGGCAAATGAAAATGATGTTTTTATCGTACATGATATGTGTATTCTACCTTAAGTTCTCTGTCTATTAAGACTCTCTCATCATTCACAATGTAAAGTTTGATACGTATTTATCAGAAACAGAGATCAATGAAGAAGTGTCCACATTCTGTTTACTTCAAAAGGGACAGTCTTTTGGCTTGAGACTGAATCATTTGTTTCCTGTTACTTCTCTTCACTATATTTTACTGTGGATCTTGGACCTTAAGCATCAAGTTCTTGAAGATCAGGCCTTGGTGATAGTTTTAAAATTTCAGGAAAATGAAGAAAAATATATTTGGCTAAAAAGTATTCAAGAGCACCATAATCGGCAAGCTTTATATACTCTATTTGGCATGCTCAATTTGTAGCTCAGGGAGCCATACTTTATGCCCTCTGCAGACCACCAAACTGGCCATAGTTAACTCCTATTGTCAGCTTAGCAAGTATTAATGCTAGATATACCTTAAATTTCACTAATGCATGATGCAACTGGGCATCACTGTGTCGATCAGGTAGAAATGTCTCATTCAAAGTGGATAATTTAAAGAACAAAACACTTTATTATCTCTGATTAAAGTTACTAGGTTAATCAGCTGCATATTACAGGCTTACAGTGACAGTAATAGCTGAACAGTATACTTCAGTGATTTTCAATGCTGCTTGTTACTGGAAAATCCAATAGACACATGGTTAATATTCATTTAGTTGTGTCAGATGCTAGCGAGTCTAGACTTTGTTCAGACTACAAAAGATGGAGACAGCGCTTCAAGCAATCCCCGACTCGCGGCCTTAGAACTTCATTCAATTTCGTGTTCTTGCTAAGTTGAAACAACAAATGGCATTTCGAAACTTTGTTGATGTGGTTACGAAAGTTAAATGAAATTCAATTCTACAATAGAGTAACAAATCTATCATATGCTGATATCTATGGAGCAAGTGTAGTGGCATCAAAGATAAAACTGTATTCAATACATACATATATGCAGCGTCTTTGTCAAGGAAGAACTCATGTTTCTCTAAATGCTACCTGTTGGCATACTGGTACAATACAATAGTGCTCCCTAGTTATTCCTGCAGAAAGCAACAACCTTGGCATAACTACTATACAAAACCAGAAAAAAAAATCTGATCAAGAAAAACCAAGAATATAGAGACAGAGAAAAAAGACTATGCAATTGATGCAAATGTTGCAGTAAACTTCTTAAGCTGATCGAACAAATTCGGTTGCATCATAAATGACATACCATATACAAACAAGCTGACGGATATGACAAGGATTAAGCTGACAAAATCGAATGGAAAAATAAGATTCATGTAGCTGACCCCAGATTTTGGAATAAAGGCTAGTTGTCGTCACTAGTATTTGCATGCACAAGCTTGGGAGGACCGTAAGAAAGGACAAAAGCGTAAGCTCACCTAGAATCAAGGCTATGGTTGAAAATGAGTGAAGACTTCACCAAACAGAAATTGGTAAGAATCAACCAATCTGATTTGAAGCATAAATCTTGAAACTTAGGTAGGATGTGCATGATGGAAAAGATGGGCACATGAATAACTATCCAAACTATAGCTTAAGTGTATCGGATAGTAATGCACGTGCCCTGCTTCTCCATCTTGCACAGACCACCTCTCAATGCAAAAACAAGATCAAATCTCCTCTCTCCCTCTTTCTCTTCTCTTGATGTAAAATTTCTCTATCTATGAGTTTGATAGAGAGGAGCATGCTAATATATATATATATATATATAGAGAGAGAGAGAGAGAGAGAGAGTTTAATTGGATGCCCTTATTTTTGCAGACAAACCCGTTATACAGGCTAGGGAGGGTGATCTACTCAAGGCATAAATTTCGACTCACTGTGTATCCTGGAATTGACCATTCTTTAGTAATAGCAATGCTCATCACATTTTTTGGATAAAACAGACTATTATAGAAGGAAAAGGGGTTCATTTATTTGTAAATCAGTCTTTATTTGATCTTGCTTATTGTGTTTTCACTATAGTTTACAATTTTTAGCTTGCAGATTTTCCGGGTGTACATGTAATTTATGATCAGTTCAGTATCTCTATATTTGATGCCCATTGGCAAATGAAAATGATGTTTTTATCGTACATGATATGCGTATTCTACCTTAAGTTCTCTGTCTATTAAGTCTTTCTCATCATTCACAATGTAAAGTTTGATACGTATTTATCAGAAACAGAGATCAATGAAGAAGTGTCCACATTCTGTTTACTTCAAAAGGGACAGTCTTTTGGCTTGAGACTGAATCATTTGTTTCCTGTTACTTCTCTTCACTATATTTTACTGTGGATCTTGGACCTTAAGCATCAAGTTCTTGAAGAGCAGGCCTTGGTGATAGTTTTAAAATTTCAGGAAAATGAAGAGAAAATATATTTGGCTTAAAAGTATTCAAGAGCACCATAATCGGCAAGCTTTATATACTCTATTTGGCATGCTCAATTTGTAGCTCAGGGAGCCATACTTTATGCCCTCTGCAGACCACCAAACTGGCCATAGTTAACTCCTATTGTCAACTTAGCAAGTATTAATGCTAGATATACCTTAAATTTCACTAATGCATGATGCAACTGGGCATCACTGTGTCAATCAGGTAGAAATGTCTCATTCAAAGTGGATAATTTAAAGAACAAAACACTTTATTATCTCTGATTAAAGTTACTAGGCTAATCAGCTGCATATTACAGGCTTACAGTGACGGTAATAGCTGAACAGTATACTTCAGTGATTTTCAATGCTGCTTGTTACTGGAAAATCCAATAGACACATGGTTAATATTCATTTAGTTGTGTCAGATGCTAGCGAGTCTAGACTTTGTTCAGACTACAAAAGATGGAGACAGCGCTTCAAGCAATCCCCGACTCGCGGCCTGAGAACTTCATTCAATCTCGTGTTCTTGCTAAGTTGAAACAACAAATGGCATTTCGAAACTTTGTTGATGTGGTTACGAAAGTTAACTGAAATTCAATTCTACAATAGAGTAACAAATCTATCATATGCTGATATCTATGGAGCAAGTGTAGTGGCATCAAAGATAAAACTGTATTCAATACATACATATATGCAGCGTCTTTGTCAAGGAAGAACTCATGTTTCTCTAAATGCTACCTGTTGGCATACTGGTACAATACAATAGTGCTCCCTAGTTATTCCTGCAGAAAGCAACAACCTTTGCATAACTACTATACAAAACCGGAAAAAAAAAATCTGATCAAGAAAAACCAAGAATATAGAGACAAAGAAAAATGACTATGCAATTGATGCAAATGTTGCAGTAAACTTCTTAAGCTGATCGAACAAATTCGGTTGCATCATAAATGACATACCATATACAAACAAGCTGACGGATATGACAAGGATTAAGCTGACAAAATCGAATGGAAAAATAAGATTCATGTAGCTGACCCCAGATTTTGGAATAAAGGCTAGTTGTCATCACTAGTATTTGCATGCACAAGCTTGGGAGGACCGTAAGAAAGGACAAAAGCGTAAGCTCACCTAGAATCAAGGCTATGGTTGAAAATGAGTGAAGACTTCACCAAACAGAAATTGGTAAGAATCAACCAATCTGATTTGAAGCATAAATCTTGAAACTTAGGTAGGATGTGCATGATGGAAAAGATGGGCACATGAATAACTATCCAAACTATAGCTTAAGTGTATCGGATAGTAATGCACGTGCCCTGCTTCTCCATCTTGCACAGACCACCTCTCAATGCAAAAACAAGATCAAATCTCCTCTCTCCCTCTTTCTCTTCTCTTGATGTAAAATTTCTCTATCTATGAGTTTGATAGAGAGGAGCATGTTAATATATATATAAGGGAGAGGAGGCTACACCAACCTCAAAAAGAATTGGTAGGGACCGTAGGGTCCAAGGCGCTTTTGTCACAATTAAGGAAGGAGCATCTTGATCTTATAATGGCAAAGATCAAATTGCTTTTCCTCATCAGAGGGTGGCTTAGAAAGCCACCAACCTAATCAAGGTGTTAGGTCAATTTCAATTAAACAGTTTCTAGAATTTAAGTGCTTTTACATGCAGTCTACATGAGTACTATCTCATCCACAAACTTACGACATAAATTATAAGCTTGCCCTGTACTTGATGTCATTCATATCTATTAACTATACATGTGTAAACTTGTGATCTTCAATTTCAAGTGAACAACGTAAGAAAAGAAAACTGGCATCGAAATTTCTTCGAAGAAATTTTGTTTCATTGGATATGTACTTTATGTTCATATACCTTTTGCATTGGACAGACTACAAATCAGTGTGTGACTTGACAATTACATTGCAAATCGAGATAAAGCTATCATATTTGAAGAGCCAAAATGAGAACAACATTGTATCTCAAATATCCTACTTTAAAGACAAATGCCTGTTGTGAAAAGCTAAGCTGAAGAGCACACAGCTGCAAGATAAGAGATTTTCAATATAATCTCTACTTCAGTTAATTAAATATGATTGCGCATCTTTAATACATATCCCTGCCTGCTGCAGTTTGTTAAATGTAGGCAAACTTGGTCAGTAACTATTTCCATGAACAAATGGTAGTGCATTAAGGTTAAGGGCATCAGTTTTCTGTAACCTAACAAATGTGCATAAGTGGTCCTGATCAGTAAAGAGTTGTCACCTAACAAATGTGACGCAAATCATCAGTCATTTTCACAAAAACAGATGGTCCTACATTTCAATTTCTTTACGTGCTTCATTTTTGGTTTCCTTCTTGCAAGAGGAAGAAGAATGCAAACTACTACTTTAGTTTCGGTACATATTTCCCTTCCTATGGAAGAAATAAATAAACGTTAAGTTTATGAATACCTATCTAAGGGCCTTATGGAGTTTTGCTTCTTAGTAGGACATGGGATTCCGTTTCTATTGACACTAAGAATATAGCAAATATATTTTTGAGCCCTTTTGACTAATGGGTCTATATTTCGAGCATCTTATCATGTGAATCTGATAGTTTCGAAGCTCATTTAACGAAAAAATTTGAAAAATTATATTACACAGATGTCCTGAAACACAAAATTAAACTTGGTTAACTAGCAACAGGCTAAAATGTGAATATCAATAAGTGACCAAATTTTCACTGTTGCATTTGTTGTGCGAAGCGGAAATTTCGGCAGCACCTCTGTCGAACAATAGCCACAACAAGAGAGCTAGAACGCAATAAGAATTCCCGTCTCACCAAGAAAATAAGAATCTGAAACAAATATCTCAACAAAGTGGGATATTTACACTTCCTCTCATCGGTTCTAGGACTGACCTGTCGAGAGAACCTAAAAGCTATTACAAATCACACAAATAGCTATTACAAACCAAATCAACAGCAAGACACACGAATTTTACGTGGTTCGGCAAGTTGCCTACGTCCACGGGGCAAGGAGGGGGGATCTACTATTTAAGAGAAAGAGAATACAAATAGGGTACAAATCTCACACCAAAATTCTAGAACAAAGCTCTCTAAACCCTCACAAATATCTCCCTCAAAAGGATGCTCAAAACCCTAAAAAGGGTTGCTCAAACAAAGGATGACGGTAGCTCCAAAAACCCTCTCTCCCCCCTGATTTTCGGCCACAGATCAAACCCTAGTTATAGGGTATTTATAGGGTCAAAAAACGGGTTCAAACGGGTTCAAAACAGTGGCCCCCACGAGCCAAAACGCGTGGCCCGTCAAAAAAGGCGTTCACGCGTGGGTTGGACCCCACACGAGCACGAATTTCTCGTGCTCGTGATGGGATGTGGTCCCCATGCCCCACGTGAACCAACAATTCTCCACCTCGGTGAAGTTTCTCCCAAAACCGAGCCGACACCAAACAACCAAATGTCCCACTTGTTGCGTCCAGGACGAAGTGGAATAAATCCACGACAACGGACTCAATCCACAACAAGTTGGGAACCCAAACGAGAGTTCAAACAATCTACTCCCCATCAAAACCAACACCGGCTGCATCATAAAGACTGCCTACGTATCCTTTTGCCCAAGGAATCAAGCCTTGCATAGTTCACCCAAATAGCCGCCAACGGCCTCAACAATCCCGAATGTGCAACAAGTCTCTGTAATGATCAAACTTATTGCTCGGAACTACCTTTGTGAGCATATCTGCCGGATTATCCTTCGTGTGGACCTTCACAATCTCCACATCACCATCTTCAAGAACATCACGAACGAAGTGATAACGAACGTCAATGTGCTTCGTCCTCGCATGAAGAACCTGGTTCTTCACCAAATAGATAGCACTCATGCTATCACAATTAATGGTGACGGACCGTTGAGATATACCAAGTTCCTCCAAAAGTCCTCGAAGCCAAATCGCCTCCTTCACGACCTCGTAATTGCCATATACTCGCCTCCGTCGTAGGCAAAACAGCGTAGGCGCAAGGTGCATCTCCAACACACCGGCGCACGGGTCAAAGTAAACACATACCCCATCGTAAACCGGCGATTATCCAAATTCCCGGCATAATCCGAATCAACATAACCAACGCACAACTGCCCACCAGAGTGTCCCGCCATACACCAAATCAACATTGAGCTGCACTCGAATATACCTCAAAATCCATTTCACGGCGTTCCAATGACCACTCTTGGATCGTGCATGTATCTCAAAACCATGCTCACCGCTGTGACAAATCTGGTCTCGTACATACCATTGCGTACATCAAGCTTCCAATCTACAGATATGGAGTCTTCGACATCAACTCTCGATCTTCAAGCGTATTCGATGAAAGGTCACCAAAGATTCAAATGGGCTCCTAATGGTATCTTGGCGGCCATTATCCATGCTAACATGGAACATTTGTAGAATCTTCTTCAAATAAGCCATCTGTGTTAAATAAATTTTGCCCTTCTTCTTGTCTTTGCCAATCTTCATCCCTAAAATGCGCTTAGCCTCACCCAAATCCTTCATCTCGAACTCCTTTGAAAGTTGTGCCTTCAATTCATTTATAGCAGACCTGGAAATGGAGGCAACCAATATGTCATCGACATATAGTAATAAATAGATATACGTACCTCCTTTCAACTTGTGAAAATATACGCAAGGATCAAACTGGCTCCGAGTGTACGAATGACCAAGCATAAAACCATCGAATCGCCTATACCACTGTTGAGGAGACTGCTTCAAACCATATAGCGATTTCTTTAGTCTGCAAACCAACTTTTCTTTCCCTGCAGCTCAGAATCCCAATGGCTGAGTCATATAGATTTCTTCATCAAGATCACCATGAAGAAATATTGTCTTCTCATCCAACTGATCTAATTCCAATCCATACTGTGCCACCAAAGCTAGCAAAATCCGAATCGACGAATGCTTCACCACCGGAGAGAAGACCTCATTATAATCAATACCTTCCTCTTGTGCATAGCCCTTCGCAACCAACCTAGCTTTGAACCTCAATGGAGTGCCTTCAATGCCCTCCTTCTTAGTGTATACCCATTTGCAACCAATTGCCTTCTGTCCCTTTGGAAGCTCAACAAGCTCCCATGTATCATTCTTGTGAAGAGACTCCATCTCTTCCTGCATAGCTACCTGCCACGAATCAGCCTCTGAACTTTGCTCAGTCTCTCTGAATGTAGTAGGTATCATCTCATCGATACTCTCCACCGAAGTGCATATGCAAGCGTGTCGGCATACCGTCTTTGGTATCGTATGTTTTCCTCGTCTCCGAACCGCAATAGAATCACGAACTGGCCATGGTCCCTGATCCCACACATCTGTACTCATATCCTCTGTGTCACCGTCGTGCTCGCCTGGCGTCACCTCAGTCGGCACTCTAATGGATATTATACCATATGGACAATGTGGAGCTGCATCGATCTCCACCACCTGCGATATCTCCTTCATCGGGTCGCTCTCCACCTGATGAGAGTTGGGAAGCTTCAAGATAGAAGCCTCATCAAATGTGACATCTCTACTCAGCACAATCTTCTTATCAACTGGATCTCATAGCTTGTATCCTTTAACACAATGCTTGAATCCTACAAATATGGCCTTCCTAGCTCGCGGTTCCAATTTATCTGTTCTCACATGATAAAATGCAGGGCACCCAAATACCTTGAGCTGGTCATAATCTCGTGCTAGCTCTCCTGACCACTTCTCCATAGGGGTCTTTCCCTCAATCGCAGATGAAGACAGCCTGTTGATGAGGTGGCTCGCATATGTAAGTGCCTCAGCCCAAAAGATCTTTTCCAAATCACTATGTGCCAATAAACATCGGACCTTCTCCAACAAAGATCGATTCAATCTCTCTGCCACCCTATTTTGCTGCGGTGTATGACTAACCGTGAAGTGTCTCTCTTTGCCCTCGTCTCGACATAGCTGCTGAAAGGGGTCTAAAGTATCCTCACCACCATTGTCGGATCGCAACGTCTTGATCTTTCTCCCAGTCTGCAGTTCTAATCTCTTCTTCTACTCCACGAATATATCTAGGACTTCACTGTTCTTCGTCATGGTGTACACCCAACATCGCCTAGAATAGTCATCAATAAATGTGACGAACCAATATCTACCACCAAGTGATGCCGTCTTGGTGGGACCCCAAACGTCTGTGCACGTAGTCCAGAATATCCCTCGTCTGATGGATGGCTATTCCGGACTTTACCTTTATCTGCTTGCCAAGAACACAATGCTCACAGAACTCAACTTTTCCACTCTTGGCTCCCTTTAATAGCCCCTGCTTGCATAACACCTGCAGTGACTTTTCACTGTGTGCCTAACCTATAGTGCCAAAGCTCGCTCTGTCGCCTCACGAAACAAGCTGAAACAGCGTGGCCAATCTCGATGCTCCCATTCAGATAGTATAAATTTTGATTGTGGACTCCCTTCATCACCACAAAAGATCCTTTAGTAACCTTCCCTACACCATTTTTTAAAGTCACATTGAATCCCTTCGCCTCCAAAGCTCCAACTGAGATAAGATTTTTCTTCAGCTGAGGAACAAATCTCACCTCCTTCAACTCACGGACTACTCCATCGTGCATCCTAATCCGCACAGTACCTATCCCACAAATGCCACAGGGTTGATCATTTCCCATGACAACAACACCCCCGTCGACTTTCTCAAAAGATGCAAACCAGTCTCGCCTAGGGGTCACATGATAAGTAGCGCTGGAATCAAGCATCCAATCTGATACTTCCACATGATTCACCTCCGGAGTAATCAATAGAGAATAGCACGAATCGTCGGAATCATCGCCTTTAGCAATATTCACCTCATTGGCCTTCGGGCCCTTTTTCTTGCCATTTTCTTTCTCCTTGAGCTTTGGACAATCTCTCTTCCAATGTCCCTGCTCTTTGCAGAATGCACATTGGTTCTTTAATAATTGGTGGCGGCTTCTTGACTTTGACCTTCCTCTATTGTCACTTTTCAGATATGGGCTTCTACCTCTCGTCGACAAGGCCTCGCCTGAAGTACTCGCACGGAAAGTCTCCTTGTCCTTCCTCCTCAAATCATGGTTGGTCAATGCGTTAGTAACTTCACTATAGCTGATAGAAGTACGTCCGTTCAACAAAGTGAGTACAAAGGTGTCATACTCCTCATCCGGTAAGGAGCCCAATAAAATAACTATCTTGTACTCATCCGTTATCTTCTCATCAACATTTGCCAAGTCAGACAACAACTTAGTATAGTTATTCACATGAGCCGCTAATGAGGTGCCTCTGGACATCTGTAACCTGAAGAGTCTTCGCAGCAAGTGCAACCTGTTCTCAACACTCTTGGTGAGATACTTATTGTTGAGAATTTTTCACATCTTTATTGCAGATGTCACCCCAATCACATCATATTTCAGTTCCTGTTCCAAACAAGACCTGATCACCCCACACGCGTTCCTATTCATCTTATCCCATATCGCCTCATCATATTTAGATGGCCTCTCTTCGACCATGATGGTCTCCTCCAAATTTTGAGCATTAAGTGCATCCTGTACGTCGCTCATCCACAAACCAAAGTTGATTTTACCGTCATACTTCACCACACTAATTTTGGTGTTCGGAAAACCAACTTGTATTAGACTCGCCATTGACTTGCTGCTTTCACCTTCTTCTCCCATTACAAACTAACTCCAAATTGTAGAGAAAGAACAACTTTGATAGGATTTAAGAATCACCCAACTAAACCTTAGATCGGATTTCAAATAGATTTCCTAACCACACGAGGAAAGTGAAATCTCCAACGGCAACTCCTAATGCTATCTCCACCGAAGCCGAGAACTCCAAGAACTAAGCTTCACACAAGAATCTTCCTCCACCAAACTTCAAAACCCTAGATCTAAAATCTGGGCTCTGATACCACTTGTTGTGCGCAGCGAAAATTTCGGCAGCACCTCTGCCGAACAATAGCCACAACAAGAGAGCTAGAACGCAATAAGAATTCCCGTCTCACCAAGAAAATAAGAATCTGAAGCAAATATCTCAACAAAGTGGGATATTTACACTTCCTCTCATCGGTTCTAGGACTGACCTATCGAGGGAACCTAAAAGCTATTACAAATCACACAAATAGCTATTACAAACCAAATCAACAGCAAGACACACGAATTTTACGTGGTTCTAAGTTGCCTACGCCCACTGGCAAGGAGGGGGATCTACTATTTAAGAGAAAGAGAATACAAATAGGGTACAAATCTCACACCAAAACCCTAGAACAAAGCTCTCTAAACCCTCACAAATATCTCCCTCAAAAGGATGCTCAAAACCCTAAAAAAGGTTGCTCAAACAAAGGATGACGGCAGCTCCAAAAACCCTCTCTCTCCCCTGATTTTCGGCCACAGATCAAACCCTAGTTATAGGGTATTTATAGGGTCAAAAAACGGGTTCAAACGGATTCAAAACGGGTTCAAAACAGTGGCCCCCACGAGCCAAAACGCGTGGCCCGTCAAAAAACGCATTCACGCGTGGGTTGGACCCCACACGAGCACGAATTTCTCGTGCGGATGTGGTCCCCATGCCCCACGTGAACCAACAGCATCATCTTGTTTATCCTTTCTTTATCAATTTTACAGGGAACATTTCAACGTCGAAGAAGTGGATGTACTAACTGAAAGGATGATATTGCTTAATTAATTGTAGTTGCATCTTCTTATAGAACTCAACAAGCATGCACAAAGATGGCAAGCTTTTAGTCTTTTTTATTTGCTTTTGTTAGTGGAGGAGCAAGATGCAGGATTTTGGGAGGAAGCATCATCATAGTCTCTAGATACTTCGAAACATAAAGTTCACACTCATAACATTATAAAGTTTTTCTAACAGTAGTTGACCTCAAATTCTGGATTCATTACTACCTTTTTCTGGGATCAACCAAGATCCAGACACAACCAATAAATTTACCACTTGCTCAATATTAACTATATAGTCTGGTAAAAAATTAAACTGTATTTGTAATTAGAGAGCAATATAGTGCTTAATTGTTCTAAAATCATGGTTTTTCCCTTAGTCTTCAGCTGAATTTTAGAATCTTTTCACTCTATCTACATCTATACTGCAAAATTTTTATGGAATTTTTTTTTGAAAATATCAGGGACCTAAACTAAAATTTCTCTACTTTCATTTGGAAAGTGAGTAGACCCCCATGTTTACGCACGTAGAAGATCTTCATCATTACACTTAGATTTTGTATGGAGGATGAATAGATCTTTAAGCTTAAAATAAAGCCTAATTAAACCAAAAAAGAACATCAAATACTTGTGCACCTATAGTTTGCCTTGACTCCAAACATACTCATTACAGTCACTTAGATTTTGGTGGTAATGGTGTGAGTCCATTCAATAAGTGGGAGTGTGGCTCATATTAGATAACAATTTTAAAATTGGGTTAGATTAGTGAAGGAGTTAGTGGTGATTAAGCATGCAATAAGGTAGGATTAATTTGGTGCAAGTAATCATTACGCAGGGGGTAAGCATGCAAGTTATGCGAAAAAGGTAGTACGTGTTTTATGAGTGCCTGTCGGCTTTCTTTGTTTATTAAATCTTCGTGCTTTGAGACCTCAAGCGTACGTGGAAATGAAGAAAGCAGTATGAGCCCAATAAGAAAATTACCAAAAGAATTATAGAAGAAACATACACTAATAAAGGACTTGTAGCTGGTAACCAATACATCTCCCTTCATCTGTTCTGGTATGTTTGTGTTTGCCTTATCGAATTCAAGTGTGATATCAAGCATTCTTTATAGATAGAGCTGAACATGGTTAAATCTCAAGTTTATTTTCCAATAAAATAGACAAAGTATGACCTATTTAGTTGATTAGTATTTTTTCCTAGCCATTAAGAAATATATATGGTTTTATGTTAATGAAAGTAATAAAGTTAAAAAAAACAAAAAAAAAAACAATGAAAGTACTTCTTATGTGTTAGAAGTGGGTTTTACCCGAAAAAATGTGTTGTAACTTGTAAGTGGTCTCAAAATGACAAAACAAATGCCGTGTTGACTCTGTTTTAAGTCCAATTATATGTCTAATCAAAGGCCTTAAAAGTAGGGTTTTCACTAATGAAAACTATCTTTATAATAGATCAAATTGATAGAAACTATTTTCCAAATCTTTTTTAATACGAGACCATCTTATAAGTGACTTTAGTTTTAATCAACCAATTTTGGTCAATTTTGCTCAATTAATATCCAAACTATCCAAACTATCCTTATTAATTACATGTGCCTAACATGTATTTTGAAACTATACATATAACTAATGAGGGTAGTTTGGATCGTTAAGATACAAAAAGTGATGGATTGAAAACTAAACTCACCTATAAAGTTGTTGGTGTATAAAAAGAACATCAAATTTGATTTTTATCAATTTGACATATTGTGGACGTGGTTTTCACAAATGAAAACCCTAAACTTAAACCCAAAGCCCATGAGCAGCCCAATTACAAGTGAATATGGATGGGCCTAAACACCAAAATTAAGTTTTCTGTACATAGGCCATCGTAATAGAAAGGCCCAAACACTTCCAAAAATAAGAGCAAGAGGTTGTTTATTTCAGTTGCCTCTCTTCTTGAATCCTCAACACTTGAGAATAATCCCTCAGAAATCGAGAGCTCCATAGATTTTTCCTCCTCTCTTTGATTTTGGAGCTCTGCGATGAGTTCCAAACCCCCAACCCTGACCTTCAAGCTCGTTCTCCTCGGCCACGGTAACTTCGACCTCTCTTAAGTTATTGATTCTTCGCAGATCCTGTAATTTCAAATCAGAAATTTTGGCAATTCGGATAAACTTTACTTTAGATTTAGTTAGGTCATTGTGTAATTTGTATGAACTTGTAATTTTTCTTAATTATTGTTTGGGGATTTATTCTCCTTGATTAATGCGTTTCCGCAGTTTGCAATGATTGTTTGACGAGTGGGACTTAGGTTGAAATCAAAGCGAAATTTGTATTTGAATGAAGGTTCTAAAGAACTGAAAATATCCAAATTAGAAATTGTTTGAACAACAGAAATGAAACACAGGAAATTGGATCATCATTTGCTACTTTTTCTTTGCCAAACTGCGTACAATTACTAAATTTGCATTGCTTTGAGTAAACCCTTTTGAATAACGAGTATTTCGGTCCAACAAGGAGGAAGGAAAAGTTAACCTGCGATTCACTGAAATTTGGATGGAATTGAAATGAGAGGGAGAAAAGGGAGAACAAAAGCGGAAATAGTAAGGGCTCACATGTTATGCATTTTCCTTACAGTTGTCACGGGTGTTGCATTATAAGTCAGAATGTCAGGCAGTTAAGATGCATATCTAGAAAGTTTGCGTAATAGTGAAAATTATGGAATGAATTTCTTACAGAAGAGTGAGTGCCTTGGTAAAAAAATTAAGATTGTGCCTATTAAGGATAAAATAAGTGACAGTCGGTTGAGATGGCCCGGCAATGTTTTAGGAGCTGACCACTAGGGGAACTGACAAGGTTGTAGTTAAATTGGAGGTAAGCACAGATGATCTTGCACGCATGTTTAAGAAGGATATGATAATGCTTAATTGACTAAAGGTTTGAGGATTTATTGGCCAATCGTAAAATTTCATCATTATTGAAATGAAGGTTTTGTTATTGCTATCATTACTGTCTTGCGACTATCATCGCATGTTGCCGCACATGTTTAAGAAGGATATGATAATGCTTAAGTGACTTAAGGTTTGAGGATTAATTGGCCAATCCTAAAATTTCGTCATTATTGAAATGAAGGTGTTGTTACTGCTATCATTACTGACTTGAGATTATCATCGCTTGTTGATGAAGCATCGTTGCGCCTCATCTCAAGCATCATGCAAGATATCTTCTACCAGTTGATGTTTCCTCTCCCTTGGTCATCCTCTTTCTTTTCTATGGTTTTTTGTTCTCTATTCTTTCTACCCCGGTTGCCTTATGGCCATGTTTGGATTAGGGACTAGTTTTATCTCCAGACTAATTTAACTCACTATAGTCCCGGGATATAATAATCCTGGGGACTATATAGTGAGTTGAATTTTTAATAATTTGTTTGGCTCAATTTGTTATTAACATCTCTAATATCTATGTCATGTTTAGGAACTTGTCATTATAAAGGATATATGATAAGGACGTAACTATAATGTTGAAAATGCCCTTATTCACACTGATCAAGTCTGAGCGAATTTTGACAAAGTCTCAAGGCATTTTGGATGGTAAGGTCCGAGTGAGTTTTGACTTCTTCATTGAGATACTAAAAAATACAAACTAAAATCCATCAAAGCACGAATGACAAATTTAGTTTTGATTGAAGTCGCGATGATAACGTGTCATATATAGACACCAATGGAAAATTGAGATGAAAGAATGACATTGAATGGAATTTATATGCTAAAACTAAAAGAAATAACCACTGAATGAAGTTTATATGCTAAAAAGAAATAATCATTGAATGGAATTTATATGCTAAAAGTAAATAATCATAATGGTTATATCTACATGATGAATGAAACCCGCTGTGAGTTTGATTTGTTTTTGTTATTGGCAGATGACCACGACACAGGAAAGAAATAATTAGAGTTGAAAATCTGGTTAGTGAAATTAAAGGGTAAGAGGGTACTCTGATATTTAAACCCAAGTGGTAAATAGTCCCAGGACTATTATATCACCCCTCTCCCCTTTATTTAGTCTGAAGTTTCCGAACTATTTCATTTTAAAGGACTAAATAGTCCTATCTAATGCTCCCAAAATTTTGAACCAAACACATTACTATTTTATTTTAAATGATAAAAGCTTATTAACTAAAAACAATACCCAATCCAAACATGGCCTATATGTTTCTTCTAGGCTATTTATTTCTTGTTAATGCTTTCTGTGCATTATTTGCGAGCAGCTTGCATGCTATGGACTGTTTTTTCTATTTGTGTTTTCCTGTTATTTAGTTATCATTATTTCTATTTATTCATTCATTTATCTATTAGCTGTTTTTCTTGTGTACTTTAATCTGCGAAAGACACATTGTTCTATATTTTCTTTTCTTTTATGGCTAAACTTAATACCAGTTAATCTTTGCAGTGCTGATGTTATCATCTGTGTTGTCATTTCATAATTCTTTTCCATACATGTACTTTTTTGAGGCTTGATGATTGTTTTGGACAGGTCGGGTTGGGAAAACGTCCCTTGTGTTACGATATGTAAACAATGTTTTCTCTGACAAGCAACAAGCTACAGTACAGGCTTCCTATTTAACCAAGCGTCTTCTGATTGAAGGTGTGCCTATTACTTTATCTATATGGGTGGGTTGCCTTCTCTTTTGGTTTTCTTACTGTTTTCTTTTACTGGAAACATCACGTATTGAGTATACTCCGTTTATTAGACCATAAGTTCAAATTAAGTATTTTTTCAACTCTGTGTCATGCTAATCCTAACACATAAAGTGATAGTATGTCTAATGTTTGTGTTTAGTCTCAGCTTATTCTAGCTACACTTCCTACTAATTGGGGAACCACAAAGGGGATAACTTACGATTTAATTTAATGGACAAATGAGTTTGTCCTGTGCAGTTGACCCAGGTTACAAAGGTTATTAAGGGTTAAGAAAATTCTGCTTCTAGCTTGGAAGTTTTGGGGGCCTTGTGGCTAGTAGATCAATGATTCTCCATCTATGTATATGGCTAAATATTATGAGGATCTACAAAAATCGACATGAACACAGCTGTTTCGAAAAGTTTAGAACTTGTGTACCAATGGACTCAACAAAGGAAAAGAAACTACCGATGGTCCATATGACTGGTCACTTTGGTTTCCCTGCATATGTTCAAATATCCTTATGAATATTTGAGCCTTCCCAAATTAAAAGTCTGTGTAAGCCTGACGGTTATGCTACACGTCTTTAAGCTTTTCTTCTCTTCTAGGTACTCTTGCTTATGATGTGGGATATAGAAATTTCATATAATTTTGTCATGTTGGTTTTCTTCATATTAAGTGTTGATTTATCTTTGAGAAAGTGCATGCACAAGAATTATGTGTTATGAAATCCTTTTCAAAGAAACACTTTCGATAATAACGATCATGTATCATTGTTGAACCATTTGCTTGATGGCAGGATACAGCTGGACAGGAGCGGTTTCATGCTTTAGGTCCTATATACTATCGTGATGCAGATGGTTTGTATTTGACTTCATATACTTCTGGTTAACCTGTTCCATTTCTAAAGGATCATCACACATGATTTTAGTGATTATGCATAATTTAAATTTAAAACATCAATTTATGTCCCTTATTTGTGGTTGCAGCAGCTCTTTTGGTATATGACATCATAGATAATGATAGCTTCATTCGTGTAAGAAAATGGGTTAAAGAACTACAACAAATGGCATCAAAAGATATAATCTTTGCCATAGCTGCAAATAAAAGCGATCTGGTCAGATCAAAAAAGTTTGATGTTCAAGAGGCTGAAAGGTGTGGTAGTTTCTAATGTATACTTTTTCTAATATATTCTTTTCAAATGGTGCTCGTTATTTAGCTAGTATCTGAATGCAGCTATGCAGCAAGCATTGGAGCAAAGCTTTTTGTTACATCTGCCAAATCTGGGGAAGGAATAGAAGCAGTTTTCCTTGATATTTCTACACGTGAGTTAACTTAATTATCACAATTGGTCTTCCCTACTGATTATGGCAGAAATATGATCATTTTCTTTGATTCAATTCTCTAAATTTCTATTTATTCCATGAGAATTAGGAGATGGTTCCTTGAATACCATAATTACATTTCCAAGAAATCTAGTGCTAGATTGCTAGTGTGCTTAGATGGTCTTATGCACTAAATTAATTAATATTCGTTATCGGATTCTTAATATATTTGATTATTGGCCATATCTGAGGAAAGCAGGTTATAATAAACGATAGATGGTTCAGAGTCTGATATCTTTTGTTAACGCAAACTGAATGTCTTCATGCTGGTTTATTGTCTTTCTTTTGCGGATTTAGGTGAACCTTATACCCTTTACCCACACTGGTTTTAAACCAACACTTGTGGCACTGTGGTAATGTTGTAGCACTGATCAGTTTCATTATTAACTCCCTGACTGCTGTCATGAACACAACTTTCAGAAGTCTGTTTGATGCTTTAGGTTTCATTATATTTGATCCATCCAAAAGTTTCTCGAAGTGATTGCTCTATACTCTGATGGTTATTTGCTTCTCCATTCTAATCATTTTTAGGAAAATATCTTTTGCCCCCTTTAGTGCCTTATTCTCCAATTTGTAAGAATTTGTTTTGGTTTCAGTTAAGTTGGGTTTTTCAACAATTTCGATTCATTTGTCTTTTTAACATAAGTAACTTGTGTTCTGCTTCCATTCTCTTCTTTTCTCGACTCAATATGCCTTGCCATTAACTTATGAACAAGGGATAGTGAGGATGTGCATAGTCTGCGGACACAATAAACTGTATGCATGTCCTTTTTATGTGCTTGCTATGTAGATTGCAAGCTTATTTGTTCATGTTCCCTGAAACTTTCTAAAATCTAAATTATCAGTTCAAGTTGATTAAATTGAGGTTTGGTTAGATTGAACAAACTTGATGTAGAATCTAACTAGAACAAAATGGTATTGATTCATTTTCGATCCATTAACCAATACCCATTAACCCCCTGAACCCAGACCGTGAAACATGTTTAACCTTCCAATGAAACCTTGTTGAGTCCTAACGCACAATCAAAAGATTCACGTTCCCTCTCTTGCTCCTTTTGTATGTGTGGAGACGGAGTCTTACACTGCCAATGATAATCTCTTAGCTCCACAAAGGCCTGCTATTTAACTAGCCGTTCGTCTCCTGCAGGTCTATTGCAAAAGAAAAAAGATAGTTCTGCAGGCTTGCTGCCTGCCCCACCAAGGAAAGGAGTTTTGATTGTGGATGATGAACCTGAGATAGAACCCCAACCCAAGTGCTGTTCATAGAATACATGTGCTTCATTTTCCTAAGGTATGTTCTTCAGCAGCCCAAATGATATGAACCTAGCTTGTTAATTAATGAAAAGGTGACTTGTTCCAGCAGTGTTTATGGTATTTCAACGCCAAAGTGCATCTTGAGCACCTTTTCTAGATTACCACCCTAGCCTGCATATTTTAGCATTAAAAGTCTTATTTTATACCAGAGAGATGATGTTTCTTTCCTAAAACATGGCAATAATCTGAAGTCATAGCCTGTTTATGTGTATCAACATTAACCTCCAGTATCCATAAAGTTTGACTGTTAAATTTCACTCGCCCTCAACTAACATTGGCGACTACTATATATTATCTGCATCAAAAGAGCAATTTTAACCCAGACCTAACTCACCGGTTTGAAAACACCAGCGTTCCTTACCTCAAAATTGATTGCAAAGCAGTTGCCTAATATTTCTAGTTATTATTAATTTGTGTTTTTGGCTGCTAGTGCTTTCAGATAAAAGCCTAGCCTTTTGTACTGGCATATTCAAATAATTAAAGAATTGTCTGAACTAGTTAGGCAGCCATAAAGACTTTTGTGGGTAGGACTTAGAGCAAGAGCTTTAATTTTTTACTGCTTCATAACTAACATGAATGTTGTTGCACTAGCAGCAGCTGGTGTAAATTCTGCTGTATGATATATAATATCTGAAAAGAGCTGAATACTATTATTATTTGTTGCAGGTGGAAATCATATTTATTCATTCTCTTCAGGAGTTTGCTTGGTTGCAACCAACATTGACACCCATACGGTAACATTTCTCCGGTAGACTAAAAATGCTGGTGTATTTGTCTGGTCTCAGATATCTGGAGATTGTCATCAGTTCTTCCCTTCACTTCAATTTATGATATATACACTTGCATTTATCGCAATTGTACATGAGTTGTAAAGAATACAGTGTAATATTCAGATGAATGCATGTACAGATCTTGAAAGAAGAGTTATATGATCTCTCTCATTTCGTTTGGCTTGGTATAGCATGTGGCTCTGGACTTGTGCAAGTGATTGTGTGAGTTGCTGATTGGTTCCAACGTCCTATTATGTTATGTGCCCAAAGTTTTTGAGTAAAAATGGTATCTCTCTTTGATTTTTTCCCCCTCTCTTCAAGCAATGGTCATTGGTACGATGGGATCGTATTATGCAGGCATGTATACTGGATTGTAAATATGCCATGTTGCGAGTTGAATGTGAATGAATATGATTTTCTTTTTTCTCTTTGTAGTCTCCTGTTATGTTTACATAATTTGAATAAGTGCACGGCTAAATTGCATTAAAATGCCCCATAGTTTCACCAATCCTGCACTTAAAGTGACCTTTGTTTTAAAATCGAGCAGATAAATGCCCAGTAGTATTTAAATGTTGCAAATAAATGCCCCAAAGTTTTAAAATATTGTACTTTGGTGCTCTCTTGTTTACTTAACGTTGCATGTTGGTGCTCTCTTGCTTACCCAATGTTGCATATAAATACCTTCAATTTGTAAATAACCTCACTTTAATACCCTAAAGTTTCTAAAAGTTCCACTTTAGTACCCTACGTTATATGATATTCTTGGATACATAGAGAAATGTTAACATCATCTGTGTTTTTTTAACTTCGGGGCATTGATATGCAACATTTAAATACTTTGGGGTATTTATTTGCTCGGTTTTAAAATTGGGGTCACTTAAGTGCAATGTTGGTGAAACTATATGGCATTTAAGTGCAATTTAGCTATAAGTGCACCCAAAATGTAAAAGTTGATGGAATATTCTTTCAATTTCAATCAGCCTCTAACCAGAGATGTTAACTTCAGAACATTTAAGAGAATTGGGGACTAATTTTGAAATATGAAGATTTGGGGACTAAGCTTATAACATGAAGGATTTGGTAGATTAATAATATTGGAAAACCCAAAAGTAAAATGAAACTAATTTTTTTCAAAAGTTTTGCAAATAAAGTTCATTACAATATTGGCTTTTTCATATTAGCCCCTTAAGCTTTAGTTTTTTATTTTAGTACCTCAAATTAGGGCTTTGATTCTTATAAGTTACATCAAAATTAGCCCCTCATATAGTTGAAATTGCTATTATGACCCTGTTCTTTATAAGTTGTTACAAATTAGTTCCTCCGGTCAAGACTGAAGAGTAACTAATTGAAGGATTTAATATAAATTTCAAGGATTGAGGGACTAAAATCACAAACGAATATTAGAAAAACCCTACAACATTAGACCCCAAAAAATTGTAGTTTTCTCCGCGGCTGTGCCTTTGCTGCGGTCACCGCCTCTGGTTGCGGACTCCCGTCTTCGTTCCAAATTTTAGCACACCTATAAAATCAGCACACTTCTTCTCTTCTTTTCTCTCTCTCTCTCTCGCCGACTCAGGGTTTCTAAAGAGCCCTCCACCATTTCTAGGGTTTCTTTCATCGATCATAAAAATGGGGAAGCAGAAGGGAGAACGAAGCAAGAATCGACCTTCAAGCAGCAGGTTCCCCCCTTTCCTCTCTCTCAAAATAGCTTCCTTTCATCTAAATATTTTTTAACGATTTTTCTGGATTTAATCCGTATTTTCCCTTAAATTTGCAGCTTGGCGGCCTCGTTGTTGCCTTCAGGAGCCTCGGTCGTCGGATTCGGAGGATACCTTGGAAGTTCTCGGATCGATCCCCCAACTTCTTCAGAAGAATCCACTTCGTTTTCGGTATCAATCTCAATTTCAGCATTTTTACTGTTAAAAATTTTGTTAAGAGGTTTAATGTTTCTCTAATGATGATGTTGATTTGTTGTGTGAAGGATGTGGATAGTGAAGTAGCACAGCACTTGAAGAGGCTTGGAAGAAAGGATCCCACTACTAAGGTATTCACTGAAGTTACTGCAATACTGTTAATATTGTAGTAATTACTGAACCCATAAACTTTTAGTTCTTGTGAATTTCCGCTAACAAATATAGCGCATGACTTGATGTGCAGCTCAAAGCTCTAGCTGCACTGTGCTTACTGTTTAAGCAAAAGTCTGGAGAGGAACTTGCGCAAATTGTTCCACAGTGGGTATGATTCTTCTACCTTCATAATGTGTTGGATTCCATTGTTTGATGCCATCGTTGGTATATCTCGCATTATTGGTACATGTAATATGCCAGCTATCAAGTTGATCATTTTTGCTTTGGGGTGCCTTTGAATTTTCAACTGGATTTTCCCACTTCTATAATTGTTTTACCATTTTGTGCAACAAACGACAACTATGTAAGGTTATTATCTATAAACTTTTGAGCCTTCGTACTATTCCGATGTCTTTCTGGCTGCCAATTATTTTGGCCATTGTAATTGCTTATGTGTGTGGACTTTCTTGATACATTAGTGAGTAACAATTATCCTGTCCAGTGTCAATGATGCATGAAGACACACAACATGAAAATGAGTTAACAAAAAAACAACTATATGCTTACATGTTTTGTAATATGTTAAAGTCTCATAAGGATGTTCAACTTCATTAGGAGAGGCTATGTTGAAGCTTAAATTTCAATTACAGTTCCACTTTATTTATGAAGCTTGATGTTACCATCTTATTGACTAGTGACAACTTATGGGAGATCTTTTTGCTTGGCCTTGCCATGATTCAGCACGAGGCAGAAACATGTATATAGCTTTGTGTGACATTCATAGGCATCTTCATAGGCACACTGACCTACTTAGTATCATTTTTATCCTAATCCAATTTATGCTTTTTCTTCATTTTGAGATACCTCATCACGGGAATTGGTTTTATATGACCACCAGAAGTTCCATTCTTCAATAATTTCTGTGCAAATATGATGCCCTGTTTCCCATACTGGGTACCTTGGATCTTCTTTGTGTTAATTTAGCTGCATAATGCAGGTCGTGTTATTTAACGGATGAAATGAACGTAATAGGACTAGTAGAAGGAGCGACTCATACATGGAGTTGGGTTCTATCATGTTGTCTAGATCTTAAAAGAGCATGCAAATGGTATAAGAATGTTGGAAAGAATTGAATACAGATACTCACAACATCAAGTTACATTGTTTTTCTGAGAATATTTTTTTAGTTCATGTTGTGAGAAACATACGTGCCTATTGTTGGGTGGAGGTTGAGCAACAGGACGACAATTTTTCACTTGGAGGGAGATTCTTCACCTGACTGCTAGCACATTCTCCACAGTAACATGTGTTTGTTCCAGCTAGAATTTGGCAAGAAAATAAAGAAACTGGTCATTGCTACCAAATTTATGGCTAGTTTCATCTTCAGTTCATCCATATCTAGTTTTCATTCTAAGAATGAAATGGTTCTTTTTTTAATATGCGGTCTGCCTTTCAAGTCAACGATGCACAATTTTTTAAATATTGTGAATTACTGCATATGTTAAAATTACAATAATTTTTTCTTGTTTATAGGCATTTGAATATAGAAGGCTCTTGCTTGATTATAATAGAGAGGTCCGTCGGGCTACTCATGATGCCATGATTAGTCTTGTGACTACTGTCAGGTATATGTTTATGTCGTGCTCTTGCTCAACTTTGCTTTCTGTTTTCTTTTCTTTATGTGTGATAATGTTTCCTTTATATTCATGAGAAAATATTGTCCGGCTCTTTTACATGGATACTTCATTAAAGAGGGGCTATCTGTATACACTATTTGTGTTATATTCCGAAAATGTCAAAGACATATAAGTGATTCATCCAAGATTAAGTTAAAATCTAATGCATGAATCATAGCTTGTCCATTTAATTGAACATAGGCTAACTTATGTACTTTATTCACTATATTGAATTGTAACTTTTGGATATCTTTGATATTACTTGATCTGTGTTTTTTAACTATTGTGGCCTTAAACTTCCTTGTACTTATATTACTCATATCTGGATCATTATCCAATACCAGAGCTACCTCAATCTAGAAGGTAGGAGGGACACTGGGATCCTAGATTTTCTAGAGTAGTTGCTAGCTAAGAATAACAGCCCATGCTTTATATCTTTAAGTTGCTTTCAGTTTCTTTCTCTTATGCAGTATGTAACAATTTGGGTGGATACTGCCACAGAATTCCTTCCATTTTCCTGTCCCGTATTTTGAATCTCTTAATCAAAATGCTTCCTAAATGTTAAGCATGTCACATATTTGGGGATGTATGTCAGTATTTGATCAATTTATGACATGGACAAATTGGTGACAACATGCTTTCTTGAAATCCTGCTTATACTTGCAGCTTTTTCTAAAACTTATCTTACTGATACTTTACTTCTGCAGGAAAGGGTTGGTCCCTCATTTGAAGTCTTTGATGGGACCTTGGTGGTTTTCTCAGTTCGACCCGATCTTTGAGGTTTCCCAAGCTGCCAAGAGATCCTTTGAGGTTTGTGTTTTTACTTGCATGTTGTAATTAGTATAAGTTTTCTCTCTGTTTGGCTGGTCTTTGTTGTGTACAGTGATATTTGGTTAGTTTTTACCTCTACATTTCACTTGTTTGATATTCAGTACAATCAAAAAATTTAAGAGTTTTTAAAATTCAAAGTGCCCTGCAATGTGTCAGTTAAGTGTTGATCTCTATTTAAATGACATAGGCATTAATTTTTCTTCGTTTATATTCACTTGATTTCTTCGAATAGATATTCAGCACATCTTGTTGCTGACTTGTCATTTTTAAGTAAATATGAAAATTTAGATGTTCAATTTAGCAAGTTTGGTACTTAGCAGTCACTCCAGTCCTAAGTTTGGGCCAAATCCTGATGGGAGCATCCAGATATTGTTGTAGTTCAAAATTGTCCTTTTGTTTGTCTGATTGCATATTTCTAAAAGATTTTAACAGATCAATGCTCACATATGTTGAATTATGTTGAAAATTTGTGATAAATAATATCATATATTTATACGTTTGAGCAAATTTCTTTCACATGACAGTCATTGATATTTGGGTTAGATATCACACGTGTTGATATCTTTTCTTCTCTTTAAATCTGTCCATAGTTTGGTTTGAAAATGTATTTTCTTGATAAGCCTTTATGGACTAAAAATGCAAATATATTTCTGAAAATGGTCACTTCACATTCTAGTCATAGATCGAGCACTGATGAAATTTTACAATTTGGCCTGTAAATTGGGTTCAAAGTAGTTTGAGTACTAAAAGTAGTGTCAGGTTCTTAAAAATCATGAAAGATGCGAGAAGACTGGTTCTGTGATTAATAGTTTGTTTATGTTAAGTTGACTTTGTCATTTAATGGCAGGCAGCCTTTCCTGCATCAGATAGAAGATTGGAAGCTTTGATGCTATGTATTAATGATATCTTCTTATACCTAGATGAAAATTTAAAGCTTACCCCACAAGCTATGTCTGATAAAGCTACGCCCATGGATGAGTTGGAGGATATGCACCAGAGGGTATGCCTTTTGGATTCTCCCTTTGTATTAGTTTCTGCTTGTTGCATTGATATTAATCTATGTGATAACCTATGTTAGCTGGGTACTTCAAATCGGAAGTCGTACCCATACCCGACACGTAACTGTACCCGTACCGAAAGTTCTTGGACACTTCTTGAATACATGCATATGTTTATTCAGGCGTATACTCAATTATATAATACATGTTATTAAAACAATCCTCATACACTCCTTGGACATATATTCTACACTTCACATCTATTTCTTCTTCTATATTGATCTTATGTAAATGGAAAAAAAAATATTGATCTTATGTTAATTATTAATTTTAATACATATAAATATACATAGTATACATAGTATACTATGTATGTATATATATATATATATATATATATATATATATATATGACAAAACGGGAGGTGGGCTGCAGCGTAGGAAATTTCCTACACTAACGCCATGTGGTGAGGTCTGATTTGTTATTTAAAATTCAGATTGGGATTCGTGTAGCAATTGACAGCTTGCATAGAGAGAAATAAGGGATTTGATTTTTGAAAAACGATGGGCCTATGTGCAAAAGGTACAAATCCCAATCTGGGTTCCATTCTTCCTCTCCGAATTCAATCACCATGAGAACCCATGTCTTCATTCAGCCATCTCTTAATTTCGCCACATAAATTACGAAAGAACACTGCAAAAAATGCATAGAGTCTTTCCTTTCTCTACAAATTGCATAAATTAACTAAAGCATACATCATACATCTTCAGATCATTTTCTTTTTGTTTATTGTTAATGGCAGTTCTTGAGATGAATAAATATCTATGCAGAGGTTGTTTGGGTTTTTGGGGTCTATAGAGTTTGGGAGAAGATGAAATTGGAGGTTAATGAACTGCAGGTTTTTTTAAATTTACAATAGCGAGTCAAGAAAAAGTGATGGATTCATTGATGGGTTTCATGTATTGATGGAATATTTAGGTGTTTTGGGATTCTTTAGTATATTAATGAGTTTTTTTTTAATTTTTGATTTGAGATCGGCATTTGGAGAAGGGTAGAGTTTGGTTTTTCAGTATTTCACCGGGTCGAAAAAGAAAAGGAACGAGACAGGGAAGGAGGCCATGTGGTGAAGAAGGATTCTGAACACATTTACATATAAGTCCGTACATATTTAATTTCACACAAAAAAGCTAAATGTTTCTAACTGCTTCTTTAGGATCACGTTTTTATTTCAGCGAATCTAAGGAAGCTCCTCTTGATTCATGGATTAGACTATTCCAATTGATGATCCGCTCCATTCATCATGATTTAAATGTCTCAAAATATCTATAAAATAAAAATCATGATGATTAAATACTTCTAACACATTTTTCATTGTCTCTTTAGTTATATTTTAGTAAAACCGTTAATGTTACAATCACTTGTTGTATGGGTAACTACAACCCAGTATGCCTCATTTTTTGTTTATAAATAATCCAAAATATATAAATCAAAATTAATGGAGTGGATCGAGTAAATGGATTGCATATAATGTAGTTTTGGAGGCGCTTCCTTAAATTGAATCTTAGGTGTCACCTTAGGAACACTTTTCCCATATATATATATATATATATATATATATATATATATATATATATTATATATATATATATTATATATATATATATATATATATATATATATATATATATATATATATATAATATATATATATAATATATATATATATATATATATATATATATATATATATATATATTATATATATATATATATATAATATATATATATAATATATATATATATATATATATATATATATATATATATATATATATATATATATATATATATTATATATATATATTATATATATATATATATATATATATATATATATATATTATATATATATATATATATATTATATATATATATATTATATATATATATATTATATATATATATTGTACCCATGCAACTTAGGTGAAACTTTTATTTGTAATCATGCAACTCTCTCAATTCTCATATCACATATCTCCTTCATTGAATTTTTGAATTTTGGATCCTTTGTTTTTCACCTCATAATTACATTTTCTTGAAGTTGAAGATAAATTACTATTCTGTTAGAAAGTGTGGTTAAGGTTTAATTTTATTGACCTGTTGATTCTGTTTGAAAATAATTATCATCTAAAATGTTGGTTATATTGATTTATTAGTAGTTTTTCAAGTTCATGCTGTAGATTTTACGTTCTTCATTAGTTTAGTAAAACCTATATTTTTCTTGTATATACTCATTGATTAGATCAGGAGCATCTCAGAGATATGTTAAGTAAACTAGTTGTAGTTGGCCATATCTCGGACTTGACTGTCGAAAATATTTGATAAATTTAAGATTCCACATAATTCAAAGGATAGGGTTACAATCTAGCTATATGGCCTGCATGTTATACCATAAAAATGAAATGCGGACAGCAGAACATGAATGTGTACTGAGCTCTAGTAGGGACAGAACTACTTATATGAGGATATCACTGGAACTCGTCTCTGTATTGCTTTTTAGTTCTCAAAACTGCCCGCTGATTAAGTTATTTTTCTTCCTGGGAATCTTTAAAAACGGACCTGATTATGAATCGGTTAAATGCCAGAGGGATACTAGTTAATAAGATATTAGATCTCTTATGCCTGATACAAATAAATGACAATTTTCTGCCGTTATACCTTTGGTTGTTTACCCTGATCATAGTTTCTATTTAACTGTGTACTTCTTTGTATTCTTCATAAATTTCGTTACTGCCCACTAATCAGCTATAGAATCTTCTAAATATAATGACCGAAAATAATCCTAATTACACATAAAAAGTGTGCTTTGGATGCATTTGTCTCACTCTCACATCCATTGTGCTACCATCACAAAGAAAAATATTGTCTAAAACCTGCTTAATATGCATGCATTTTTACCCCGACATGGCGCTGTGTTTATCTGTGTATGAATTCATGTAATAGAACACCCCACAAAGGAAAGTAAGGAGATAGCTAGCCTGCTTTGGAATGTTAATTTTCTTTTAAGTTGACTGAAAGGAAAAAAAAAAGCCAATGAAAAATCGATCTGATCTACAAATTTATACAATTTCATTTCCTTGCACATGCACAACATGTGTACATGTTTTTTTTTCTGTATTAGAGAGAAGATGGGAGCCAAAACATTTTGCTTTCTCTAAAGGTGCTCTGTATTCTAATAGAGGTGGTGAAGTTTGATAAGCCACTGCAAGAGCATCATCCATCGCAATAACCTCATCTAGAACTGGGAGATGTGGGCTGCCACATTATTGTAGAATGTCAGTATCTTTGTTTCTTGTATGCTTCAGTAACCTTTCCTGTTTATCATTTGTTTATGAATTGCCACATATGGAATGTTACTATAGGAATCTCTGGATGCAACAGATACATTTTCCGACAGGCTCCAAAGTTCAAATTAAACATTTCCATTTTCTCATGGCATGTTCATCTAAATTGAGTGTTGATTAAAATCTCTCATAGTGTCTATTGCTTGATTGATATTTTCTGTTATCTGATTTCTATATTCTCATTGTACAACTTCTTAGTTACGATATTTAACTCTTGTGGTATGACTAAATAGTAAAAATTATCAAATATCTTTGTACTTTGATGTCTTCAAGAGCACAGTGGTTTTACTTGTTGACAGTAAATTATTTCTCTCTATTTTAACTTATCGCTTAAATTTTAATTTTTAGCATTCTTGTTTCTCAAATTGTTGTGTTTCTCATTATAGGTAATCTCATCATCTCTTCTGGCAGTAGCAACTGTTGTTGATATTTTATTGAGAATGAAATCTCAAAGTAATGATTCTGAAACTGCTGCCGCTGAGCAAAAGCTTGCTTCCAAGGCTACAGCAGCCACACTATCTTCTGCTGAAAAAATGTTTGCAGCGCACAATTCCTTCCTCGAATTTTTGAAGTGCAAAAGTCCTGTTATTCGTTCAGCTACATATTCAGCTCTAACAAGCTTCATTAAACATATTCCTCATGCTATTGGGGATAATATGAACGCGGTTTCTGCTGCTGTTCTTGGTGTTTTCCAAGAAAAGGATGCATCCTGCCATTCCTCCATGTGGGACATGGTATTACTTTTCAAGAAAGTTTCCAGATTGTTGGGCCTCCAACAATGTTCAGAAAGTCGTCCTAAATCGCTTTTGGAATTTTCTTAGACATGGGTGCTATGGGTCAAACCAAATTTCATACCCAGCTCTAGTTGTATTCTTGGAATCTATACCTCCTACAGCAGTTGGAGGGGAGAAATTTATTCTTGATTTTTTCCAGAACCTGTGGGCTGGAAGAAATCCACTGCACTCCTCTGATGCAGATTGTGCATCTTTCTTCAGGGCATTTGAAGAATGTTTTCTTTGGGCGGTGCAAAATGCTTCAAGGTATGGATTTATGTTTGTTCTTTCTTTAGATTTCTTTAAAGTCCGTAGGCTGGTCTTGAATTGACCTCCATAACCAGAGGTTCTTTCTTTAGAATTGATTAGTTCCATCATTGGGCATTGCAAAATACTTCAAGGTGTTAATTTAAGTTGGTTCTTTCTTTAGATTTCTTTAAAGGCCATAGTCCGGTCTTGACCTCCATAACCGGAGGTACTTTCTTTAGAATTGATTAATTCTGCGTCAACTCTATCATCAAGAGTGTTTTCCATCCTTATTCTTTTGTTTGTTTCCAATTGCTTTATCCAGATATAATATGTCTCAAGATGCCATAAATCCTCTGTCTACCAAACTTGTCAGCAACATTCTTGTGGAACTTTTGTGGCGGGACTATCTTCTGCTTGTAAACCTGAAAAGTAAAAATGAAAGTCAATTTCTGATGTCTGATGGTTCAGCTAATGAAGGCATTCAACTGTCAGAGGAAAAGTCACAGGATATAGTCAGCGCTAGTTACCCTACAAGTTACACTGAAGAATTAGGAAAATGCATTGTTGGAATTTTAGCAGATATTTCCATCAAGGAATCCTGCTTACTGACTGAATTCTCTACAATATTTCTCAAGAACTGTTTGGACATTTTCCAGCAAGGAGAGAACCAGCCCAAATTTCCTGAGTATGTTGAAAGGATATCAAATTTCTTTCATTTACTAGACCAGTATGCATGGCAGAAAGGTCAAATCTGGCCTTCTTATTTGGCAGGACCATTGTTTGCAAACTCTTTCAAAATCACCAAATCCATGGTAAAACTTCTAACTGATGCATCAGATGATTGTTCTTATATTTTCCTTCCTCCTATTTTTCTACGATATCCCTGTATAATTTAATATATTTGCAGTCCTTTGAGTCAATGGGTATTGGGTATAGAAGATAAATAATTCGAAGATACTCTCAATCAGCAATAAACCTAGGAATATTAAGGCAATATTACCTTTCACTGCACCCCCAACCCCCACCCCAAAAAAAACAACCAAAAGAAAAAAAAGAGGCCCAAAACCACCACCACCTCCTCCGCACACAAGATAATCCATTAGGTTCGTACTTCCTCATTTTCAAAACTGTTACCATCATCAGCAAGCCGAGGCGGCAAAAACCTGATAGGAATTCTTCTCCTATTGATGTAATGAATATACTGTTATAAGGGTGAGTTTGGTATTGCTGGAGCTTATGGTACGTTGGTTGTATAAATAGCTTATATAAGCAACTTACATAAGCGGCTGAAAATAGATGTTTTGTAATGACATAGCATTAGCTACTTCCAAAAGCAGTAAGGTGTTCTGTAAAATTGTGCTTCAAGATTATTATAAGTGAAAATGTCAAAAATAGACATGACTTCAGCTATCAAAAAAAGCAAGATAATTTTAGAATAGATAAAGTAATAATGTCAAAAGCTAAAGGATATCTTTGGTATTAAAAATATAAAAAACAGAAACTGCTTTTAAAAGCATCCTCAAGTTGCTTCTAAAAACACCCCCTTAAAAGCACCAACAGTTTCAATAAGCATACAAAAGAAGTCGTACCAAATACCATTAGTCATTGCTTCTTGAAACAATAAGCAGAAGCATCCTCAAAAAAGTAATATCAAACTGGCACTAAGTCTTGTGAAACAGAAGTTACCAAGGGAATGACAGCTCAACTCTGATTTTGTTTTTTCCGCAACGTCTTTAACTAAATCCAGCTTCCAGCACCTCCTGGCCTCATTTTACTAGATCCCATCGGAATCATACTTCATGTCGGTCTATATTACTTCTGGCAGGTTTAGATCAATCTTATCCTTTTCTCGTCTAGATTCAAGCAGGCTTGGTGAATATAATAGGAGCATAAGGTAAAGAAGAAAATAAGAAGGAATTGAAATGAAATAATTGTTTTAGGAAATTGAATAGATTTAGAAATAAGAAAGTTATCCAGATAAACAAATATGTAATGAAGGGCTAACTCTTTTATAATTCTGAGAGGTGTAGTCTACCCCCATCCCTCACCCCATCGAAAAGAAAAACCAACACAAACAGATGCAAGAAAAAGAGGGAGGCTTCATCGGATTTTTTTGATATAGCTGTAGACTTGAATAGGAGCGCTGGCTGGAGGAAGCAGATAGCAGTCTTTTAGGTCAGAAATATGTTAAGTAAACTAGTTGTAGTTGGCCATATCTTGGACTTGACTGTCGAAAATATTTGATAAATTTAAGATTCCACATAATTCAAAGGATAGGGTTACAATCTAGCTATATGGCCTGCATGTTATACCATAAAAATGAAATGCGGACAGCAGAACATGAATGTGTACTGAGCTCTAGTAGGGACAGAACTACTTATATGAGGATATCACTGGAACTCGTCTCTGTATTGCTTTTTAGTTCTCAAAACTGCCCGCTGATTAAGTTATTTTTCTTCCTGGGGAATCTTTAAAAACGGACCTGATTATGAATCGGTTAAATGCCAGAGGGATACTAGTTAATAAGATATTAGATCTCTTATGCCTGATACAAACAAATGACAATTTTCTGCCGTTATACCTTTGGTTGTTTACCCTGATCATAGTTTCTATTTAACTGTGTACTTCTTTGTATTCTTCATAAATTTCGTTACTGCCCACTAATCAGCTATAGAATCTTCTAAATATAATGACCGAAAATAATCCTAATTACACATAAAAAGTGTGCTTTGGATGCATTTGTCTCACTCTCACATCCATTGTGCTACCATCACAAAGAAAAATATTGTCTAAAACCTGCTTAATATGCATGCATTTTTACCCCGACATGGCGCTGTGTTTATCTGTGTATGAATTCATGTAATAGAACACCCCACAAAGGAAAGTAAGGAGATAGCTAGCCTGCTTTGGAATGTTAATTTTCTTTTAAGTTGACTGAAAGGAAAAAAAAAAGCCAATGAAAAATCGATCTGATCTACAAATTTATACAATTTCATTTCCTTGCACATGCACAACATGTGTACATGTTTTTCTGTATTAGAGAGAAGATGGGAGCCAAAACATTTTGCTTTCTCTAAAGGTGCTCTGTATTCTAATAGAGGTGGTGAAGTTTGATAAGCCACTGCAAGAGCATCATCCATCGCAATAACCTCATCTAGAACTGGGAGATGTGGGCTGCCACATTATTGTAGAATGTCAGTATCTTTGTTTCTTGTATGCTTCAGTAACCTTTCCTGTTTATCATTTGTTTATGAATTGCCACATATGGAATGTTACTATAGGAATCTCTGGATGCAACAGATACATATTCCGACAGGCTCCAAAGTTCAAATTAAACATTTCCATTTTCTCATGGCATGTTCATCTAAATTGAGTGTTGATTAAAATCTCTCATAGTGTCTATTGCTTGATTGATATTTTCTGTTATCTGATTTCTATATTCTCATTGTACAACTTCTTAGTTACGATATTTAACTCTTGTGGTATGACTAAATAGTAAAAATTATCAAATATCTTTGTACTTTGATGTCTTCAAGAGCACAGTGGTTTTACTTGTTGACAGTAAATTATTTCTCTCTATTTTAACTTATCGCTTAAATTTTAATTTTTAGCATTCTTGTTTCTCAAATTGTTGTGTTTCTCATTATAGGTAATCTCATCATCTCTTCTGGCAGTAGCAACTCTTGTTGATATTTTATTGAGAATGAAATCTCAAAGTAATGATTCTGAAACTGCTGCCGCTGAGCAAAAGCTTGCTTCCAAGGCTACAGCAGCCACACTATCTTCTGCTGAAAAAATGTTTGCAGCGCACAATTCCTTCCTCGAATTTTTGAAGTGCAAAAGTCCTGTTATTCGTTCAGCTACATATTCAGCTCTAACAAGCTTCATTAATCATATTCCTCATGCTATTGGGGATAATATGAACGCGGTTTCTGCTGCTGTTCTTGGTGTTTTCCAAGAAAAGGATGCATCCTGCCATTCCTCCATGTGGGACATGGTATTACTTTTTTCAAGAAAGTTTCCAGATTGTTGGGCCTCCAACAATGTTCAGAAAGTCGTCCTAAATCGCTTTTGGAATTTTCTTAGACATGGGTGCTATGGGTCAAACCAAATTTCATACCCAGCTCTAGTTGTATTCTTGGAATCTATACCTCCTACAGCAGTTGGAGGGCAGAAATTTATTCTTGATTTTTTCCAGAACCTGTGGGCTGGAAGAAATCCACTGCACTCCTCTGATGCAGATTGTGCATCTTTCTTCAGGGCATTTGAAGAATGTTTTCTTTGGGCGGTGCAAAATGCTTCAAGGTATGGATTTATGTTTGTTCTTTCTTTAGATTTCTTTAAAGTCCGTAGGCTGGTCTTGAATTGACCTCCATAACCAGAGGTTCTTTCTTTAGAATTGATTAGTTCCATCATTGGGCATTGCAAAATACTTCAAGGTGTTAATTTAAGTTGGTTCTTTCTTTAGATTTCTTTAAAGGCCATAGTCGGTCTTGACCTCCATAACCAGAGGTTCTTTCTTTAGAATTGATTAATTCTCGTCAACTCTATCATCAAGAGTGTTTTCCATCCTTATTCTTTTGTTTGTTTCCAATTGCTTTATCCAGATATAATATGTCTCAAGATGCCATAAATCCTCTGTCTACCAAACTTGTCAGCAACATTCTTGTGGAACTTTTGTGGCGGGACTATCTTCTGCTTGTAAACCTGAAAAGTAAAAATGAAAGTCAATTTCTGATGTCTGATGGTTCAGCTAGTGAAGGCATTCAACTGTCAGAGGAAAAGTCACAGGATATAGTCAGCGCTAGTTACCCTACAAGTTACACTGAAGAATTAGGAAAATGCATTGTTGGAATTTTAGCAGATATTTCCATCAAGGAATCCTGCTTACTGACTGAATTCTCTACAATATTTCTCAAGAACTGTTTGGACATTTTCCAGCAAGGAGAGAACCAGCCCAAATTTCCTGAGTATGTTGAAAGGATATCAAATTTCTTTCATTTACTAGACCAGTATGCATGGCAGAAAGGTCAAATCTGGCCTTCTTATTTGGCAGGACCATTGTTTGCAAACTCTTTCAAAATCACCAAATCCATGGTAAAACTTCTAACTGATGCATCAGATGATTGTTCTTATATTTTCCCTCCTATTTTTCTACGATATCCCTGTATAATTTAATATATTTGCAGTCCTTTGAGTCAATGGGTATTGGGTATAGAAGATAAATAATTCGAAGATACTCTCAATCAGCAATAAACCTAGGAATATTAAGGCAATATTACCTTTCACTGCACCCCTCCAACCCCCCCCCCCAAAAAAAACAACCAAAAGAAAAAAAGAGGCCCAAAACCACCACCACCTCCTCCGCACACAAGATAATCCATTAGGTTCGTACTTCCTCATTTTCAAAACTGTTACCATCATCAGCAAGCCGGTGGCAAAACCTGATAGGAATTCTTCTCCTATTGATGTAATGAATATACTGTTATAAGGGTGAGTTTGGTATTGCTGGAGCTTATGGTGCGTTGGTTGTATAAATAGCTTATATAAGCAACTTACATAAGCGGCTGAAAATAGATGTTTTGTAATGACATAGCATTAGCTACTTCAAAAGCAGTAAGGTGTTCTGTAAAATTGTGCTTCAAGATTATTATAAGTGAAAATGTCAAAATAGACATGACTTCAGCTATCAAAAAGCAAGATAATTTTAGAATAGATAAAGTAATAATGTCAAAAGCTAAAGGATATCTTTGGTATTAAAAATATAAAAACAGAAACTGCTTTTAAAAGCATCCTCAAGTTGCTTCTAAAACACCCCTTAAAAGCACCAACAGTTTCAATAAGCATACAAAAGAAGTCGTACCAAATACCATTAGTCATTGCTTCTTGAAACAATAAGCGAAGCATCCTCAAAAAGTAATATCAAACTGGCACTAAGTCTTGTGAAACAGAAGTTACCAAGGGAATGACAGCTCAACTCTGATTTTGTTTTTTCCGCAACGTCTTTAACTAAATCCAGCTTCCAGCACCTCCTGGCCTCATTTTACTAGATCCCATCGGAATCATACTTCATGTCGGTCTATATTACTTCTGGCAGGTTTAGATCAATCTTATCCTTTTCTCGTCTAGATTCAAGCAGGCTTGGTGAATATAATAGGAGCATAAGGTAAAGAAGAAAATAAGAAGGAATTGAACTGAAATAATTGTTTTAGGAAATTGAATAGATTTAGAAATAAGAAAGTTATCCAGATAAACAAATATGTAATGAAGGGCTAACTCTCTTATAATTCTGAGAGGTGTAGTCTACCCCCATCCCTCACCCCATCGAAAAGAAAAACCAACACAAACAGATGCAAGAAAAAGAGGGAGGCTTCATCGGATTTTTTTGATATAGCTGTAGACTTGAATAGGAACGCTGGCTGGAGGAAGCAGATAGCAGTCTTTTAGGTCAGAAATAGAAAAGGAACAGTGCTTGCAGGAGGCATTTTTTCCCTTTTTTCGAGGGAGGGTGAAAGTGAAATTGATATAAAATTCACCCAAATAATGTGACAAAAACATGTAAGCAATGAAATGGGATCACTTTTCCCTACCCCCATCTTTCTTTCCTATTACATTCACCCTCTATCCTCTTGAATTCCAACTAACAACAGATCCAAATCTGATCATGTATTTCAAGTGGGCTCACTGCACTGGTGTTTTCCTTGTTTTGCATGTTCTTGAGTGACAATTTTATTGCTAAATCATGTTAAGTTAGGTGTTCTATCTTGTTGCCTCACTTGCAGTTTATTCTCCACACTAATGACCAGCCATCTTGTTTCCTCATGGATAGTCTTTTACCTTGACGCTCAAACTTCTGATACAGGATAATATATTTTCCTAGGGTTAATTGCTGCTAGACCCCTGTAGATATCTCCTACTTGGATGGACTCCAGGTAGTTTCTAACTATGAAGCCGCGGACCTGCGGACCACGGACACGACGGACACGGACGGACGGCAAAACCAAAAAAAAATGGGATGCGGCTAATTTTTTTTAATATTATTATTATATAGATCAATATTGAATTAAATTCATATTACATTTTCATATTTTTGTTATGTAAAGTGAAGAATATAAATAAGAAACTAAAAGAAAGTGTGTTTGTCACCGGCATTTTCATATTTATATAAATAAGAATATAAATAAGAATATTTTCATAATACTAACACCAAAGTAGTTCACTAAATAGTCTTAATCAATCAAATTTTGTAGATTGTTACCGCGACAACAAAGAGAATCCGGTTATCACAAGACAAGCTGCTTTTCTATGCTCCTGCTTTTTCTTGCAAATAGCTACTTTCGTAGCAAAACCGCTCTTTCTGGCGTAGCGTAGACGTCGGTTCAAAAGAAAGGAAAAAAGAGGAGAAGCGATAAATTGGGAAGAAAAATAAGAAGAAGAAACATTACTAACAGGGGTTTGTCTCTTTCTCGAGATATTCACATTCCCCGTGATGAGAGGGAGCGAAAAATGAAGCCTAGCTCAGTAACCATAGATTAGGCGGTAAGATCGGTGGGAATCGGATCTAAACCCGACAACGTTGTTTTCACGTTAATTTTTTCCACCTCTGGTTCTCAAAGCGCCCGCTCAACTTCGTGAGGCGTGCGGGGCTCTCTGCGTGCGTGTCGGGAACGAGTGGGGGCGAGTGAAGGCGAATCGGCGTTGACTGCGTCGGTGGAGTTGTTGCGTGTCGGCTGTCAACGCACGATGTCGACGCGTGTCGGCGTCCGGCCAGCGTCGGACGACTTCGAGACCAAGTTTGGCGTGTCAGGTGCTAGGTTTCTAATTGTGTGGATAGATCCCCTGTACAATTTGCCCAAGCGCGTATAGACTAAGCGAACTTTTATTTTTCTTTTAAGAGTAATAAAAAGGTAGCAATTTGGGGTCTATTCGTCTCTACAAAAAAAAAGTGACTTTTTTAAGAGTAAAAGAAGTTCACTCAGGGGGTCTATCTGTACAATTAGAACTATAGAGGGTCTATCCGCAATTGGGCGATACTACATGGGGTCTATCTGCACTTAATCCCATTTCCTATTATTTTATTTAAGAGAAATAAAGTAACGACTTAGGTAGTGTAAGACATTTAAGTTTAGTTTGTCAACTCTATAGAGTATAGACCTTTAGCTTGACATTGGCCTATGGTTCTTATTTGATTCTAGATAATTGTTTTTCTTTGAGTGGATGATTAGCTAATGTAAGAAAAGTGTAAAAAGAGTCATCGCATGGATCTGCTATATTGTTGTATGAATTCTTTACTTGTCAACCAGATGAAGCATAAATGTCTCGTATTTGAAGCTGGCCTGCTCTAAAAGGTAGTTGTATATTTATTTATCTATTATTCTTCCTAATAGAAATAAAGAACTTTCTTGAGTAATATATGCAATGGTGAGGTCTGCTTTATCAAATGGTCCTATGATAACCTTTTAATCTTTTAGCTTGAGATGGGCCTTCATTAGTATTGCTTTTGGATTATGATTACTTTAGTAGACAATTAAGCAAATTGTTCAAAGAATCAATTTATAGTTAAAGCTAGTTTTTCTATGAATTATTTTATATTTGTATCACTATAAATACAGTGTGTATTTGAATTTGACCTATTCCTTGTCTAATGATATCGAATCCAGTTATTCACTCGGGTTATTTTCATCTTGTCTCTCATTAATCCATTATTGTGATACATATTTTAGTTGATATCTATTATTCATCCCTTTATCACCAAATTTTGTTGTTGATTCTTATTTTCTTTTCTGTGCTCCTGAATCCTGTGTCTTTGTTTATCTGACTTGATTTTAATTTGTCTTTGTGATTATGATATGGTTTTACTAATAGAGAGATGCATATGATTCTATTTGACCTTCATTGGACGCAGGATTCTCCAGATGCTATCAGATTTTTGTACATCTTGATTGAAATATTTGGACCTATAACATTGTTCTCATTCCTTCATTTTGGCAACGGAGACCAATGGAGCATTAACACTGTTCGGGAAACTAATGATGAAGTGAAAGTGAAGTTTTTTTTGCAAGCATTCAGAGATGATTTTGTTCCTTGGTGTTTGCATGGACATACTCGCTCATGCAGTGAAAAAATTGATCTCTTGATTGCTTCAATTCAAGATGAATTTTTCTCTGAGCAATGGTGTTCTGTCCTCACATATGCTACCTGTACCGATCCAGATAAATTCACTGAGCTTGATATAAGGCCTTCAGATGTTACTGATCAGACTGAAGTGCTGGCAATTCTTATTGAGAAAGTGAAACAAAAAATCAACAAAATGAAGATGAAAGCTGTTCAGAATATAGGCTGCCTCCCAGTACACTGGCAACACAAGTTATTAGATTCAGCTGCGGTTTCAGTTGTTCTTCATTCTCCTCCAAGTACATCTGATGCTCGGTTTCTAGGGTAATTGATTTGGTTTTGGTTCTAGGGTTTATCTATTATTTTTATCTGGTTGTCAACTTTATATATTTCATCAATGATGAAAATTATTTGCCTTTTCACATATTGAGAGAAGATTTACGTAAGACATAGCTGAATGCATCACTGAATAGTGAATATACAGTCCAACTAGAATAGGTTCCTTGTCCTCAATGTTCCGCTGAAGATAATTTCCTCAAGCTGAGAGCATATCCTCTACTATCTCATGTATATTTTACATCATGTGTCATGTTTAAACCCTGAGATATATTTGGTGTCCACGATCAGAATCCTGGAAATCATTTTTTTTTGTCTTATTTATTCTGGATATGTTAGAAGAGAAAACACACACGCACGGGAATAATGGATATGAGCTGCCACCAGATTTTGCAAACTGAGCTGCCAAGAGATAGAAATGGTGAGGTTCACATGCTCCGATGACTAGCAGGGGGTTTGCACCACTAGTCTATCTCTTGGTAGCTCATTTAATGAAATGAGCTGCCACCTCGTGCTCATTTTACACATACATGTGTAACAAGTCGCTCTTGGCACGTTATGGTATTCACCCAATTGAAAAAGGATGGTTTAATCTTTTGATTGGAAAACTGGTTTAGTTGTGCTTGTGATATTTCTAAATATCTACATAGTAATGCCTTAAATATGTCTCTTATCGATTGACAGGTATGAAACTCATGGTTATAATTTTTGACTTTGATGTCTTCAGACATTTCATCATTTTGACTTCGGTTTCTTCATACACATTCTAAGTATTTCTGGTTACTTAAGTGAGAATTTTAATCTATATGTTTCAAGATATGACTCCAGAAAATCTGTTCTTGTGGAAGTTTCCTAACTACAAACCATTACACCAACAAAATAGGTTTACAAATTGTTTACTTATGTTCCTCTAGTTACCTGATGATTTTTCTCAGTCAAGCCTCTGGTTCATATTCAGTTAGTTCTGTAAATTTCTTTCTTGTTATGGTTAGCCGAAAGGCTTCTCCTTGGAAAACATATTCATAAGTGCTTGCACCAATGGTAGCATAACTTGTTTCAAGATAAGAATTTTATATTCAATTGTCAAAATCTTTTCTTATTTCCTAGATTGATAACTCTCCTGTTTGACACATCTGTTGTTTTTTTTAAACCTTACTTTCATAACCTGCTACAGCGCGGTACTAGGAGGCTCAACCGAAGATGACGGAACGTGCTTTGTTTCAGGAGAAGTGATAGTCAGTGTATTTCAGGAAATCTTGAAAAATTTAGTAATATTTCTTTCCTTATCTTCATTTGAGTGGTCAAGGCTTTCATCCTCTTTGCTGCTGTCTTCTAGATCCTTGGACTTAGTGCAGATACAGAAATCATCTTCAGCTGACAGACTTAAGATTGCTCAATTTTCTTTTGAAGTCCTTGAAGGTAGTTGGTCCTTCTGCTCGAAGATGCTTGGTGAGGATCACGTTTTGCTTCCTTCTATTTTGGCTGCAATTTTTATCATTGACTGGGAATGTAGCATGTCATCATGTTTAAGCAAGGAAGATTGTTCTGAGGATACTGAAAATATGATCAATCTTGATAACTCCTTAGCAACAGACAGAAAGGTTCTAGTTGATCATTCAAAAGAGCTGTTTGATGCAAAGTTGATGCTTGGGAGAAGAATGCATGCTTTTATCCATAAGATAAGTGTGTCATCTTTGATGCTTTTCAGTTCTAGCAACCTATCAAGACTGAGAAGCATCTTAGTTCAGACACTTAGATCTGCAGCCTTTGAGACAAATAACTTGACTTCTGATCGGATTTCTTCTTTGTGCTGTGAATGGATGCTGGATATGCTGGAATTCATCTCTCATGACGAGACAGAGTTACAGAATATGTTGGATCAGTTATTGACAGAGGACAGTTCATGGACTATGTGGGTTGCACCATCTTCTCGAGGTGAAAGTGGAACAGCTACAATCCAAATTAAGAGAGAGCATACAGGCATTAAGGTAAGAAACCCAGTTAAGTTTAGCTATATTTACTGATAGGACTGAAACTGAATTATGCATTTCTAGGATATAGTTTAATTTAGTTTCTTTCAATTGCCAGAGTAGCATATATTTTATCATTGTGTTTCACCATTGTATTTTTGTCCCTTGCATAGAAAGCTGACCTCTTGGCTTCTATAGTATATTGTCACTTCCAATGTTTGTAGAGTAGGTTACTGATGCCTTGTGGCTCAATTGCCCTGTGGCTTTCATTGACTGCTCAATGTTCTACAGAACATTGGATTCTTTTAGCAGTGTGCATGACAAAGAGTAGTAGTAATCAGGGTCTTACTCATGATTGGATAATAGTTTGCAAAACTCTGTTTAAAACTCTATTTATTCATAAAAACTTACTTTAATACTTTTAAAAGTCTACTTTTAAAACTCAACTGAAAAGTTCGGCTTGAAGAGTTGTTTCTGACAAAATTTTTCAAATCCATTTTAATGTTTTTGAGAAGAGATATTTTAATATACTTTTCATCAAATTGTTAATATTATTTTGTTTAAGATAAATGTTTAAATCTTTAGTTAGCAGTTAGTCATAGATCATTTTCAGTGGACCTATTTATCTATGAAGCAATTTGAAATTAAACTAAATAAACTCAAGCTATATATATTTTTATAGTTTTCCTTAATTATGTGATTGACCTAAAAATTTGGTGATCTATATATATGAGTTGGCATATGTCTCATTTTTTTGCATCCGTCTTTTGTATACGTTTTGATCATGGTATCTGGTCAACCATTTTTTATCAGATTCGTTATTTGTTTTGCTTCCTTTAAGTATATTTTACTTATTTTCCATGCTAAACACGAATATTTATGAGTTATGGTCCCTTTTTTGCCAAATCCTGCTTATGAACGACACACTGAATGAATATGAGAAGGTCTGAGCTGTCTACCTCTGGTAGGGCAGTTGCAATTGAGCCTAGGAAATAGAAATATGTAACGGTGGTGTCTTGTACTATTTTCAACAAAATATTGAGCCATCTTCAGGCCTGTTTGCTATTGAGACATGCATACCTGAAGTGGTCTTATGTAATTTGAGTCTTTTCAAGAAAAGTAGTCGTACATATTTTGTGCTCGTGCTAGTTTTGTAGACTCTGTATTATAAACTGTCAACTGTCCTTAAGGCATTTAGATAGCTTAAAGAAATATTTTCTCAAACTATACAAAAGAATTTTGTAGTTAGCTTTTCCTCTATTAACTGTAAATATTCAGTTTAATCATTGTTTGCAGGAAGTGAGGCATAATCAGTTTATTGCTTTTGTTGAAAAGCTTAGCTCAAGTCTGGGGTTCTCCAAAGTGATAGCTGGGTTTGTTCCACAAATTCCAGATTCATCTTCTGTACCGTTGGCTGAGCATGATTCATCTTTCTCCTCCTCTTACTCCCGAGCATGGCTTGCTGTGGAGTTGCTTTGCACATGGAAATGGCAAGGGGGAAGTGCTTTAGACTCATTCTTACCTTCATTGAGCAAATATGCAAAGTATGAATCACCCTACCCTGAAGTACATGTAATTTTTTCAATAGTCAACATATTGTTCGATGGTGCCCTTGTCCAGGGATCCAATGGCCTCTGGATTTCTTTTAACACATGGGTTCCTTCAGATGATGAGGTTGAAAATATTCAAGATCCGTTTCTCCGTGCTATTACTTCCTTGTTGTTGATACTATTTCTTAAGGATAAAACTTGGAGAAAGCATGAGGCTCTTGAGATTTTTGAGAATGTTGTTGGCAAACTTTTTACAGATACTACTGTAAATAGGACCTGCCTAAGAATTCTTCCCTTTCTTTTGAGTATACTTATTGAACCATTACTACTTCAAAGCACAGAGTTCAATGATGCTAGTAAAGATGTCGTGCTTGCTCCTTGGAAGGATGACTCAGTGCTTAAGAATGTTTTGAGCTGGCTCCAGAGGGCTCTTTCTTTTCCTCCTCTAGGCACTGGCTGCTCTGGAGAACCAGGTACTTTAAATTGCATTTACACAATTAGTAATTGTATTTTCACTTTGTGTATCTTGAGCAAATACCCTTCTCTTTCTTATGGCAGATTTAGAAGAATGGGTTCAACTCATAGTATCTTGTTATCCTTTACAAGTGACTGGAGTACCTGGTGCATGTAAGGTGGAGATGGGGAGAGACATAAGCCATTTAGAGAAATCATTGATGCTGAGTTTGTTTCAAAAGCAAAGAGGTGGCAAAGATGTTTCATCATCTCAATCTGAGATGCCGTTTGTTGCATCAGCCTCAAAGAATTTAGTTTCTTCCTCACCTTCACAGCTGATTCTGGCAAAGCTAACAGCAGTATCAGTTGGATATTGCTGGAAGGAGTTTTCTGAAAATGACTGGCATTTTGTGTTAGATAGTTTACAGAGTTGGATAGAATCATCTGTTTTGCTGATGGAAGAAATTGCAGAGAAAATAGATGAGCTTGTTATGAGCTCTACTTCTAAACCTAACCTGGATTATATTTTAGAGAAGCTTGAACTAGCTGTTCTGGATTTGGATCCAATGGCAATAAATATTTCCGGAACTGCTCTTCTTGTATTATCTCTTTTCTCGCAGCTTGTTGAGCTCCACGAAACAGATAGCACTGAAGTTTTGTTGACCATAAAGTTGGGAAAATGGGCCCAAATTAAAGACCGGGTTATGGAAAATATTCTCCGACTATTTTTTGCAACTGGCGTTGCTGAGGCGGTTGCAAGCACATGCAGCAATGAGGCTTCATCCATTGTAGCATCAAGCCGGATTGCATATTCTCAATTTTGGGCACAAGTTGCATCATTAGCTATTACCTCATCTGAGGATGTTAGGAATACAGCTGCAAAGTCTATGGAACTTTGGGGTCTTAGCAAGGGACCTATTAGCTCCTTGTATGCAATTCTTTTTTCGTCGAGACCTATACCTTCTCTCCAGTTTGCTGCTTATAGGTTGATTTCATCAGAGCCACTATGTCATGTTTCACTCTTGAAGGACAACTCTCTATTGGGAAATGTCACTGCTAATGAGGATCTGAACCTGAATAGTTTTAACTCATCTTCTGTAGATTGTATCTCTTTAATGGATGAAATTTCTTTCCTCATTCAGAAACCAGCTTCTGCTCTTCTTGAAATGGACTTAGTATCACAAGATAGGGTATGGCTATGTTTTTCTCGGTAGACTAATTATCTGGTTTTATGTCTTGGCTTTATTATCTTTTGTCTATACTGATATAGAGCATTTTGTATCTGCAGGTAAATGTCTTTCTTGCATGGGCTATACTGCTATCTTATCTACGTTCATTGTCACCTTCCTCCTCAGCAAGGGAAGCGCTGACTCAATATGTACGAGAATCTGTTAGTTCAGAGATACTTGATTGCATTTTCCAAAATATTCCTTTAAAGCAGGGTGTAGGTACTACAAAGAAGAAGGATATTGAACTTGTACCTGAAGCAGCTGTAGCTGCCAGTTTCGCGAAGAATGTTATAAGTTTAGGTTCTGGATTGTTAAACTTAGAGACACTTTGGCCTGTTGGGATAAAGCAAATGGCTTCACTTGCTGGTTCATTATATGGAATGATGATTTGGCTCCTCCCGTCTTATGTTAGCAACTGGTTTACAAGCTTGCGTGATCGCTCTCTACTATCTGCTATTGAATCTTTCACTAAAATGTGGTGCAGCCCTTCGCTTGTATCAAATGAGTTATCTCAGGTACGTGATTTCAGCTAATTGACTATGTTGGTAGATAAACTTCAATCTCCTGATTTAGAAACAAAAGTGTGCACTGATTTATGTTAGCCATCTATGAAAAATAAACATTGTTAAGATTTTGTTATCGGCAAGATTAGGCAGATATTTTAATCCATTGTTGGACAGGACTTATTAGAATTATTGCTAGGTCCTGCTTTTGATGATGTGAGGAATTTGGCACCATTTAGAGGGGTTTAGGTATAATCTGTTTCATAGCCCTTTTTATTTATCATCAAACGGATATCTCTTGGAACTCAAGCTTTCTTAACATCATATGGGAAATATCATTGCTATTACTCAAATAAGCATCTGACATTTGTATATTTGTACTTCAGTCAAACCAGATACAAAATTACTGGAATTATTGTTGGAGACTCAAATGATGTATATGCAAGCGTGTTAACTTACATGCTGCTCTATTTCTCTACGAATATAGGAATTGTTGCTCACATTGCAACATTTGGTCTATGTACCAAAACTGATAATATTCAAGATTATTTAGGGTTACACATGACTGATCCTTATGCTAACCATCTCTATATTTTGGGAATTAATTTGATTTTGTGTTTGTGTGTGTGTGCGCTTGTGTGTATGGTTAAACAATTGTGTGGATGGAGTAACTGGTTAAACAATTATTTGGATTTTGTTCCGAAGAAGCACCACTTCAGCAATCATTCTTTTGACTAGGGTAGTTCTTTGAACTCTCTAAATGTTTAGCCTCACTGATTTGCATATTATTGGGCAGGTTAAAGAGACTGTTGTTGCTGATGAGAATTTTTCAGTAAGCGTGAACAAGTCAGCATATGAAATAATCGCGACCTATAAAAAGGAAGAGACAGGAATGGATTTGGTAATTCGCCTTCCTAGTTGTTATCCATTGCGTCCTGTGGATGTTGACTGTACAAGGAGCCTGGGAATAAGTGAAGTGAAGAAGAGGAAGTGGTTGCTATCTTTAACTGCATTCATACGGAATCAGGTCAATTCTTTTTGCTATGCTTGTAGCTAAGCTTTCTTGCATTCTTTAACTTAGATGGTTCCAGATGTTTTCATTTATCACTGTTCCTGTGCTCTACATATAATGGATAAATGAATAAGTTATTACCAATTAAGCCCGGGATTATACGTAAGGAATCTTTTTAATTAGTTTCTATGTAAGATCCTGGGAAACTCATATTATCTCATGGTGACAAAACCATTTTGGATAATTTACAGAAAAAAATTCCATGTCAAATTTAACTTTCAGTCAAACTAGCTGGTACCGTGTTTCCATTGAAATTATTCAATTATGGGAAAAATGCTTTATATCCCAGACAATTTCTGACATGTAATCTCATCAAAGTCAACTTGTCAAATGCGAAAACTCCCTGCCTCTTTTAAAGCTTCCCTCCATTCGCTTTTTCATCACTTTATTTTTAAAAATATCAAAATTATTCTTCTATATCTCTTCTCTCATTTTATATTGTATTTTACTTGGACGATGATGTATACAAGGTATTGAAAGATTTCTTTTCTCTTAATATTTTTATACAGAATGGTGCTATAGGTGAGGCAGTCCGCATTTGGAAAAATAATCTTGATAAAGAATTCCGTGGTGTTGAAGAGTGTCCCATTTGTTACAGCATCATCCACACCTCAAATCATAGCCTTCCTCAACTAGCTTGCAAGACCTGCAAGCACAAATTCCATTCGGCTTGCTTATACAAGTGGTTCTCGACTTCTCACAAGTCAACATGCCCATTGTGTCAGACACCATTTTGATCAGCAATATCTAAATTATAGCACTTTAGCGACATTTCGCCAGCACTTTCTCTTCAGAAGTCTTATTGGTTAGTCTTTGTACAGAACGAGTAAGTATGTGTCGAGAATATACAGGCTGAAAATATTAACACGCAAGCGAACAGAAACTGCTCAATGAAAAGAGTCGAAGATGTAGCTGAGGAATTTGAATTTTAACAGCAGCAGTATTGGTTGATCGAGAGAGGCATGATGTGGATTGGAGTTGAGTTCTCCATGTGATCATGTATATAGGAATATGCCTGTCTGCTCTCTAATATATCCGACAATATGTAGATTTTGATTGAAAAAATGAGCCTTTTGGTATTACTCAAGATGTGCATCATGTCTTTTAATGTGAAAGAATTTTTTTGTACTGAAAGCGAGTATACAAGAGTTGTTTTAGCATATTACTGGTAGTACTCTCAAAGAAATTCCCATCAAGTATGCCCTATTATTTTTGAATTGTTTTGTCTGTAATAGACTTGATAGCTCTAGTCTCTTAATTTTGCACTTGAGTTGGTACTCTTGTACAGCCTGTATGTTACATGTCATCTGTTTGTGAACTGGATCAAAGTTTTTATGCTAAATGAGTAGGGCACTTTGATTAACTTCTTCCTATTACAGTAAGGTCCATACATCAACAGATATATTAGTACATTGGTCCATGATGTATTTTAGGCAATAAGAAAGAACTAAATTGCGTGTACTTTGACGAAATTGAGATTTGACCACAATAGACTTTCAAATGCAGAAATAAAAGGAAGTTCTCTCCTCATCATTCAAAGTGAATGTAGAATGTTTACATTAACCTCTATCAAGCACTTCCTTTTCTACTCGAAGTGATTCAGATATCTGACTTTGTTAAGAACTCTTCGAAATCTTCCTTTCTTAATGCTTCCTCTACTTACTCATCTGCATCCGAATCTACTGATTGCGTGACTTCTCAGCACTCCATCTGAACTCAGGCTCTCGATAAAAACACATTCTCAAAAAATTCTTTCCCACCACACAAATTTTCTGGTATTTTTGGCATCAACAAACCTCTTGTCATCGCCTCCAATAATTCCGGCACTTCAAGATCTTCATCAGGATTGATCGCAGCTTTTCGTGTAATCATTTCAACTACTACACATCCTAGACGCCAAAGATCAAATTTAGACTCATATTCTTGGCGCGCCAAGCACTCTGGTGCTATAAATTGCTGTGTGCCCCGAATATTGTAACGTCCAAGTACTTCCACCTTCTGATTCGATAGCTTCGCAAATCCAAAATCAGTAATTTTAACCTCTGAAGACCTCATAACTAAAATATTCTCGGGTTTAATATCACAATGCACATAACCTTTTTTATGCATGTAAGCTACCCTTCGAGTATGCACTTAGTGTAGTCTTGTACTTCTTGTTCTGGAAGTGGGCCTGATTTGATGAGATTTGCAAGGCTACCATGAGGAGCGTATTCGAGGTATATTTTTTGCAATGGATTTATGTTATCGATCAAGAACTCGTTTTTATCGAGACATTGGATGATTTCAGAGCAACCGTGTAACTTCTGTAGTATTAAACTTTCGTGAAGGAGCATCTCAGAATACTTTGGGTCCGATGCATATTTTACAGCCACGAGCTTTGTCGAGCCATTTTTGCCTGTAAGATTTTCGAGCATTATGAGTGCAACGCCTCCTATTCCGAGTACTGAACTTGGCCGTGAAGAATTGACCATTGTTATCCCTGTGAGAATTTTCGTGTATACCTTTTGTCCATTATAGTGATTTCCCTCCTCTTATCTGGCTTGTTTTATCTTGCAGCATAGTTGATCAATGGCTTCACTTTAGTTTCTGTTGAAAGATTATTTATATGTAATTTTATATTAAGTTTATGATTCCTTTAGTATTTGAAGAATAAAGTATGAAAATTTATAAATACTTACTAATTTTTCTTGTATTTTTCATGGAGAATGCTTCTTTAATTGGGATAAAGTTGTTCAATATGTTCTTCAAGGAAAACTAAGTTGGTGCTTCTTTGATAGATATGCCTTTTATCGATGTCAATTCAAGTGATTCATGAACGTTTTTGAATTTTGGGTTTATTTCCTTCAACTGTTCCATTTGAAATAAAAGCAGCTTGATTCTTTTGAAGGATATCTCGAACTTTATGATAGTTTCTCCATATATAACTTATTGTATTTTTTACCTTATAAATATTATTAACATCGAGATCAATATTTATACATTATAATCAATTAATGCTAAGCTATTATATTATAGTCTTTTATCGGTTTATGTAATTTAGTCTTCTATCAATTAATGTTATTAGTAAAATATATGCGCCTTTAATTTATATAGTGACGTTACTTTTTAATCTATCATATATTTTTAAATTTTATTCCTTAACTGGATATTTTTAATCTATTGTTATTGCTATTTTTACCAAAGATCAACTTAGACTAATTTTAGATCTTTGAAAAGGGATAGTAAACTTTAAATTGGAAGTTAAATTTATATATCTTAATGAAATAATATTAAACAATTACTCTTTTCTTTGCCAATTTTAGAAATTTAAGCCTTTTTGTGATTTTGAAATTTTGAGGGTGTTTTTGTAATTTTGAAACTTTGGTAGTGTATTTTGAAAATTTTAAATTTTAAGATTGGTGTTTATAATTTCCATGTTTAGATGCGTTGGTGGTAAGTTTTCAAATGTTAGGATATTTCTTACAACTCTGAAATTTTGAGAGTGTTTTTATAATTATTAAAACTTTGGATTGTTTTATAATTTTTATAACTTTGAGGTTTTTTGCAAATTTTAAAATTTCAAGTGCTTGATGGTAATCCCTTGAATTCATCTATACTGTTTGCAAGTTTTGAAATTTCAAAATTTTAGGGTGCTTTTTGTAATTTAAACTTTTGATGTTGTTTCTATAATTTTTGAAATGTTAAGGGTGTTAATTACAAATTTAAAATTCTTCGAGGGCTGTTGTTAATTTCAAGATTCATGTTTGTTGTTTTAAGTTTTGAAAAGTCACGGTGTTTTGTGTAATTTTAAAGTTTTGAGGGTATTTTGTGCAATTTTCAAAACTTTTTTTAAATATTCAAGTATTATAATATGTTAGCTATGTATGATTTCTAAATCTTATTTTTTAAATTGTTGAGCTATAGGTAATTTACATTGGATTAGTATAGTATATAATTAGTATTAGAATAGATTAAGATTTAAATGAAATATTCAAAATAGTGTTTCTCATTAATTATTAATCTTATTTTTTAAAATTATCGAGCTATAGGTAGTTCACGTGGGATTAGTATAAGATATAATTAGAATTAGGATAAATTAAGATTTAAACGAAATATTCAAAATAGTGAAGGGTAATATTGACCATGGAAAGCTTTGCCCGAACTCGTGCTTATAAAGGGAGTATGATTTTTTGTAATTTAAACTTTTGAGGTTATTTCTATAATTTTTGAAATGTTAAGGGTGTTAATTGCAAATTTAAAATTCTTCGGGGGCTATTGTTAATTTCAAGATCCGTGTTTGTTGTTTTAAGTTTTGAAAAGTCACGGTGTTTTGTGCAATTTTAAACTTTTGAAGGTATTTTGTGCAATTTTTAAAACTTTTTTTGAAATATTTCATATATTATAATATGTTAGCTATGTATGATTTCTAAATCTTATTTTTTAAATTATTGAGCTATAGGTAGTTCACATTGGATTAGTATAGTATATAATTAGTATTAGGATAGATTAAGATTTAAACGAAATATTCAAAATAGTGAAGGGTAATATTGACCATGAAAAGTTTTTCTTGAACTCGTGCTTTTAAAGGGAGTATGATTTTTGTAATTTAAACTTTTGAGGTTGTTTCTATAATTTTTGAAATGTTATGGGTGTTAATTGCAAATTTAAAATTCTTGGGGCTATTGTTAATTTCAAGATCCATGTTTGTTGTTTTAAGTTTTGAAAGTCATGGTGTTTTGTGTAATTTTAAAAATTTGAGGGTATTTTGTGCAATGTTTAAAATATTTTTTGAAATATTTCATGTATTATAATATGTTAGCTATGTATGATTTCTAAATCTTATTTTTTAAATTATTTAGCTATAGGTAGTTCATATTGGATTAGTATAGGATATAATTAGTATTAGGATAGATTAAGATTTAATGAAATATTCAAAATAGTGTTTCTCATTTATTATTAATCTTATTTTTTAAATTGTCGAGCTATAGGTAGTTCACGTGGGATTAGTATAAGATATAATTAGAATTAGGATAAATTAAGATTTAATGAAATATTCAAAATAGTGAAGGGTAATATTGACCATGAAAAGTTTTTCTTGAACTCGTGCTTTTAAAGGGAGTATGATTTTTGTAATTTAAACTATTGAGGTTGTTTCTATAATTTTGAAATGTTAAGGGTGTTAATTGTAAATTTAAAATTCTTGGGGCTATTGTTAATTTCAAGATCCATGTTTGTTGTTTTAAGTTTTGAAAAGTGATGGTGTTTTGTGCAATTTTAAACTTTTGAAGGTATTTTGTGCAATTTTTAAATTTTAAAAAAAATATTTCATATATTATAATATGTTAGCTATGTATGATTTCTAAATCTTATTTTTTAAATTATTGAGCTATAGGTAGTTCACATTGGATTAGTATAGTATATAATTAGTATTAGGATAGATTAAGATTTAAACGAAATATTCAAAATAGTGAAGGGTAATATTGACCATGAAAAGTTTTTCTTGAACTCGTGCTTTTAAAGGGAGTATGATTTTTGTAATTTAAACTTTTGAGGTTGTTTCTATAATTTTGAAATGTTATGGGTGTTAATTGCAAATTTAAAATTCGTTGGGGGCTATTGTTAATTTCAAGATCCATGTTTGTTGTTTTAAGTTTTGAAAGTCATGGTGTTTTGTGTAATTTTAAAAATTTGAGGGTATTTTGTGCAATGTTTAAAATATTTTTTGAAATATTTCATGTATTATAATATGTTAGCTATGTATGATTTCTAAATCTTATTTTTTAAATTATTTAGCTATAGGTAGTTCATATTGGATTAGTATAGGATATAATTAGTATTAGGATAGATTAAGATTTAATGAAATATTCAAAATAGTGTTTCTCATTTATTATTAATCTTATTTTTTAAATTGTCGAGCTATAGGTAGTTCCGTGGGATTAGTATAAGATATAATTAGAATTAGGATAAATTAAGATTTAAACGAAATATTCAAAATAGTGAAGGGTAATATTGACCATGAAAAGTTTTTCTTGAACTCGTGCTTTTAAAGGGAGTATGATTTTTGTAATTTAAACTATTGAGGTTGTTTCTATAATTTTGAAATGTTAAGGGTGTTAATTGTAAATTTAAAATTCTTGGGGCTATTGTTAATTTCAAGATCCATGTTTGTTGTTTTAAGTTTTGAAAAGTGATGGTGTTTTGTGCAATTTTAAACTTTTGAAGGTATTTTGTGCAATTTTTAAATTTTAAAAAAAATATTTCACGTATTATAATATGTTAGCTATGTATGATTTCTAAATCTTATTTTTTAAATTGTTGAGCTATATAGGTAGTTCACATTGGATTAATGTAGGATATAATTAGTATTAGGATAGATTAAGATTTAAACGAAATATTCAAAATAGTGAAGGGTAATATTGACCATGGAAAGTTTTTCTCGAACTCGTGCTTTTAAAGGGAGTATGATTAGAACTTGTGTTAAATTTAGATAGCAGTTTTAATTTGTATTTGATATCCGTATTCATATCCTAACGGATACGGATACTGATTTATTTGCGAATACGGACTTTTTTTCACCCCTAAATCCGGTATAAATTGAAATAGAAGAGAGAGAAATATTTAAAGATCTTTTCGGTCGCTGCATGCAGAAAACTAAATCCATGTCTCCTCCTCCATGAGGTCAGTGTTTTTTCTGTTGAATTTAATCTCTCATCGTCTTGATGTTGATATGAATATGGATATAAAAATAAATGATTTTTGAAGATTTAGTCGCTGGAGCTAAGAAAATTTTTACTTTGGTGCCATAAAGTTGTCGCCTATTTAAATTTTGATCTCCTAAAGTCTATTTCCAAAACTTTGATGCGCTGAATCTTCTTTTTAAATTAGATAATTTGCATTTTAGAGCTATCAAGTCTAAATTTAAGAAAAAGGTTTCGGGCATCAAAGTGTCAAAAATAAATCAAAGTCGGTAACTTTATGGCACCAAAGTGCAAATTATCCTTCTGGCTTTTCTCTGATTCTCTCTTAACTCTTGATGCTGAACAGGTTCAGATTGGGAGGCTGGAGTATCGATCCCCGATATCGAGGCAAATGGATATTTGTTTAGTAATCATGTTGACGTAAACCAAAAGTGGACAAAAGGTTAGGTGCAAATATTAGATTCTTATGGACCTTTGCCAAGAATACCATCTCCGCATTGTTCTCTGCTTTCACTACTCTATGGGTATGCCTCTCTTCATCCTCTACCTTCTTTCTTTACATTCTTTGATTGATTTCTACTCTTATAATAATTGTCATTATTATAAGAATTTTAATTGTTTGTTATTTTTTCTCCCAAGTTTAATTGTTAGAAATAGAGTTATTTATATTTTAGTACCCTAAAGTTAACGCCTATTTAAATTTTGATCTCCTAAAGTCTATTTCCAAAACTTTGATGCGCTGAATCTTCTTTTTAAATTAGATAATTTGCATTTTAGAGCTATCAAGTCTAAATTTAAGAAAAGGTTTCGGGCATCAAAGTGTCAAAAATAAATCAAAGTCGGTAACTTTATGGCACCAAAGTGCAAATTATCCTTCTGGCTTTTCTCTGATTCTCTCTTAACTCTTGATGCTGAACAGGTTCAGATTGGGAGGCTGGAGTATCGATCCCCGATATCGAGGCAAATGGATATTTGTTTAGTAATCATGTTGACGTAAACCAAAAGTGGACAAAAGGTTAGGTGCAAATATTAGATTCTTATGGACCTTTGCCAAGAATACCATCTCCGCATTGTTCTCTGCTTTCACTACTCTATGGGTATGCCTCTCTTCATCCTCTACCTTCTTTCTTTACATTCTTTGATTGATTTCTACTCTTATAATAATTGTCATTATTATAAGAATTTTAATTGTTTGTTATTTTTTCTCCCAAGTTTAATTGTTAGAAATAGAGTTATTTATATTTTAGTACCCTAAAGTTAACAATTTTTCAAATTTTATACCCAAAGTGTTTTCCTGACACTTTTGAAACCCTAGAGTTTATACTTTTTTTTAACTTAGGCACCCCAAAGTTTTTTCTGACAGTTTGATTCCTCAAATTTGCACCTTTTTAACTTGTTATGTTAAAGTTTTGTGTTTTGACACTTTGATATCCTGACCACTGGGTATCAAAGTTAAAAAAGCTGTAGATGTTGGGGTATCAAATTGTCAAAAAAACCTTTGGATCTAGGAATAACATTGGGTCCTTTTGCTCTCTGAAGACCTTAACATTATACAGTAGCAACTAGGCTTTCTATCTTTCAAGGGTCTAGGAATAGCATTGTAAATTCTTTGGCCGCAGTAATTTGTCAATTTGAAAAGGCTATTTGTTTCCAACTGGTAACATAGGCATCATAGACATGCACATTCTTTACCTCAATTTTCTGCTAGATATCAATTTAAGGCTGAATATTTTCGGCAACATCTTTCAACAGGTTATGGCTTCCACTCATGTTAGAAACATGAACAAAGCATGTCTTATTTCTAAAAAGAAAGAAGAAGAAAAAACTAAAGCATGTGTAGTTTAAAAAAAATCAACATGTTACTTGCTTTCTCTCTAGTTTTTATGTCTGTTCCATATTTTGATTTTTAATTGGAAAAATCAAGCAGCCTTTCTGTTTTTGGTTTTTTCTCAAATTGTTTGTGTAATTGATTTAAGCCACATCTGAAATCTCGTTAGCTAAGTCACTCATCATATTGCTGGATTTCTCGTTCGAGTTAAGCAATTCATGTAACCGGTGTGTATGTTTGGATTGCAATTATGTTTCTCCTCAGCGTAGGTTCCTATATCATATACCCTCTTCAAGTCCTGAAGGTTATGCGTATTCGTATCGCTGCATTATCTTTAGCATCCTTTGTTATTTTTTCAATTTTTGTGTTTTGTGTTCTTTTGTAAGAAAAAAAAAAAACTATGTAGTTCCTAGCCAGAGAAATTTTAAGAACGAAGAATGTGGTTTAGTATTTATAATGTAATGTACACTCTTATGATACTTCTTTAGTTATGTACGTCTGCAATTTTGTCCCTTGTGCTTCTTACCTGTTGTTTTTTAAATTGGGTTATTTTGATATATACCTCCAAATCATATGCCCTCTTCGAGTCCTGAAGACTGTGCGTCCCCGTATTGCTGTATTAATTTTAACATCATTATTTACCTCTATGATTTTTGCGCTTTGTCTTCTGTAGTTATAAGAAGAAAAAACTGTGTCATCGTTTAAGATTACTAAGTTCTCTACTTTCTTCTGCAAAGTAAATTTACATTGCTGACATGAATTCAATAAAAGACTTCACAAATAAAAGAAGTAAACAATTTGGTCCGTATGGATGGAGATCATGGTTTTATCGAAGGAGGTTCAAGCTCGACGAGTGGAGGCCATGAATGTTTAATGTAGTGTGTTATGAAAGACTTCCTACTTTGTCGGGTAAGACTTGTTATTTGTCTTGTTAGGAATGTTTCATGAGAACTTATGTATTAGTTGATGTTGTTTGGAAGCTTGGTTTTAAAGTTTGAAGGGTTTCAGTGTTTCGTTTTGGTTGATATTTGGTTAGTTGAAGTTTGGGTTCACGATGTACAAAGCGACAACTTTCATTCATATTCATGTCCATTTTACACATATCAGTTCAAAGGTACGTGATAAACAAGGGGGGAAAAGGCAAAATAAACAGCCAAAAACTTCAAAAGGTCCACTCGTTGTAGCTGAGGAAGAGAGCTCCATAGTCCCTGTACATCAGTATGAGGAATTTTCTTTGGATATTTCCTAACAGAATTAGTAGAGGGTAGTTTTACCCAAAGTCAATGACTTAAAGGGGTTTTTTTTTTTTTTTTTTTAAATCTCTAAGTTTTGTCATTTGTTATTTTCTAAATTGTGGATTTTTTTTCTCCCAAGGAAATGTTATTTATTTGAAAATTACATGTAAGGGGGCCCGGTGAGAAATGTTCAAAGTTCATGAGGGTTTTGTGAGACACCCAAAGTTTAGGGGGGTTATGTGAGATAAACAAAGTACATTAGGGTTATGTGAGGAACCCCCAAAGTTAAAGGGTTTGTTAAATATAAAAGAACCCCTAAGTTATTACACTTAATCTTTGGTTTCTTCTAAAAAAAGTCATAGCTAAAACAAAAACATTTAACAGTATGCAGATGAACCAGCTAATATTAAATGACACTTAATCTTCTCCTCCGAATTAAGCCACTAGAAGTGTGTGCACATGCATCAATTAGACTACAACAAAAAAGACTGTAGAATTGAGTAAATACCAAAAGCTCTACTGATAATTTAACAACATAGGCTGCATCCAAGTTTTATGCACACAAAATAAATGATTCATTATTACATTCTAACTCATCTAATAGAAACTAGTCATAAATAAAACTAGAAATAAAGTGACATTTCATTTTAATTTAATTATTTTCTTCACCAAAAGTATATGAATGTAAAGGCTCATGCAGTCTAAGTGATTTTTTTTGCATCCTTTCATAACACATGACTTTGACAAAAAAATCTCATGTGGGTGATAGTTGGGGACTTATACCTTTGCTTCACTTAGTTGAGACAATGCAGAAGTCCTTTCCGCCCTTTGCAAAAGGGGTGCACTAAAGGTATGCATTTGCTAAAAAGATGTCAACAACTATAAGATATAACTGGGGCAGCCCAGTAGGTCGCATGGCAAAGTCGTGTCGCTCCCCTATGGGAGAGCCTGGATTCGATTCCCATGTGCGCCGAAGACGCATAAGTTGTGATTGTTGGTGTTGTTGTTATGTGCACCAAAGACTTATTTTCACTATAAGATATAACTGAGAAATTTGAGGAAACAAAAGAGTGTAGTACAAAGTTAAAAAAGTTTGCTCTTTAGTTAAATATTATACAAACAACCACACATATTCCCAAAAACTCTTTGGTCAAAGAAGTTCAAACTTAAACATATATTTAACGAGATTATTCATTGTCCTCACGATCGGCATCTTGTATCTGGGGTTCACCGTTTCCCCATTATTGACCCGGCAATTGAACTTTCCTGGGAGTCTATGTAAAATCAGAAATGTTGCAAGAGTCGCCGCTAGTGGCTCCAGGGAGAAGAAGGCTCACCACTGGTCATCAATTTGTTAACACTGCTTCTACGCTTCATGGGTGTTTGTTGGCCAGAACTAGAGAAATGATTATTTCAAAATTATTAGACCAACAGCCGCTTCATAAATAAATTGTAGTATGTTGAAAGAATGTTTTATGGATTGAAAATTCCCGAGCGCATGTCAGAAAGAATACTTTGAAAGAATACTTTGTTTCTCCTTTTTATTCTGCAAAATGAATGTAAAATGTGTACATGAAACTCTATTAAACAGTTGATCTGAAAAGATCCAAATCTCATCTGCCTGTTTTAGTTCTCTGCATCCACATCTAACCAAAACAAATGAATGATCAATCAACAGCTCTGCACTGCATCTAAAATCAGGCTCTCGAAAAAACCACACTCTCAAAAAATCCTCACGTCAGAGATTTTCGAGCATCACGAATACAAAGCCTCCTTGTCTGAGTACTCAAATTGGCTGTGGAGATTGCCCATTACTCTCTCTGACACGCTTTGATCTTGATTCTTGTTTCCGTTCATGTGAACAATTTTATTAGCTTTATATGTTCTTGCATTTTAGTTGGTTTTGGTTTATCATAACTTTCAATTCATAAATAATCCTAGTTTTATTAGTATTAGTGGCATCTTGTTTTGGGACATGTATTCAAATATTTCGGATGTGGATGTTAAAAGATACATCTATTTGGTATCCATATTCGTATCTTAACAGACGAATATATATATATATATATATATATATATATATATATATATATATATATATATATATATATATATATATATATATATATATATATATATATATATATATATATATATATATATATATAAGGACTTTTTCTTTTTCCTTTCTTCTTTTGCACCCTATTTCCAGCTATAAAATAGGAAATAGAAAAGAGAGCCTGAGAAAGATTTGAGGATTTTGTCGTTGCAATCTGGCTTTCCGTTGGGACATGCGATCCCAGAAATCTAGATAATGATACCTCCTCCTTCATCAGGTCACTGTTTTTTGGCTGAATTGAATCTCTCGAGCCTGAGATCAATTGAATCTTTATTATTATTATTATTATTATTATTATAGCTTCTTCTCCTCCTCTTGATATGAATGTGGATATAAAAATAAAGGATTTTTTGAAGATTTAGGAATTAGAATTAGGACAAGTTGCACTTCGGTGTCATAAAGTTGTCATCTATTTGAATTTTGATGCGCTAAATTTTATTTTTGACACTTTGATGCCCCCTTCTTTTTAAATTGGAAATTTTGCATTTTAAAGCTATAAAGTTTAAAGTTAAAAAGAAGGGTTGGGGCATCAAAGTGTCAAAAATAAATTTTGAGACACCAAAGTTCAGAAAGGCAATAATTTTATGAACCACGTACAAATTAGCCTTAGAATTATTGTTGTTATTGAATCTGAATTTTCTCTGATTCACCCGATAACTCCTGATGCTGAACAGGTTTAGATTGGGGAGCTCGAGCATCGATCTCCGAAATCGAACAAAATGGATATGTGTTTGATGATAATGTGGATGTAGATAGACCAAAAGTAGACTGACGGCTCGGTGTTAATATTAGTTTCCTCTGGGCCTCTGTCAAGAATAACATCTCTGCATTGTTCACTTCTCTCATTACTGTATGTGCATACCTCTCTTCGTCCTATTTCTTTCTTTACATTCATTGATTGATTTCTACTCATATAATATTTGCTTACTGAAGTATTATTATGTCATCATTATGCTATTCTAATATCCAGTTATTTGTTGACAGTTTCTTAACTTTGATACTCCAAAAAGATTTCCTGACACTTTGATATCCTACAGTTTACACAACTTTTTTAGATAAGATACCCCAAAGTTTTCGTGACAGTTTGTTACCCCCAAAATTTACACCTTTTAATTCTGATATTCAAAAGTTTTGTGATTGACACTTTTATACCCCGAACTTTAGGGTATCAAAGTTTAAAAAAGTTATAAATTTTGGGATATCAAACTGTCAGAAAAAGCTTTGGGTCTAGAATTAACATTGGGTCCTTTTTTTTTCTCTTTGGAGACCTCAACAAAATAAGTCAGACAGTGTGTTCTATGACTTTGAAAGGTCTGGGAATAACATTGTAAATTCTTAGGCCTCAATAGCTTGTCAATTTGGATAGCTTCCAATTCTCTACTAGAGATGCAATTTAAGGCTGAATCTTCATGGTAACATGTTACAAAAAACTTATGGCTTCCTCTCAAGTAATAATCATGAAACTAAGCATGTGTTAATTCATTTTTTAAAAATCAACTTGTTACTTGCTTCCAAGGATTGTTGATGTGTAGTTGAGTTGAGCTACATCTGAAATCTCATTAGCTAAGTCACTCATTATATCACTGGAAATTCAAGTGAAGCATTATTCTGATACTGTACTTGATCATTTAGGACAAGCCTGTCGACCACGGAGAAAGGCTGCCACCAAGTCAGTTAGAAGCATATAGAGAGTATTTGTTCTGGATTTTCATACTGTCTTGTGCTATCACATTCCACGGCGAACTACAAAGTCTTCAATCTATTGAGAAGGACTATCCATGGATGGAAACTGGTGTATATGTTTGGATTGCAGTTATGTTTCTCCTCAGTGTCAGTTCTCATATCGTATGCGCTCCTCGAGTCCTGAAGATTATGCCTATCTGTATCGTTGTATTAATTTTTGCATCAATATTGATCTTTTCAGTATTTGTAATTTGTGCTCTGTTGTTATAAGAAAAAACCTATGTCATCATTTAAGACTACTCAGCTCTCCTCTTCTACTTTCCTTCTGCAAAGTAAATGACAATACTGACATAAATTTCATGGAGGAGTACCTCACTAACAACAAAACTAAATTCCTGAACTTTGAATTGGGTATGGAGGGGATCATGGCTTAATTGAAGGAGGTTCAAGCTTGAGGATGGCGACCATGAATGTGTTGGTGTTACTATGAAAGACTTTTTTTTTTTTTTTTTTTAAAACTTCAGGATTGGTGTTACTATGAAAGCCTTATTATGTTAGGAATGTTTCATGTACTTTTTAAGACTTGTTTTCTTTGTCAGTTATTTGTTTGGAATTTGATGAGAACCTATGTATCAGGTTGATGTTGGCAAGTTCGGTTAAAGTTTGAAGTGTTTCAGTGTTTCGTTTTGGTTGATATCTTATTGATTGAAATTTGGTTCATCCTTTGGTCGGCTCCCAGCAACAAGTTGTTCATGAACAAGGAAACAAATTATCAGATATCAACCAGCACGAAAAAGCCATGATCCCCACAATTAGACTACTACAAAAAGGATTGTAGAAATGAGGAGATCCCCTAAGCTCTAACTAATAATTTAACAGCATAGGTTGCATCCAAGTTTTATGCACACAAAATAAATAATACATTGTTACATTCTAGCTCATCTAATAAAAACTTGTATAAATGAAACTAGAGATACAGTATTGCACCTTTATTTTACTTTAGATATTTTCTTCACCATAAGTATATGATCGTAAAGTCTCATGCTATCAAAGTGATTATTTTTTGTTCATCCTTTCATAACACATGACTTCAACATAAACATTTCATGTTGGCGATACTCTGCCTTTTATATCTTGGCTAACTTAGTTTGAGACAGCGGAGAACGCATTTCGGACCTTTGCAAAAGGGGTGCACTGAATATAATATGTACTTGCTAAAAGTGTAAGCAATCGTAAGTGTAACTGAGAAATTTGAGGAAACAAAAGAGTGTGTTACAAAATAAAAAAAATTAACATACAAAAGGATTGTGCATAATAGAAGCATGGTGGATTCATTGCCCAGATATCCTAAGAGCAGAATCCAACTCTGATAGGAAAACCTCTAATTCTAAGAAGTATCGACAAGCACCCATCTTCCAGTGCAGACTACATCCCATCATTGTGCTAATCTCGACCATTCCATTGGAAGGTTAAGTTCAAGTTCACGGGAAGGATGCTGATTGTGAAGGTGAAAGAAAACTGTTATGTTTTTATGTAAAAATCAACAATGAAAGTGAAGAATTGTGTCTCATTGATAATAGATGAATGCAAACATTTATAAATTTATACAAGTTGGGGGTTTTATATGCCCAAGAGAAGGAAATGAAATAAAGAGAAAATAATACTAATTAATAAATATAAATTGCCCAATATAGAACATACGACATAAACGGTAAATGCACACTACTACATTTATAATACTCCCCCAAAAAAGTATAGTTAACCACCCCCACCAAAAGAAGGAAAGAAAAAAAAACTCACGGTAGGATATTGAACGTCTTAATAAGAAGAATCGAGTTCGAGACTGAGTTTGAGTTATAGTGAATAAGTGTAAGAAAGATCCAATGAACATCATGTTCCTAATGAACCAGATAACGATCTTCTTTGATATGTTTGCACACTCATGAAACATAGAAATAGTGGTTATGTGAGTGTCAATTTGATGGTCACATCATAAGGGAAATGTCAAGATCTACACCCATATCTCGTAAAAAGTTACGCAACCATAATTTTATTTTAAGCCTATTGGAAGCAAAAATAATCTCGTTCCACTCTGAATAATCAAGTACAAAATTGGACCAGAGATTATGCTTAGAAGTCATATTTTCCAATCTCTGTACATAACGATTAGTGTAATAAAGAATATACGAGCTAAAATTTTAAACTTTTTCTGACTAACAGAAATTGTACACTGAAAAGAGAACACAGATGTTGTTGAGGAATGTGGTTTTTTTAGCCCTAGCATTGATGAAATCCTCATGAGAACATGGTGGTATATATGGATTTGAATTATTTGACTACATACCACAGTAATCTAGTCGTAAATAATCTCGTAATATAATAAGGATTGAAGTTTTATAATAAATGATTGAGAAACTATAAGCTTAGTGATATAACTTCAAAGGTATATATACATTCTTGCATGCGTAGAGAATAATCTATGCGGACATATTTCATCGTATCGACTTTAAAATAAAGATTTTAAATAGTTTGTCCCACTATCAATTGATGTTATTTTTCATATGGTTATAACAGGAACAATCAAAATTCGCATGAGGATAGGTACTCGCCATTTCACTCAAAATGAAAACAATCAAAATTCATATTTATATGTTCGTAGTATTATTTTTCTTGTTGCCATTAAATTTGTTATGATCTAAATGGATTTTAGAGGGCATCAGCATCCTTTCAGCTCTATTTTCTTTATTTGGACGCCATTCCTGTTCAAGACAAGACAAGATGATTAAAGCCAAAAGGAGTTTGTTGAGAAAATGTTAGAAAATTTTGATTAAGTTTTACTTCCTTTGGGAATCTCCTCCAAATAGAACAAGAAAAGCCACAACATGATACAAATCTCCCAACTTAACCAATCCACCCAAATTTGGACTATCTCATGCAATACTTGAATCATTTAACCCCAATAACAATCTCAATCTTTTGTTTATTAGCCCCTTAAAATGCTGTCGTATTTGTGCTCAAACGTATAGCCCAAGGTCCACACTAATTGCCGGCACCTTAAAACAAAGAGAAAGAAGGTAAATTTATCTAGACCCCATTTTCTACTTTGATTTTCCAATAGGTCCCTTTCCAAGTCAGCATTGCAGTGCTGCAACAAACCAGAAAACCAGTGCGAACTTCACGTTACAGAATATATTTCCCCATTGTTTGTGTAACACGTCATTCTTGAGAATTTCAAAATTTATGTATTATAAGATTAATTTTAGCTTAGAGATATATGATAGAGTTTTGTAGTATATTTCATGAAATTAGATATATGATAGAGTTTTGTTGTATATGCCATGAAATTTATGGCTTTAGGAATGTACAGGGCAATTATAAAGATAATTATATTTGCATCAATTTATTTCTCTAACATTATAAATTTTTATAAATGCAATTGCAAACATAACTATTTTTCATAAGAATGACACGTACATGCTCAATTTGGTTACATGTTTTTAATACAAAATTAGATCAATTTTGCACCAAAAATATCAAAGATCATAAGTTTTACAAAATGAGCATCCACAACTACATTCCTAATTTTTTTTATAAATTAAAACTTTAGTTATTTTTGTAATTTTTCCCAAACGAAATAGTGATTTGCATATGCAGTCCAAGTAGAGGTACAGTTTTAAATTAGCTGTACCAATAGGGGCTGCACGAAATTTACCAAAAAAAATCCAACCCATCATCATCACTCACAACAGCGCAGGCACCGGGAATCCAAAGAAAACGACCTCCACATTTAAAACCCACCCACAAAATCACCGCACAGAGAGCGCGAATACGACGAAGCCATCCCATCTCTTCCCTTCTCCTTCGAGAACCGAGTATTTATAAGCCCTAGATCAAACAAAAATCGCCATGATCACTCACCTCCTCTTCAAACACTCTCGAACCCCAAACCCTAGCTCAATTCCGCCATGGCTTCTCTCTCTTCAGCTCCTCTCTCGCTCCGCTTCGCGAAGAGTCGCGTTCGGGGTTTGGCCCCGAGAGAATCGAAGATTCGGCCGGCGAGTTTTGGGAGGCTGAGGATTGAATTGGAGAGGGAGCGGTCGGCGAGGCGAGGGTTTAGGGTTTCAGCGTCGGCGGAGGTTTTGGAGGGGAGGAGGAAGGAGGAAGAGGAGGTGGTTGCGGAGGAGAGGCCTTTGAAGGTTGGGATTGTTTGCGGCGGTCCGTCGGCGGAGCGGGGGATTTCGTTGAACTCGGCGAGGTCGGTACTTGATCACATTCAGGTGAGTTTTACTAGGACTAAGAATGATTTGCTTCTTTTAATTTGTATTTGAAATGATAGGTAGCCTTATTCTCAATTTTTTATTGATTGTTGTCAGCTATTTTCTTTGACTGGTAAATGATGTTTTATTGAGCAAGATAGGATACAAAACGTCAATACCACCGTATCACATATCAGATCATAAACATAGCAATTTACATTAATACATTATACAAGATGTATGTATCATTATGTCATACATAGTGATAGTATTTCAATAAGCATATGAACATTTTCGATTTGCTAACCAGCGCTCCATGTTGATCATGCATGTAAATTCCCCCAGATCTTTGTCAATAGTGCTTCGTATAGTAGATACCTTGTCATTAAAAACTCTGTTATTTCGTTCATGCCATATGAACCAAATAGTAACAACAAATGAAGCCCACCAAATCTTTCTCAGCTTGCCTTTAAACACACGAAACTCCCATACATGTATTGTTTCTATTACAGATTGGGGAGATAGAAGAGTCTGCTCACATTGTCCCAAAATCTTCCACAGTGAAGAAGGATATGTGCAACATCTTCCCTTCTTTTCTTGTAAAATACACCCTCTGAATTTCTACACCTCCCCAGACAAACTAACATTCCATGCAGCAAACCATGCAGAGAAACACACTTTGGGCGGTGCAATTCCTTTCCAAATTAGTTTGTGAGGCAAGCTTAAGTCAAGGTCTGAACCTAAAGAACTTTTAATAATTTTTGGCCTCTTTTAGTCTTATTTGCACTTTATAATCTCAAAGTTTCACCCTTTTTTAACTTTGATATACCAAAGTTTTATTTTGACAATCTGATATCTCAAAATTATAAATGTTCAATTTGACAATTTGATAACCCAAACAAAGAACTTTGTTCCTTACTTTTTCCAAATTTTGGTAAGAAATGTTTCTTTTCCTATTTCACTGTTGTATGTTGATTTTCCTTAACAATATTAATTTCAAACTTTTTGCACTTTGGGGTATTGAATTGTCAAACTAGAACTTCAGGGTATCAAAATTAGAAGAGTGAATCTTTATGATATTAAAGTGCAAATAACCCCCTCATTTAAGATGTTTAAGATAAACATCTTTGTTTTAGAAAGGTTCAAAGCCTTGCATTATGAGAGGGAGGAGCTTTTCAATGAAGAGAAAGTAGCTGCTACATTGGAGGGGGGAAGAACTCTCAACAGAATGTTTAGAAAGAGAGAAACAATATCCGCACACATAGATCGCAATGAGCTTCCGTGAATAGCTATTAGCCTATGTGCACTGTGAACTCGAGTTATTGTAGAATACCTATATATTAATACACGTTTACCTATCAATACGAAAATCGTTTGCTCACTACACACAGGAAGGTTCAAACTCACAAGCTCCCACAAAAGAAGGAAGTGTAATACTATTTCAGTTAAGTTCACTTGGTAGAGCATTAGTGGTTTCTTTTTGGTCTCTAATTATGGATTTTCTCATCAAAAGGGAAATATTTTTATGTCTCATAGATTTGGTTTCAAAAACATTCTATTAACCCCTTTATGCCTGGGAAGAGACGAGTGTGAGAGGAGGGAGGGCGGGACTTTTTCATCTAGAGCATTATCAACTCCATGTTATATTGGTTCTTGACATGTATAACTAATATATTTTTTAATCTCATTTTCATTCCTAGAATACACACTATAAATAAATGTTTTTTTTTTATGCATCTGGTATTCTAAATACTGAGGATGTTAGCCTGTGAATCCATGAATATGGAAGTTAAAGTGATAAGGATCACTGTCTTGGTTGTTAAGTCAATACTCTCTAATCTCACTTCACAAAGTTTACTCCATAACCAAGCAACAGGTTCCATTATCTGATGAATTTGATGGGGTTGGTATACTTTTGTTAATGAAAACCGCTACGCACTATTTCTTTTGTCATGTATAACTAATGTTCTTGACCTGTCACAGGGGGGAGATTTGGATGTTAGCTGCTATTATATTGACTGTGATCTCAATGCATATGCTATATCACCTGCACAGGTTAGTGAGCTAGACCATTGACCTCTCAATATTTATGGATAATTTTCTGAATCCTAATAATATATCTAATTTGTTATTGTGCATTTGTGTTGCGTTCACTTACAAACCTTCTCTTGCTGGCTCACATGAATTGGTTGCTGCATATGTGCAGTTGTTTTCAGTATATATGTTCTGATTTTTAGTATGTACAAAATGCTGGCACCTATACCTTTTAATTTAGTTTAATTAGTGTATGTACAGAATGTTGGCACGTAACACCTTTTACCTGTACTAGATCATCAACTGCTTAGTTTCTTCCCATCTTTTTTAAGGTTTGCGAATATTTGGTTAAGGCTATTGGCCCCCCTCTGCTTGTAGAATTGCAAGCATGAGGTCCTCACACATGTATGGAGATTACTTGCTAACATCTTGCTGCTACATCTTGCTGCTATGGGATTATGCACTCAACATTCTCTCGTGCAAGTGTGCAAAATTTAAGGGATTCAAAACAGGATTGCAACTTATAATCTAGGGACGCTAGGTCCAACAACGAGGGAGTGGAGATAAAACATAAAGAGTTTGATACTGGGGGCTGGTGGTGATCACCATCATGATCTATTTGTGCCGACACTGTGGAAATTTGTTAGTTTTATTACTGTCAGTATCAGTTTATATAATAGGTTTGTTAGTTCTATGCTGGATTAAAAGAAAGATGTTACAATTGAAAATGAAAATGCCTAAGAAGACAATGCATGTACTGTATTTTTAACTCTGCTGCATTGGTCTCTAAAAAAGTGTTTAGTAATTAGTAATACCAACACATGCAGTTTTTTTGTCCCCCTTCGAGGTATTTGCCAACTAAGCAACAGAAAGAGCCTCTTAGGGGAGAGATCACCTTAACTGATTTAGAATGTTATGTGGCTGTGTTTTTCCCACATTAATTTCTTCTCTTGCTAATTAAGGATGCTTAAATACAACTCTTAATTAAATTCCGATAATATCATTAATATAAAAAACTAGATCATCATAGTTGAAAGAATGATGGGAAGAAAAGTAATGCCAGATCTTAATAGTTATAGTTTTCCTGGACCTTGAACCTTTGCACATGATTTATATAGTGTTTGAAATTTTCATATTACAGAATGATTGGAACTTTTTCAAGTGAAGATATCCATATATTTTTTATTACAAGTTTGGTGAGATTAATAGTTTTTAGACTTTTGGCTTCTTAGTCATACTTAATTCTTAATTGGTGCTATTTAAGGGAAAATTACATCTTGCTAAACATGACTAGGTATCTCATTGTTGCCTCTTTATGTCTTATCAATGGAAGTTTTTGTGTATGATCTCGTTTCCTTATTTTGCAGCTGTACTCCAATACCCCTGCAGATTTTGATTTCAAGCTAGAAAGGTCAGTTGCTCAACTTCTATGTTTACCCGTCTCTTTTTTGTTTATGATTTTAACTGACTTAATCCAAATTCATTTTCTGCAGTCTTGCCCAAGGGTTCCATTCTTTGTCAGAGTTTGCAGAGCATCTTGCTCTTTCGGTGGATGTAGTGTTCCCTGTTATCCATGGTCGTTTTGGTGAGGATGGTGGTATCCAGGTTTGTTTTATGGCTTTCAGAACAGATATAATTTGGTTTTTAGTAGTAATTAGCCTTTTTATTAATTAGATTCATATCATATATGGATACTTTAATTATCCAGGAACTGTTGGAGAAAGCAAATGTGGCATTTGTTGGTACTCCCTCAGCAGCATGCCGCCAAGCATTTGACAAGGTATATTACTTTACTTATCGTGTAGTTAAGCGTGCAAACACCATCAAACTTGCTTACATAATAAGAAAAATCCTCTCCCTCCCTACCTCCCCCCATCCATATGTGCACATATGCGCACATGTAGGTGGGTGGATGGGTGGGTGGTGTGGTGGTGGGTGGGTGGATGGGTACCTGTGAATGTAGGTGTGGGTGTGTGTACGTATGTATGTATGCATCTATCCATGTATGTGTATGTTTACATATTATAAAGAGAGAGGAAGGGAGGGAACATAAGATACTATGAACACAAACATTAGACAAATAAATAAGATACAAACATACAAAATGAAAATCCACAAAATTGGATAGATATATGCATCAAATACCTACAAAAATTGAAAGTAAACTCCACATAAACAAGTTACTATTCAAGTCTTTTCTTTCAAGTGAAATATAGTTTTTAATGTATAATTGAAAGTAAATACTCATCTCAGCATGACTACAAGAAATGGTTCAAGCATTTAAATGTGCCCAAGAAGTGTCCTTAGTTGAAAATACACTATTAAATCTAAGACATGCTTGCAAAATTTTGAGATGTTTGAGAAGTGTCTGTCTGTCCGAGACATGTTCAAGAAGAGTTACTTTCCACTCGTGTCACAGGACAAAGGTGTGGGATTGAAATATCCATGTTTTGTAGAATAGATATTTGCATATGAGCAGTCAGTTTACTTCAAGCAAACACATTGATTGCCAGATTTATTAGATTATAAATTACTGTAACTGATTTTTCCTAAATATTTATGTTTTAATAATAGATCTTTGTGTTTTCAATGTGATCAATTAATAAAGTTTCATTGAAGTCATGTGCATCTCATTTCATGAATCTTGTATTAAACTGTTCTTTCCATCTGCAGTACAATGCCTCGCTGGAGCTTGCCAAACAAGGATTCGCGACTGTACCTAGTTTTTTGATACTGGTGCAACTCTAACCACTTCAATATTCAAGTTCTTCTGTTTCGTCCTGCAAGTATTTATATTACACCTTGCGCAAATCCTCAATTTCTTCATGTGGTTATTTGGCTTGTTGTTTGCCTTCAATAATCATTGGTGTGTTGTCTGAGGATACATGTTATTCAATTGAGTAAAATACAGAACATGATTCCAAAAGTAAGTGGAATCCTAAAACCATCAACACCAATATTGCTCCTGACCATAACCCAAAAAAGGGGGAAAAGGAAAAATAAACTATGACTGGCAGATGCGGAATGTTAATTTTTTTATTGTGATTCATATACAAAAGAACCTAATTTTTTTACATTGATATTTAAGACAAACTTTTTGTCTAAAGAACATAGCGTCCTTCATCTTATGCAATTTTTAAAGGTAAATAATCTCCAGTTTCGTCATCCCCTTGTCATACTATTCTCCAATCTTAGAAGAATTCAAAAGAAATTAAATCAACTAAAAACTGGAGAAAATTCAAAAGCTGACAAAAGAACCCATCAACACATCTAAAAAAGAAGAGCTTATTTCACATACTGATACAGAATAATCAAGGTAGGGAAGAAAGATAACCCGTCAAACGTACATCCTTTGTTGATTTTGTAATCCTTTCACCCATTGAAATCCATCTCTCAAGTTTCGTATCTCTCATATCAGTCAAAATTCTTTGCTGAAATTCCACTCTCCTCCTAGAACCAATTGATTTTTAATTTTGATTTAAATTCTGATGAGCATTTCAATAGGTGTTTAGATTAGTGAAGACCTTCAATTTATGTGAAAATTATCATGTGCGGAGGGATTTAAGTCTGAGTGGAATGAGACTTGTTATCTTCTTTAGTACATGAAAGAGTTTTTGAGAGTGATCTAAGCCCTTATTAATGAAACAATGGCTAAATTTCTGATTTCTAATTGTAGTCTTGTTAGCAAATACATGCATAACTCAACTTCTTTTGCTCTTTCTTCCTGCTGAAAGTTTAAGGCTCATGAGTCTTGTCACGTCCCGGTTCTAAAAATATAAAACTATTGGCGTGACTCGGTCGACAATGCAATCGTGAAATTTTTTTCCTACATGATTGCATTCACGTCTCTAGAAAATCACTCTGCTTATAATTTTTTCCAATAAATTCTATCTACAAAGCATGTGCACATTGATAAATCAAGAAAGATAAAATTATAAAGCAAGAGGATAAAAAGATATTTAAGGATAGTAAGAGTCTCAAACGGAACTACACCTATCTCAATGGAATAATAGGAGATACATCCAAATGTCTCAAAGAAATGCCACATGCGGCAAAAAAAATAATATCTAACATGAAATACCTAATCTGAAGGAAAATATAAGAAAACTGTCCAGAAAGAATGTGATCACTGCCTCTGAGCCTGCTCTTGAAAATACTCACGGTCCTGCTGAGAAAGATTAATTGCCCTGTCTGGGGTAAACAAACCCCAGAGGAGTCAGAAAACTCCCAACAAGTGTGTAAAATGAAGAAAGAGTACACGTGAAGGTGTGTGAGATAAATACATAGCACCTGGGTTAATAATATAAATATACATACATAGCACCTGGGTTAATAATATAAAATTATCTAAAAATTTCTTACATGGTAACATAGTACAAAGCATGCAGGTACTTCAAAATCAAAGAAATTAAACTAAAAACAAATTTTCTACATCTATAAAGTCATTCACTGTCACAATCAGTCATGCATGACCTATGTTCAAAAACAGGGTTTTATTATTCGTGCGGTTCGAGAGTGAGTAATGATTAATCGGATTATATGCCGATTAATCGGATTATGCGGAATTATGCTTTTTTGAATTTTTAATATATATTTATTATTTTTCATACATAAAATGTATATAATTCATTAAAAAATAGAAGATATACTAAGAAAAATATAAATAAACATGTGGTGAATAATCAATAATTAAGTAACTAATTAAACACTCAATCCAATGCATCTATTATCCATGCATACATCATAATTAACTAGCTATTCAGATAAAAATTACTAATTAAACAATGTTGTTGCTGCTGCCGGTTGTTGTTCTTGCTGCTGCTGCTGCCGTCGGAGATGGAGAGAGGGAGACGAAGAGATGGGGGTGAGAAAGAGAGACAGAGAGATGGGGAAACAAACCCTAGGTCTCTTAGAAGAGTCGGGTTTGATTTTTTGACAACAAAATAGGGTTTAAAACAATGCGGGTTCGAATTTTTGGACTCGAAACCCAATCCTACCCATTCTAAAACTCACGCATAATCATTTTATGCGGGCGAGTACTCGCTGTCAGGCCGAATACTCAATTGTCCGCATATTTGACCACATATACCCATTTTACGCGTTTTGGGCGCATCAGTACTTCGCCGCATATGCGGGCGAGTAAACCCACGAACAGCATGACATTTTTATTTTATGTTATTTGAATTAGAGGGTGAAACTTTCATATGTATAAGTCGGCTTCCGTAGGCCCGAGAACACGGCAACATGATAAAATAATTACGGCACTTGGCCTCATGAAACCATGATCTTGAAACATGAATATCAGGATAACAAAGTCTTGTTTATATACAACAAAGTCTCCATACTCTAACTCCGCATTAAATAACCCCATGATATCGTTTTAATCCAACCGTGCATGAAATGTTGTATACTAATCATAACATTTGGTGATCTCTATTTTCAATACCGGATCGGTCTTGCCTATTTAGGCACTTGAGTTTCTATGGTACAATATCTCGTAAAACATGAACTCTAAACATGATTTCAAAATAAGTACAAGTCAATAATTCATGTATCACATGGTCGACGTCACCAGGCCATGCTTCTTATCCACATCTTAACGGGATACCTATTCGGTATGACCCACCTAATAGATGTCATTCATTGATCAAGCAAGAGTTTTCACACCGTATAATAATATTCATGTGCAAACATGAGCTAGAAATTGATTTAGAATACCTACTTAAAAAACCAAACACTCTACTTATTTATGGGCTTGGTTGAGCCTAGTTGGGTTCAAGTATCCAACACAACATGTTGTCAACAGGAAATAAGACACCTTCAAACATTTAAGAAATAATTAAGCTCACAATAGTCTACTTTGAGGCAGTCATTAACACTACATGGGGTTTTTTCTAAACAAATTAAAATTTAAAAGCAATTGCTTTAAAGAATCAAGCTTCAAAAGGAAATTGAGTTATAAAATAGGATTTTGAAACTAAGGTTGAGTGAGAAAAAGTTTGATTTATTGATCATGAATCAAATCTTATTCTTGAATAATTTCTAGAAAATATTTCGTCTTTAGAAAACAATTAGTTTTATAAAATTAACGTTTACCTAAAAGGAATTGATTTTTCACCTTCCGATTTATGGGAAAAAATAAGTCAAATCTTTATTTGTAATTAATAACCTAAAATTATCATCTTTGGTAAGAAGATATATATTTAGAAAATGTATACTACTAGACAACAACCAATCCTTCTATTTGAAAATAAGTAAAGGTAAGATTTTCTTTTATTTGTCTGGGGTAAAATTATTAATTTAGTAGAGCATAGTCTTGAAGAATTAGTTATATATAGCTTAAATCCTTGTGAGAAAAATAAAGCTACTCATTGAGAAAAGTAGATTTGGTTAAATACAAAATACTACAAACTTGTATAAAATGTAGCTAGTAACATTGTCATGATTATATGTCTTTATTGTGAATTACTCAAAACTTGTGAACTTGATCTTGAAGCAAATAACAAAGGGTGCAGATAAACAACTAGTGGTTTATATATGCACTACGCATTCAAGAACCTCCAAAACCTGAAATATAATAATCACATAAAAGAGGAAAAAAATATCTGTATGCATGGCCGTATATAGCTGTATAGTGGAGGAACAAGAAACCAATGATAGAAATAATTGGTCATAAAGTTTCATTTATTTATAGCTCTTGCCATCAATCTTCTTGCAGTAGTAAATAGAATTTCTTGGCTCATCTGACATCCATTCTTGCTTATCGGACAAATGGATGAACAAAGAATTTATAGGAAAGCTTATTTATTAAATGCACCATCGAATTATCTCAAATGAAATCCAGCCGAAAATACTTATACATGTATTTGATGAAAAGATTTGAAAGTTTAAGATTTGTCATGGATCAAATGGAGGTATCTGTCGATCGAAGTTGGGCATGCATGACATGATTAGATAAATTCCTAATGAAAATATTCATGAAGGAAATAGGATAAGAAATATGGGATAAATAAATTCAACTAAGGAGAGAAAAAAAACAAATCATAGATTATATCTAAAGAAAACATCATACATTATGCACAACAAAAAACTATAGAGGTATTGTGTAAGGATTTACCGAAGAAAAACAAGGGATAGGAAAAAGAACACTTGCCTTGATTGCTAATAAAAAGATGAAAATCCCCACTTATTAGTCTCCTCCTTCTCCTCTAGGTCGCAGAGACTCCGGTCTTTGTTTCCTTTTTTTTCTCTTTGTTCCCGTGAGAAATATGAGGGAGGGATCAGGGATTAGTTTTATAGGGGATAGGTTTGTTAAGATTCCCTTAGATTTAGGGACTATGGATTTAGTGGTTAAGATATTTTCTAGGATAATGATTTCAAGTAAATGGGCTTTTTGGGCTTAACTTTAATTGGACTCAATACCAAATGATCAAAGAATCATTTGCATATTAAATCTCGACCTTATTTTGCCTTGAAAATACCGGCCATCACAAGTCTACATCTGCATGATTTAGTTGGATTCTCTGCATTCTCAAACTCAAGTTTATTGAGATTTTATGATGAGAAATTATTTTTTCCTTCCTTTGGGCTCTAATTGGTTTATTAAGTTAGACTCACTTTAGATTTTTTTTGTGGTTCTGGGTGAACTTTTAAGACCACTGATTCATTCCTGTTCAATGAGACCAGGAAAACCATGCTGAAAAATCTGAACTTGAAGAGTGGTTTGAAATCAATAAGCTGGACAAGGAAACGGAAAAAGTTGTGGTAATATGTTAATTGGTTTTCTTTGATTGAAGTGGTCGATTCTGAATATAGAGACATGCTGATATTTGTGGGTTTGTAGGTCAAACCAGCAAGGGCAGGATCAAGCATTGGTGTTACCATTGCCCATGGTGTTGATAATTCTATTAATAAAGCTCTAGATATTATTTCAGAGGTAGGTTTCTTTCACAGTTGCATTTGTTATAAGAAAAAAAAGAAGGAAGAAAATATAACATATTGGTCTTACTGGCACATTTCTACGACTAACAGGGTATTGATGATAGAGTTCTCGTAGAGTTTTTCTAGGCGGGCGGTGAATTCTGACTATTGTCATTGATACTGGCATAGGAGCTGAATGCCAGCCTGTTGTTCTACTCCCAACTGAGGTATATTATCTTTCTGCTTTGCTTGAATTTCTTCTATAACTTGTGCAATAAATGTCATCTTTCTTACGCATGTGACATAGATATATTTCTCGAGAAATTTAGCAGTATCCTAATTGTTGTAACTTGGTTGTTGATCATGGGCCCCTAGTTATATTCAATTTACTGTTCGCGAGATGCTACAAGTAGCCACAAAGATTCCAAAGCCATCATCATGGTTTGCCACAAAAGTATTCGGAACTAAACATTAAGTTAGAGAGCTTTTGGTATTAATAAGGATCATTTAACAAGAGGTCATGTGATCATCCATTTTGATAGGAGGTTACGCGGACTCTTTTCCGTTTTTTTCAAAATAATTCCCCAAAAAAAATTGTTACTCAGGAGAGTATTAAGTATTTCCTTTTGTGTGTTTGCAAGTTTCTTTTTAATTTTATTTTTGGGGTTGGAGGGGGGGTGGTGGAGGGCTGAGTGTCGGGGTGATATGAGATATTTGTTTCTTGACGAAACCTTTTCTTGTCTTCCATTTCCTTCCATTTTTCCGAAGGTGCGAGGAGGGGAACAGGGTATTTAGGTACCTAAACGTTGGTCTCTATTATGGAATGTATTATATAACATGTAAGAAATTGTTGTTCTTTTTTAAGCTTTTTTAAACTGCATAATTTAGTCTGGAATCAATTTCTTTGTTTTAGCCAGCAAGTCAACATACGCGTATGATTCAATTTTCCAAACTAATTGATTTCTTTTGTTAGTATCAGTATGTGTTTTAGGTATCAAATGGTTAATGCTAAGCATGATGCTGGTATATTTAGCATCTTGTATTGCTCCCATCCTTCAAGCCGAAAAAAGATTATGCTTATTTAGCATAGAAGTTTCAAAGTGTCTATCCTGAGAGTCTCACCTTGGCACCCTGCAAAGCTCTCTAAACCTCTAAATATTATTCACTAAGAGATTTCTGGAAATATTGGTCAATGCCTTTTCATAGTGTACTTTTGAAATTGTTATTGATATTTAATAATGTTTCCTTCCTCAATGGCAGGTGGAACTTTGTGGTAAGAATGATGTTAATGACGATACTATATTCAATTACCGGCGGAAGTATCTTCCAACACAGCAGGTTTGTTTATTTGATACTTGGATTGATACGGTTAAATATTGGTGCAGTACCCTAGATACCTATTCTGATAATCATTAAGCTTCATTTTTATAATTGCACTGTTGCTTAATAGAGACATGAAGCTTAATGATTATCAGAAATAGGTATCTAGGGTACTGCACCAATATTTAACCGTTAGACATGATTACTCTGATCACCAGTTTTAGAGTTCTAGAATTTAAAACTGTAGTATAAAAATAGTTTGACCTCTGAAGATAATCATTAAGCTTCATTTTTATAATTGCCTTTGTTGCTTAATAGAGACATGAAGCTTAATGATTATCGAAATAGGTATCTAAGTCTTGCACCAATATTTAACCGTTAGACATGATTACTCTGATCACCGGTTTAGAGTTCTAGAATTTAAAGCGTAGTATAAAAATAGTTTTAGAGCTCTAGAATTTAAAGCTGGTGATCAAAATAGGTATCTAGAGCTCTAATGTTTCCTTTCCTTTGACCGTTAGACATGATTACTCGATCACCAGTTTTAGAGTTCTAGAATTTAAAATAAAGAAGAAGAAAAACTTCAGTCTAGTGTGACCTCTGAAGATATGTCCGACCCCAATTTTCAAGCCTTAAAGAAACATTAGATTTGGACTAAACTGTTAAAATATTCTTCAAAATATATAGTCATCAAATAACCGCCAAAATAATTTCATCATATGAAGTAAAACCAACAACAATTATTCATAATCGAAGTCTATTTATCCAATCAAATGATATAAATAAAAGTTTACCCTACTAGAAAATATGATTCAGTCTAAAGGGAATCTTGTTACTACATAATCTTCAAAAGATCAACTAAACATCAAAGTCTTTATTTAATCTCGACCTAAAAGAAATTAGCAGTCTGCAAATTTATTCCTTGCTCCCTACTAAGAAATTGGAAACCATCAACTCCGTTTAATCTCGAGTCTCTGGAAAATGTGAAATAAACACAATGAGTTCACAATTCAATAAGTGGATAAATTTATACATTAAATACCGGTTTAGAGAAAACTAAAATATTTTGACTTGATAAGCAAAATATTAGAATAGTAGAAAATCATCAATGAACTCTCATACTTGAAGCAACATTTTTAAAATATAGACTCATGCAATGGAAAATAAGCATGTCACGTCTCAATGCGGTCAACACTTAATACCCGGGTTGACATGGTATTCCCACTTTTATATATCCTTTAGTGCTAGGATATCAAGAACCAAAATTTTGGGCTTAGCGCTAAATTAAACCTCATAGAGGCACATTGAGCGTTGTTTAAATGACTTATATCTGACTTATATCATATGTTGACTGGAGATGCATATGTTTTCAATAATCAAACAAAGTCCATATAACCAAATATTTTATAAAGAAATGTCAAAGGCCAACCAATAATGAAATCAAACCACATATGCATCTCAACCTACTATTATATGAAAAAGACATGACAAATCGACAAGGAAAAATAAGCATACAAAAGGATATAAGCCATATGAAAATAATTCCCATATATATAACTCTTTGATGTAAAATACACAATGCATTACATATAAATTCACCACTTACCTTAATCCAAAAGACAATCCAAATATCCACTCACGGCGTCTCTGGGGATCTCTAGGAACCCCTAAAATAGTGCAAATATTCATCAATATATAACATCTCAATCCTATATGCTTAAGCAAAGAAAACTAATTAATATATTAGATCATACGAGACTCGTTATCAAATTATACAATTTTATTTAACCTAACATGCTAGTTGTCCACCTATCCGTTTGGTCGTAAGAATAAACACGAACCCTCAAGTCGATACAAATACCAAACTGGTATGATTTCATACAGATTGACCCACGATTTTAAACTCATAATTAATAATTGTACATATCTTGGGCCGATCGAACTTGAAAACATAAGTGCAACAAGGTCTTTGCACAAGGCAATTTAGTCATGGCCATGAAAATAAGCCCCAACTAGTGGAGATATGGTCTACAATCAGTTAGAAAGGTCCACTTAAACTAATAATAATATTGTTTGCATAAACAAGGGTGTTATCCTTATCCTACCCCATCTACAAATTGCTCTGAGATAGAGATAGAATTATACCTTATTCCTCGTGTAAAGGCGATCAAGTCGCCCTTCAAACATTAGATTTTTTCCGATTAATCTGATTATGCTGAATTATGCTTTTTGAATTTTTTAATATATATTTATTATTTTTCATACATAAAATGTATATAATTCATTAAAAAATAGAAGATATACTAAGAAAAATATAAATAAACATGTGGTGAATAATCAATAATTAAGTAACTAATTAAACACTCAATCCAATGCATCTATTATCCATGCATACATCATAATTAACTAGCTATTCAGATAAAAATTACTAATTAAACAATGTTGTTGCTGCTGCCGGTTGTTGTTCTTGCTGGTTGTTGTTCTTCTTCTTTGCTGCTGTGATGGGAGATGGAGAGAGGGAGACGAAGAGATGGGGGTGAGAAAGAGAGACAGAGAGATGGGGAAACAAACCCTAGGTCTCTTAGAAGAGTCGGGTTTGATTTTTTGACAACAAAATAGGGTTTAAAACAATGCGGGTTCGAATTTTTGGACTCGAAACCCAATCCTACCCATTCTAAAACTCACCCGCATAATCATTTTATGCGGGCGAGTACTCGTTTTCAGGCCGAATACTCAATTGTCCGCATATTTGACCACATATACCCATTTTTACGCGTTTTTGGGCCGCATCCGAGTACTCGCCCGCATATGCGGGCGAGTAAACCTTTTTTTTGAACACTGAGCATGACATTTTTATTTTATGTTATTTGAATTAGAGGGTGAAACTTTCATATGTATAAGTCGGCTTCCCGTAGGCCCCCGGGAACACGGCAACATGATAAAAATAATTACGGCACTTGGCCTCATGAAACCATGATCTTGAAACATGAATATCCGGATAACAAGAGTACTGTTTATATACAACAAAGTCTCCATACTCTAACTCCGCATTAAATAACCCCATGATATCGTTTTAATCCAACCGTGCATGAAATGTTGTATACTAATCATAACATTTCAGGTGATCTCTATTTTCAATACCAGATCAGTCTTGCCTATTTAGGCACTTGAGTTTCTATGGTACAATATCTCGTAAAACATGAACTCTAAACATGATTTCAAAATAAGTACAAGTCAATAATTCATGTATCACATGGTCGACGTCACCAGGCCATGCTTCTTATCCACATCTTAACGGGATACCTATTCAGGCGCAGCCCACCTAATAGATGTCATTACGTGATCAAGCAAGAGTTTTCACACCGTATAATAATATTCATGTGCAAACATGAGCTAGAAATTGATTTAGAATACCTACTTAAAAAAAACCAAACACTCTACTTATTTATGGGCTTGGTTGAGCCTAGTTGGGTTCAAGTATCCAACACAACATGTTGTCAACCGGAAATAAGACACCTTCAAACATTTAAGAAATAATTAAGCTCACAATAGTCTACTTTGAGACAGTCATTAACACTACATGGGGTTTTTTTTCTAAACAAATTAAAATTTAAAAGCAATTGCTTTAAAGAATCAAGCTTCAAAAGGAAATTGAGTTATAAAATAGGATTTTGAAACTAAGGTTGAGTGAGAAAAAGTTTGATTTATTGATCATGAATCAAATCTTATTCTTGAATAATTTCTAGAAAATATTTCGTCTTTAGAAAACAATTAGTTTTATAAAATTAACGTTTACCTAAAAGGAATTGATTTTTTCACCTTCCACGATTTATGGGGAAAAATAAGTCAAATCTTTATTTGTAATTAATAACCTAAAATTATCATCTTTGGTAAGAAGATATATATTTAGAAAATGTATACTACTAGACAACAACCAATCCTTCTATTTGAAAATAAGTAAAGGTAAGATTTTCTTTTATTTGTCTGCAGGGTAAAATTATTAATTTAGTAGAGCATAGTCTTGAAGAATTAGTTATATATAGCTTAAATCCTTGTGAGAAAAATAAAGCTACTCAATGAGAAAAGTAGATTTGGTTAAATACAAAATACTACAAACTTGTATAAAATGTAGCTAGTAACATTGTCATGATTATATGTCTTTATTGTGAATTACTCAAAACTTGTGAACTTGATCTTGAAGCAAATAACAAAGGGTGCGGATAAACAACTAGTGGTTTATATATGCACTACGCATTCAAGAACCTCAAAACACGAAATATAATAATCACATAAAAGAGGAAAAAATATCGTATGCATGGTAGTATATAGTCAGTATAGTGGAGGAACAAGAAACCAATGATAGAAATAATTGGTCATAAAGTTTCATTTATTTATAGCTCTTGCCATCAATCTTGCGCAGGTAGTAAATAGAATTTCTTGGCTCATACAGCATCCATTCTTGCTTATCAGACAAATGGATGAACAAAGAATTTATAGGAAAGCTTATTTATTAAATGCACCATCGAATTATCTCAAATGAAATCCAGCCGAAAATACTTATACATGTATTTGATGAAAAGATTTGAAAGTTTAAGATTTGTCATGGATCAAATGGAGGTATCTGTCGATCGAAGTTGGGCATGCATGACATGATTAGATAAATTCCTAATGAAAATATTCATGAAGGAAATAGGATAAGAAATATGGGATAAATAAATTCAACTAAGGAGAGAAAAAAACAAATCATAGATTATATCTAAAGAAAACATCATACATTATGCACAACAAAAAACTATAGAGGTATTGTGTAAGGATTTACCGAAGAAAAACAAGGGATAGGAAAAAGAACACTTGCCTTGATTGCTAATAAAAAGATGAAAATCCCCACTTATTAGTCTCCTCCTTCTCCTCTAGGTCGCAGAGACTCCGGTCTTTGTTTCCTTTTTTTTCTCTTTGTTCCCGTGAGAAATATGAGGGAGGGGGATCACGGGATTAGTTTTATAGGGGATAGGTTTGTTAAGATTCCCTTAGATTTAGGGACTATGGATTTAGTGGTTAAGATATTTTCTAGGATAATGATTTCAAGTAAATGGGCTTTTTGGGCTTAACTTTAATTGGACTCAATACCAAATGATCAAAGAATCATTTGCATATTAAATCTCAGCCTTATTTTGCACTGAAAATACCGGCCATCACAAGTCTACATCCTGCATGATTTAGTTGGATTCTCTGCATTCTCAAACTCAAGTTTATTGAGATTTTATGATGAGAAATTATTTTTTCCTTCACTGGGCTCTAATTGGTTTATTAAGTTAGACTCACTTTAGATTTTTTTTGTGGTTCTGGGTGAACTTTTAAGACCACTGATTCATTCCTGTTCAATGAGACCAGGAAAACCATGCTGAAAAATCTGAACTTGAAGAGTGGTTTGAAATCAATAAGCTGGACAAGGAAACGGAAAAAGTTGTGGTAATATGTTAATTGGTTTTCTTTGATTGAAGTGGTCGATTCTGAATATAGAGACATGCTGATATTTGTGGGTTTGTAGGTCAAACCAGCAAGGGCAGGATCAAGCATTGGTGTTACCATTGCCCATGGTGTTGATAATTCTATTAATAAAGCTCTAGATATTATTTGAGGTAGGTTTCTTTCCGCAGTTGCATTTGTTATAAGAAAAAAAAGAAGGAAGAAAATATAACATATTGGTCTTACTGGCACATTTCTACGACTAACAGGGTATTGATGATAGAGTTCTCGTAGAGTTTTTTCTAGACGGAGGCAGTGAATTTACAGCTATTGTCATTGATACTGGCATAGGAACTGAATGCCAGCCTGTTGTTCTACTCCCAACTGAGGTATATTATCTTTCTGCTTTGCTTGAATTTCTTCTATAACTTGTGCAATAAATGTCATCTTTCTTACGCATGTGACATAGATATATTTCTCGAGAAATTTAGCAGTATCCTAATTGTTGTAACTTGGTTGTTGATCATGGGCCCCTAGTTATATTCAATTTACTGTTCGCGAGATGCTACAAGTAGCCACAAAGATTCCAAAGCCATCATCATGGTTTGCCCTGCACAAAAGTATTCTGGAACTAAACATTAAGTTAGAGAGAGCTTTTGGTATTAATAAGGATCATTTAACAAGAGGTCATGTGATCATCCATTTTGATAGGAGGTTACGCGGACTCTTTTCCGTTTTTTTCAAAATAATTCCCCAAAAAAAATTGTTACTCAGGAGAGTATTAAGTATTTCCTTTTGTGTGTTTGCAAGTTTCTTTTTAATTTTATTTTTGGGGTTGGAGGGGGGGTGGTGGAGGGCTGAGTGTCGGGGTGATATGAGATATTTGTTTCTTGACGAAACCTTTTCTTGTCTTCCATTTCCTTCCATTTTTCCGAAGGTGCGAGGAGGGGAACAGGGTATTTAGGTACCTAAACGTTGGTCTCTATTATGGAATGTATTATATAACATGTAAGAAATTGTTGTTCTTTTTAAGCTTTTTAAAGCGCATAATTTAGTGCGGAATCAATTTCTTTGTTTTAGCCGACAAGTCAACATCTGCGTATGATTCAATTTTCAAACTAATTGATTTCTTTTGTTAGTATCGGTATGTGTTTTAGGTATCAAATGGTTAATGCTAAGCATGATCTTTGGTATATTTAGCATCTTGTATTGCTCCCATCCTTCAAGCCGAAAAAAGATTATGCTTATTTAGCATAGAAGTTTCAAAGTGTCTATCCTGAGAGTCTCACCTTGGCACCACAAAGCTCTCTAAACCTCTAAATATTATTCACTAAGAGATTTCTGGAAATATTGGTCAATGCCTTTTCATAGTGTACTTTTGAAATTGTTATTGATATTTAATAATGTTTCCTTCCTCAATGGCAGGTGGAACTTTGTGGTAAGAATGATGTTAATGACGATACTATATTCAATTCTGCGTGAGTATCTTCCAACCAGGCGAGGTTTGTTTATTTGATACTTGGATTGATACGGTTAAATATTGGTGCGGTACCCTAGATACTATTCGATAATCATTAAGCTTCATTTTTATAATTGCCTTTGTTGCTTAATAGAGACATGAAGCTTAATGATTATCGAAATAGGTATCTAGAGCTCTAATGTTTCCTTTCCTTTGACCGTTAGACATGATTACTCGATCACCGGTTTAGAGTTCTAGAATTTAAAAGCGTAGTATAAAAATAGTTTGACCTCTGAAGATAATCATTAAGCTTCATTTTTATAATTGCACTGTTGCTTAATAGAGACATGAAGCTTAATGATTATCAGAAATAGGTATCTAGGGTACTGCACCAATATTTAACCGTTAGACATGATTACTCTGATCACCAGTTTTAGAGTTCTAGAATTTAAAACTGTAGTATAAAAATAGTTTTAGAGCTCTAGAATTTAAAACTGGTGATCAAAATAGGTATCTAGAGCTCTAATGTTTCCTTTCCTTTGACCGTTAGACATGATTACTCGATCACCAGTTTTAGAGTTCTAGAATTTAAAACTGTAGTATAAAAATAGTTTTAGAGCTCTAGAATTTAAAACTGGTGATCAAAATAGGTATCTAGAGCTCTAATGTTTCCTTTCCTTTGACCGTTAGACATGATTACTCTGATCACCAGTTTTAGAGTTCTAGAATTTAAAATAAAGAAGAAGAAAAACTCAGTCTAGTGTGACCTCTGAAGATATGTCACGACCCCAATTTTCAAGCCTTAAAGAAACATTAGAGCTGGACTAAACCTGTTAAAATATTCTTCAAAAATATATAGTCATCAAATAACCGCCAAAATAATTTCATCATATGAAGTAAAACCAACAACAATTATTCGCATAATCGAAGTCTATTTATCCAATCAAATGATATAAATAAAAGTTTACCCTACTAGAAAATATGATTCAGTCTAAAAGGGAATCTTGTTACTACATAATCTTCAAAAAGATCAACTAAACATCAAAGTCTTTATTTAATCTCGACCTAAAAGAAATTAGCAGTCTGCAAATTTATTCCTTGCTCCCTACTAAGAAATTGGAAACCATCAACTCCGTTTAATCTCGAGTCTCTGGAAAATGTGAAATAAACACAATGAGTTCACAATTCAATAAGTGGATAAATTTATACATTAAATACCGGTTTAGAGAAAACTAAAATATTTTGACTTGATAAGCAAAATATTAGAATAGTAGAAAATCATCAATGAACTCTCATACTTGAAGCAACATTTTTAAAATATAGACTCATGCAATGGAAAATAAGCATGTCACGTCTCAATCACGGTCAACACTTAATACAGGGTTGACATGGTATTCCCACTTTTATATATCCTTTAGTGCTAGGATATCAAGAACCAAAATTTTGGGCTTAGCGCTAAATTAAACCTCATAGAGGCACATTGAGCGTTGTTTAAATGACTTATATCTGACTTATATCATATGTTGACTGGAGATGCATATGTTTTCAATAATCAAACAAAGTCCATATAACCAAATATTTTATAAAGAAATGTCAAAGGCCAACCAATAATGAAATCAAACCACATATGCATCTCAACCTACTATTATATGAAAAAGACATGACAGTCGACAAGGAAAAATAAGCATACAAAAGGATATAAGCCATATGAAAATAATTCCCATATATATAACTCTTTGATGTAAAATACACAATGCATTACATATAAATTCACCACTTACCTTAATCCAAAAGACAATCCAAATATCCACTCACGACGTCTCTGCGGGATCTCTAGGAACCCCTAAAATAGTGCAAATATTCATCAATATATAACATCTCAATCCTATATGCTTAAGCAAAGAAAACTAATTAATATATTAGATCATACGAGACTCGTTATCAAATTATACAATTTTATTTAACCTAACATGCTAGTTGTCCACCTATCCGTTTGGTCGTAAGAATAAACCTGAACCCTCAAGTCTGATACAAATACCAAACTGGTATGATTTCATACCCGTTGACCCACGATTTTAAACTCATAATTAATAATTGTACATATACTGGACAGTCTGAACTTGAAAACATAAGTGCAACAAGGTGCTGCACAAGACAGAATTTAGTCATGGCCATGAAAATAAGCCCCCAACTAGTGGAGATATGGTCTACAATCAGTTAGAGAAAGGTCCACTTAAACTAATAATAATATTGTTTGCATAAACAAGGGTGTTATCCTTATCCTACCCCATCTACAAATTGCTACAGATAGAGATAGAATTATACCTTATTCCTCGTGTAAAGCTGATCAAGTCGCCCTTCAAACATTAGATTTTTTTTCCGACTTCCTTCTCTTTCCGATTGCCGACTTTTATCTTTTTTTTTTTTTAAATTTCGTTGTTCACGTTAAGCTGTTGACTCTTTCTTCCTTTTTCTTCTTTTTTTTTTTTTTTTAAATTTCGTTGTTCACGTTAAGCTGTTGACTCTTTCTTCCTTTTTCTTCTTTTTTTTCTTTTTTTAAAATCTTCTCCTTCATCCATTCTGTTCATGTGCCGTTCTTACCTAGTTAGCCGACCTTTGTTTTTTTAAAAAACCTGGTTGATTCCTAGTTGTATGTTTTGCTTTCTGCATGTCCTTATATGGTCATGACTTTCTATTGTGGTAAGAAATTCTTGGCTATGTTGACTTCCAGTTTTATATAATTGTCTTAACTGAATACATTACTGATTCTCCTTAGGTTGCTTACCACACCCCTCCACGTTTCCCCACCGATGTCATTGAATGCATAAGAGAAGGAGCAACATTGTTATTTCAACATTTTGGGTTACGTGACTTTGCCAGGATTGATGGTTGGTTTTTACCTTCTCATGGAAATGATCTTTCATTTCCTACCAATGTTAGTAGATATGGAAAGCGAAATCGGTACTGTCATTTTACTGATATCAACCTGGTAAGTTATAACTCTATATTGGTTATGGTTAAATCTTATATTTCTCATATTTTTACTGTCATTTTACTGATATCAACCTGGTAAGTTATAACTCTATATTGGTTATGGTTAAATCTTATATTTCTCATATTTTTACTGTCATTTTACTGATATCAACCTGGTAAGTTATAACTCTATATTGGTTATGGTTAAATCTTATATTTCTCATATTTTTACTGTCATTTTACTGATATCAACCTGGTAAGTTATAACTCTATATTGGTTATGGTTAAATCTTATATTTCTCATATTTTTACTGTCATTTTACTGATATCAACCTGGTAAGTTATAACTCTATATTGGTTATGGTTAAATCTTATATTTCTCATATTTTTACTGTCATTTTACTGATATCAACCTGGTAAGTTATAACTCTATATTGGTTATGGTTAAATCTTATATTTCTCATATTTTTACTGTCATTTTATAGCTATGATAATTAACTTGCTACTATACTTGTCCTTGTGATTGCTTTTACTAGATCAGTGGGATGGAGCAGACCAGCTTTTATTTCAACAAGCCTCTAAGGTACTCCCAAAATTTTCACTTATGATTAAGAATGAATGCTCAACTTTGTTATTTTTAACATTTTGATGTTTAAATTATGATCTCAGTTTTCTTGTAAGAGTAAAGAGGGTATCTCGCTCTTTGGGATCAGTTACTATATTAGTTTGCTTTTTCTCTAGATTTGTCTTGATAAGCATCTAACGTGAAATATTAGCATTATATAATGAAAGCTTAGCAAGTGTAGAAGCTGCTATATTTGCAAGATGTATGACTGCATGAGAGACAAGTGAATAAGCTTGGAAAAGATTTGGTTTGGACTTCATGTAATTCTAAAGTTTTTCGTCAAATGGAATAAATAAAGAATCTAAACTGAAGCCCAAAAAATATTATCGTAAAAGACACAGCTACCTCAATTGTGTCTAATCTAAATCCTAAATGATGGATCACATATGTAAGTTGCTCAGTGCATTTTGCTTATGATAAAAGTGCTAAATGTATAATAACTTCTTAGCTGTAATCAAGAGTTGCGTAATGTACAATTCAACTTCTTTCAAGATATGAAGAAATCAAAGTTTAGTAATATGAAAGCATCAGTATGCGGAAAGTTCCTTTCCAAGCTCTCTGACTTTGCGAAATGAAGCCTAATCTAAACAATAGAACTGGTCATAGAAACCATCATTGTCAAAGCTAACCAGAATAGGATAGGAAATCTCATCCTTTCTAGTTCATAAATTGTTTGTTTTGAATTGTATGATCTTTACTAGCCCTCACAATTATTTCCTTCTGGAATCTTCCAGAAAAGATACCAACACAAATTTCCAATCAAATTTCCAGTCCATGAATTTATCTATTTTGTCAATATTAAATAGAAGATATAAATCCTTACTCGGTTACTCCTCCAATCATCTTCTGTCTATAAGCACCAATGATTCTGCTCTTTTTCTTTTCTTTCTTTTTTTTTTTTTAAATTTCGTTGTTCACGTTCGCTGTTGACTCTTTCTTCCTTTTTCTTCTTTTTTTTCTTTTTTTAAAATCTTCTCCTTCATCCATTCTGTTCATGTGCCGTTCTTACCTAGTTAGCCGACCTTTGTTTTTTTAAAAAACCTGGTTGATTCCTAGTTGTATGTTTTGCTTTCTGCATGTCCTTATATGGTCATGACTTTCTATTGTGGTAAGAAATTCTTGGCTATGTTGACTTCCAGTTTTATATAATTGTCTTAACTGAATACATTACTGATTCTCCTTAGGTTGCTTACCACACCCCTCCACGTTTCCCCACCGATGTCATTGAATGCATAAGAGAAGGAGCAACATTGTTATTTCAACATTTTGGGTTACGTGACTTTGCCAGGATTGATGGTTGGTTTTTACCTTCTCATGGAAATGATCTTTCATTTCCTACCAATGTTAGTAGATATGGAAAGACGAAATCGGGTACTGTCATTTTTACTGATATCAACCTGGTAAGTTATAACTCTATATTGGTTATGGTTAAATCTTATATTTCTCATATTTTTACTGTCATTTTATAGCTATGATAATTAACTTGCTACTATACTTGTCCTTGTGATTGCTTTTACTAGATCAGTGGGATGGAGCAGACCAGCTTTTTATTTCAACAAGCCTCTAAGGTACTCCCAAAATTTTCACTTATGATTAAGAATGAATGCTCAACTTTGTTATTTTTTAACATTTTGATGTTTAAATTATGATCTCAGTTTTCTTGTAAGAGTAAAGAGGGTATCTCGTTCTTTGGGATCGTAGTTACTATATTAGTTTGCTTTTTCTCTAGATTTGTCTTGATAAGCATCTAACGTGAAATATTAGCATTATATAATGAAAGCTTAGCAATGGGAAGTGTAGAAGCTGCTATATTTGCAAGATGTATGACTGCATGAGAGACAAGTGAATAAGCTTGGAAAAGATTTGGTTTAGCTTCACTAGGTTTAAGATGTTCAAAGATGAAATATTTATATATGAATAATTTTGGATCTAAGGTACTGAAAGTATATTCTTAATTTTTAAAGTTAAGGACACATGCAGAGTACATATATTGTTAAGTGTTAACATCCATGTAGTGGAGACAAGAGTATCCTATGATGAAGACCGATGACAATAATTAGATATATCATAATATATTATTTGCTTGACATGAGAAATGGTGACACTTCCCTTGAGCATGACTTGTAATTTCGTTCATGGATGTCAGTCAGTCAGATACGGTGGTATGAGCAACTTATACACATCTCCGGATCAAACACTTGAGGTAATCAATTAGCTGTTGAACCAAGATTGAGTATGATATGTGACTCATTGTGATAAAAAATTGAGCATGCTATGTGGAAGTATTGTGATGAAACCAAATTGAATGATAGTATAACAGTTCAACAAGAAACTTTTCCAAGTGTCGAGGATAGGCTACATGAATATTTTCCCCCGGTTAAGCTCCATTAGAGCTTTGACTTAGCACAGGGAATTTATAGATTGCCTAATCTGGTTGATTTCAGGTTCCGGGCTTGAATTGTATTTCAAATCAAGCATGAGATGGCCCTTCTGTTTTAACTATGAACATCTTACTTAATATTTATCATAACAAAATAACTTTTTTACAACATATCTCATGAGCTGCTATGGTTATATATTTCTCTTCTGCAGGTTGGATTTTCTCATTCTAACATACTTCGTACAGTTATTCAACGCGCTTGCCTGAGATTTCCTTCTCTCAGTCAACACAGAAATGCATGGAATGCATTATCTAGAAGATTAACATCTAAAAAACCTGCTAAGATGAACTCGAAAAGTCATGGCCTTCAAAAGGTGTTTGTTATTTTTGGCGGAGACACATCAGAACGCCAAGTGTCTCTCATGAGTGGCACAAATGTATGGCTAAACTTGCAAGCTTTTGAAGATGTAAGCCTCTGAAACATGCTGATATCCTACATTTCTGATAATCAATTGTTTATTCTCCATTTATGCTATTTAGCGACGTTACTTCTCTTGTTATTTTACATTATCATAAGCCTTTTCCCTGGTTCTTTTATTTCCTTTGGTTTTATGTTTGAAATAGACTGGTAATTAAACATAAAAAGTGTGCATTCAATAGAGAAGAATAATTGGTAGTGGAAGAAGGTAATTATAATGAACTCTCATGTTGCTTAATATATCTCATTTAGTTAAGTGCAGCTGTTATATTTGTTTTGGCTCTTCTAACTTTACTTTAATCTGCATGATCATGGAGTGTTTCTGATATAGGTTTGTTCTTTTTTATATTTCATTTGTTATTTGAGGGATTATGCTTATACACGGCATACACATGGATTCTTTGTGGACTGTGTTCCTACATTAATTCTGCAAATTTTGTGGCTTCAGATTGATGTGCTTCCATGTTTGCTTGCCCCTGCAAATGGATATTTGTCTACTCTGCAGCAGGATATAGACCACCATTCTCATTCCAGAGACGTTTGGTCTTTACCGTAAGTTTGTATTTTCTTTTTATTGATTTTGTAGCTGTTTATCTTGTATATGTATTCTTAGGAAATACTATGTCCTTCCTGCTCAAATTAAGTATTGAACTCAAGTTTCCATGCAGCACTAGCCGTCCAAACTTTTTCGGCCTGCAGCTATCTAAAGTATTCACATATCCTTTGTACCATTTTGAGAAAAATATTCAGGGACCGTTTATTAGCATGTGGTTCCTGCTCTTTAAGACAATATGACTTCATCAGGAATGTTTTTCGTCTGTATATGTGAAATGTGAAACATAGTGAATCTGATGTTTAAACTGCCAAGGCAGATAAAATTTTTGCATCCCTACATTTTTAAGTTCTGCACATAATTAAATTACATTTGTATGCTGTGTGCAACAGTTATTCTCTTGTCCTACGACATACTACAGAGGAAGTGTTAGATGCATGCCTGAAGGCTATTGAACCAGCTAGGGCTGCACAAACATCCCATTTACGAGGTTGTGTGATGGCTGAACTTGCAGAAGCTCTAAAAAAACACAGTTGGTTCACTGGTTTCGATATTGTTGACGAACCACCTAAGAAATTTTCACTGGAGCAATGGATCGACCATGCTAAGGAATCTCAAGCAATAGTGTTCATTGCAGGTTCCTCTCTCAAACTCTAGCAATTATATTGGTCTTTTTACCCATTACTTATCTCTTTGAGTAGTTTTGATCATTAAATTAGATATGAATCCAGGAGGAACCAGATACGTATAGAATAATAATGGCTCTCAAGGACAAAGGATTGCACTTGTACATATAATAATTTTCATCATAAAGTCTATTACTGTTGGTGGAAAGTTTCCATGTTTCGTAGTTGGTAAAGTACCTGATATAACCTTTCAGTTCACTGTCTTTTACTATCACCATACAAGTTTTCTTAGCAAATCTGCTGGTCGCTGGTTTCTTTCATTTATTTCTAAATACTGAGATAAATGCAAACTTTAGCATCTTCAAAAGTGCTAGAAGAGTAGTACGTCATTGTCAGCAGTATTAACTATGCGATCAGTGTTGCTGACAAAAGAGTGCAGCTCCGTTTATGTTTAAGATGATTAACCAATTTTGTGAAGGACACTTGTATCATTTTCTTTTCTATATTTCATAATATGTAAGCATCACAAATTACTGCAATTGACAGTGCATGGTGGTATTGGCGAGGATGGTACCCTTCAGACCTTGTTGGAGGCAGCAGGAGTTCCGTATACAGGTCTAACCTTCAAGAGATGACCATTTTCCTTAGAAATCATTTTTATCTTTTACTTAGGGCTTCTATTTGAATCTTATGTTATGCAGGCCCTGGACCCGAAGCTTCTAAACTTTGTATGGATAAAGTTTCAACATCGCTTGCTCTGAATCATGTATGGTAATTTTAGCAGTTTGTGATGTTCAAATACTATGATGTATGGGACATTTCATGTTTCACTGTTCAACTTTCAAACGTAGAGTTCTTCTTGAGAGTTAACTGCAGGCATGTAGGCAGTAATCTACTCCTGCACGTTATTGTTTGCCTGACATGATTTTTAAAACAATGTCCCTTTCCTTCTTTATTAAGCCCAACCCTGTTATTCTTCTTCCTCACTCTTCCAAAGTCGCTCTTTTTCTGTCCCTCGTTCTCTCACGTATATCCTAGTCAGCTAATTCTGACCTGTGGCTAACCCATCTCTTTACCTTCCCCTCAATGTCAGATTTGATTTTACAAAGTCAAAACAAGTAGCTGCTATTAAAACTACCATAGAAAGTCAAATCTTTATGCAATCTTTTCAATAAACAAGATTAAGTCAGTTAGAAACATGAAAGATGGGTTTCCAAGTTTATACAGATGCCTAATTGGATCCCAATATGCATAAGTTAAAAAGAGAAGCGTGAATAATGTGTTAGATGAGAGATTAAGAATGGCAACGATTTTAAATTCCCCTCAACCATGGATGAGTGGGAGCTTTTGATGATGATTGTATCAGGTAGATTTTTAATAACTGAACCCCACATTTATGGGGAGGGGCCGAATATAAATAAGATATCTGTTACAGGCCTATATTCTGAAAACCAAATACATTAAACTTACTTGCCAGATAGGATTAAAATATCAGCTGAACCTATTTCAGATGAGCTGCTCCCTTCTCTTTCTTCTAATTTTTTTCTCATGGGCTATGGGGTATATCTTGGATTCCAGGATACAAAAAGTGAAAAAGTTAAATTTTAACATGCATAATGTCATGGGAAGACACATAACAACACATAATAAGGAAAATTCATGGTATCTAGAGTTTTCCCTCTAATTTGGTAAAAGAATGATAATTAAATAATAACATCCGCATTTTACCAGGAAAGATGCACTATTTTAGTTTAACTTTTGTGGCTAACAGTGACCATCTGCCCACCATCTCTTTATTATTGTACGGGAATAAGAATGACTGTTAGAGTTTTCACTTCTTAGTGATGTTTATTTGCACCATAATATGTTTCAACTATTATGGTGCAAATAAATGCTATTAGCATGCCCATTCCCTTAGCTTTAAAAAGAACAAGTCTTGTTGCACATTTTGTGGAAGTTTCTCATACTATGGTTTTATTTTCTTAATCTGGAAGGTATTGAGATTTGTGTCATATGAGTTGTTGGGTATGTATGTTTTTGACTTTTTGTGGGTATGGGTGTAGGTTTACTGGGGTATTAGAATTCAGTGGGTGCTTTGTCAACCCTATTTTGGTCTGAAACAATCTTATATTCCTTATTGAAATGCAGCTTGCAAGCTTTGGACTTCTGACTATACCCAAGGATGTAAAGAGTAGAGAAGAGCTGCTGAATTCGCCAATATCTGATATGTGGCATGACTTGAATACGAAGCTTCAGTCTGGAACTTTATGTGTTAAACCAGCTCGTGATGGATGTTCAACTGGAGTTGCAAGATTGTGGTATGTGCATGTCTACTTTGTTGACTCTTCTTGTCTACTAATTTTAAGCTGGAATATTCAACTAGTCTATGTAAAATTTCTGAACTAGTTTTTCTTCTTGTACTATTTTCTCAGTTCTGAGAAGGATCTTAAAGTCTATGTAGATGCATTAAGGGATTATCTTCCACGCCTTCCTGGTAATAGCTTGTCAAAGGTAGGAGTTATTTACATTTCTCATTATTGGCTGTTAAACTTTCAAGCGGGCCTTCCAGTGCGACGTCTCTTAGCATATGCATAAGATTCTAAAGTTAAAAAAAACTTTAACGTTTGTCAAAGGTAGGAGTTATTTTCTATGACCAATGGGTGGCTTTCCTCCTTTTTCTTCAAATTTTGGAAAATGAAAGTTCTTTGTGCAAAACGTTAATGCTGCAATTAGTAACACAGAAGGACCACAGAAATTTTGTGGTTGTCACATTTTGCATACAGATGTCCGTATGGTGGCGGAAGCTTTAAAAACCTCAGAGCTGATGGAAAACTACTGAAATCATAGATATTATCATGAAGAGAACAACAAGAGAGCCATCATATTGTGTTCCTGAAGATTGAAGGGTGTTTGGTAGCATTGCCTGCAGTAGAGCAATAAAACTTGGATACATTCTTAACAGTTGATTGAGGAGACGAAACTGTCAGTGTCTCAATATTATTTTTAGGCTGATTGATAATGTAACATATCTTTCTAGGTAAATTGCCTTATTTGGACGGTCATAGTAATTTTTGTAGCAAATATGAGGATAAGTTCAATAGTATAATGCCACATAGAATTAAGCTTATGCCAAGAAAATTTTGAAATAGTGTATCTATGAAATGTTTGCATTTATATATCATATCTAGATCTGTATCAACACCATGTCTACAAGGTAACAAGAGATAAAATGATGTAATCTGTCAGTAAATTACGGGTTTCTATTCTGAATATATTCAATGGTTTAGTCCATGTCTGAGGAATAACAGACTAAAAACAGAGGGCAACATTGGCCATGATAAATTGTATTTACTTGAGTTGTAAATTAATCTATTAATTAAATAGCCCTAAGTTTAAGTAAAAAAGTTTTCTTTGAAATTTTTGTGCTTACTTCTAACTAGTCCATCCATTATTTTTTTCAGGTAATTATATATTTTTTTTCTTAAACATATCAAATTTAGTCTCTAGTTATTTGATTTTGTCAGGCACATGGGGTCATTGAAATGCCAAATCCTCCTCCAAAATCATTAATCTTCGAGCCTTTTATAGAGACCGATGAAATAATTTTTTCAGCAAAACCAGTCAATGATTGTGATCGGCTTATGTGGAAAGGGGATAATGAGTGGATTGAAGTAACAGTTGGTGTTGTGGGTAAACGTGGAGAAATGCAGTCTCTAACTCCTAGTATTACTGTCAAGGAGAGTGGTGACATTCTATCCCTTGAAGAGAAATTTCAAGGTCCGTTCTTACTTGGCTTAGTTTTGCAAGTGCATGATCTGTTTTATGCTCTGTATCATTTTTCACCTATTGTCATGACGAGAACTATAATATGTAATATTTTGCTAAATCAAATTTATAACTTGCAGGTGGTACTGGCATTAATCTGACACCACCTCCGACAACAATTGTCAGGTTTGCTTCAAGATCTTTTATTCCTTGGACCATTGAACATTAGTGGGCTGTATTTGGGTGATTATAGCAAAAAGTTGAATGTCCAAAGGTTAATTAAAAGCTTTCAAAACCAGCACTTTGAACAGTAAGTAACAATGTAACATCTTTGTGGGAAATAGTCAACTTCGACTGCAAGAATGATTGCGAAAGAGGCAATTTGGAATACCAAGATATACCATTTATGAGCTTGATTCTTAACCCTGCATGGGTTAGAACTTTGAATGTGAACCCTGTTCCACCTCTTTAAGTGGATGATATATAGTAAATACTGCAGCATGTTTCCTACTTTCATGCATGCAAGACAGGTGACGGGCAGTCTCTATCTTGATCATGTGTTGTTATTTTTATTTTTATAATGAAAATTTTCCTGATGTATGATAGTTCACAATATTTTCTTGACATCCCTGTAGTGATTCATGTTCACAAATGTTTTGAAAGAATGCCTAACACCCATTTGTGTGCCTAACCATTTATTTTCTGGCAAATAGCACTTCAGAAGGGGCTTTCAGTTTCTTACCTTTTCTTCTTCTTCTTCTTCTTTTTTTTTTAATACATTTGGCTAATTAGCTTGCTGGTCTGTCGAGAGCTATTTGATGGTTTTTCTTTCTTTTTTTTTTTTTTTTTCATTACCATTACCTAATCCTGTTTCCTTTTTAACTCCTAAATTGTCTTGGAAACATTTTCCTTTTTTGTCATCAGTAATGAGGTCCTGCAAAGATGTAAACAGAGAATCGAATTAGCAGCAAATACTTTGGGATTAGAAGGTTTTTCACGTATCGATGCGTTCATTAATGTACGCACTGGTGAGGTAAGATACTTTCAGGTTTGTCATGAATTCTGTGTATTTCTCTTCCAGTCGTCTAGACTTAGATTCGTGTAGCGTTCTTGTCGTGTGGACTCAACCTATTATATAGTCCTGAAATGTTCCAATTTCTCATGTTTTATGTGTTGTTTGAGGGCTAGGTTTTTCTTATAATTGGTAGAAACTTCGTGGAGAAAGAAATCATGTTGTTGATTAATCATAGAAGGATCAGAAACAAATTCATGGTTACAAAATGTTTTTCTATGTTGCTCTACTTCTGGCATTTCTTTGAATTGTGGACACCATGTACTTTGCATGCCCTTCATCGAGTGACATCTGGCCTCCCGCAATCATCTTAGTTCCTACAATGTGTCATAAAAGGATCCATCTTTACCATTTGAAAGTCCTGCTGAATCATGCTATATTAAATTTAAAGTTTTAAATGGTTAACAACTTCATTACATTCCAACTCTCCAAAGGCTGATGTTTTCTACTCATCCAAGCGACTGTTTTCAATCATTCCCCACTCTATCACATGGCTATGCGATATAATAGCATTAGCATGGATTATCCAAGCAATTTCTTTTTTCTTTTCTGCTGTGATACATTGTTCATCAGGTATAGAATTTAAGGCCAATGTCTGTGAAATAAATTCCTACAAGATTCTGAAATTCCCTTCTGGTATCTCTATTTCAGGTAATGGTTATAGAGGTCAACACTGTGCCTGGAATGACTCCATCAACTGTCTTAATTCATCAGGTATCAGGAATTGTCTTCCTCCAAGCTCATGACATCTGACAGTATAATTTTACTAATTTCTGCGATTCACCATTTCAGGCACTTGCAGAGCAACCACCCATGTATCCGCATAAATTTTTCCGGGCTCTTCTAGATTTATCTCTTCATCGATCTAAGTAGATACTTCCAAAGAGTGATCTTTGTCATATCGCTGTGTAAATATAAAGAAAATGTTTTAAGACACAATATTGTAAATATGTTTGTAGTGTCTTTTGCACCTGGCTCGGCAATTTGGCCAGGAAATTTGAGACAATCTAAAGGGTCCTTAATGTTTCTGCAATCGAAAATCCAAGTGCTTGTATTTCTAGTAGTTTTTTATTGTGAAGTTGCTATTACCAATCCTTGCCGTATGCTTGCTTGTGATGGCAGCGCCAAACTTCATAAATTTGTGTGTGTGTGTACACAAAGGTATGCCCAATTCAGCATTTATTTTTTAGGGCATCTCTTGCATGTGGTCATATTCTCAGAGCACTCATAGAAATTTAATTTCATGGAATATCCGAGGCCGTACGTTGGGGTTACTCGTTAGCCATACCTGGGGTTTGATACCCATGGTCCGAAGGATCATGGGGAAGTTCCCTTGCCAAACCAAAGAATGTTTTATCCAACATGCCTTCGACTTTGTTTGTTTTGTGTAATTGTTTAAAACCAAACTAGTTTTAATTTTTTATTTTTAAGTTCTTGATTCTAACCTACTAAACCAAAGTCTAGTTTTGTTTTGTTCAGATAATGGTTTTGGTTCTATTATTTCTATATTTGATTAATTTCAGTGCGGACTTGATTTGTTTAGCTTCTACTGATTATATTGGTTTTGCTTCTGCTTCTCTTATCTTACCAAATGTATCAACCACAATTGTCAGTTGGCAAGAGCCTATTCCAACAAAACCCAAGTCAGAGAGTAGATAGAGAAACTATTCAATCTCTACCGCGTAAAAATTTGGTGGTAGTAACCATGAGATTTTTGTTTATTAGAATTTGATCAATTTAACAACTAGTTCAAAATTCTCCACGGCCGAAAACTAGCCTTTTCGGAAATGGCAACTGCAATTAATTCTACAAAGAGATCATCTCAAAAGCCAGGACCAATAAGTTCTACGGTTATGGAGAGCACGAAAGCTTCACGCGCTCGTCTACGATGCCGACAAATTCTTATTGTGCGGAAGAAATTAGCTTGTCTCTTGAGACACTGTTAGAGAATATGATATATTCAACAATCTAGCAAAAAATATGATTTTCATAATCAATATTTGTTATATTGTGACTACTCTATCATATTTCTTTATTTTTGTATCTTCACCTCTATATTGTACTCCTAAAGAAATGAATAAAATTAATTTACTCCATTATTCTACTTTAAATTATTTACAGACACGAAGTGCTTCAAGACAAAATAAAACAAAGAATTTAATTTAGATATTCAACAATTACGCGGATCACATAGTGCAATATTGCTCTCTTTTGCCTAAGTGGCACAAAACAGAAAGATACTTTTCTCGTGTTTGTGCCGAACAAATTGAACAGATGAAACAACTTGATTTGTTTCCCCATAAAGCATCTCAGTTTTAGAAAACAATAATAATCTTGAGCCTAACAAAATCCTTGCATTTTTTTTCTTTTTTTTTTTTGTCTCAAAAGATCTTCCTAATTAGGCATATATTCCTTGAGTGATTTAATATCAAATTTAATCGTTGGGTGATTTCTTGGCTGTAAACTTTTTATTCGATCATCACAAAGGCGTGAAGGCGTGTGAAGCTTATTTTAATAAAAAAAAAAAACCTCGTGTATCCGTGTCACAAAAAGGGTTGTCGACACGTGTCAAGTTCGGTCAAATGGGTTGAACAAAGAACCTCTAGAAGCTCCCTTCTACTAGAAGCCAGACACCGTCGTTCCATTCTGTTCAAACATTTCTTTGACAAATTAAGCACGGGTCCACCCTCTGCAAAAGCTATGAACTTTCCGCCCCTAAAATTGAAATAAGTTGGAAATTTTACAACTTTTGAGAAACCCATTTGATTTTTAAGTTGGGTTTTACGAAAGGAGGAGGTCCTGCTGGTTCTTTGATACCCATCTTTTATAGCGCTGGTGAGGATATTTTTCTCTTTTTCATTGCAATTATTGGATTTTTTACATAAAATCTGGTTTTTTTAGGAAGTTTTCGTTATCCTCCTGTTTAAGGAACTTAAAAGTGTAATTTTAATTAACTTACTTGATTACAATTGTTATGGGTAGAGGGGTCTGCTAGAAATCAGATTTCTTTTCCTTTAATTGTGAATTAAGTCATTCATTTTGATTATTTAAGAATTTCTATGGAAGGGTTGTGCAAAAAATAGTGTTCAACAGAACTAAGAAGAAACTAGGCAACCGAAGACATTTGACGGAGGTAATGATGTGCAACATTTTGGCTTGCATCTATGTAATGCTTCCCTATACGCAAATTGGTGATAGTCCATAAAAAAAATTCTTTTAAATCTAGGAATTGTTTGCTTCCTAATGCATTAAAAATTCCATATACCCATTGAAATTAGTAGTATAGTACTTCGTATGGCGCTAAAGGAGAAATCTTTCGCTATAAAAGAAGCTTCAGTTTTGCCAAAGGCAGCAATGGCCAAAGGCAAACTTAAAGTTCCATTCTTCAGCCTGTCTAAAGATCCACTCTCCAACTTCACTTGCTTGCTAGTACATAAATTCCCTATGTTCGCAATTTCCTCTTCCATTTTCTATAACATAAATTATCTCAAAATTATTCGTCCCTGTAGATGACAAATTGGGATTGATAAATCTTGTCTTTCCTCATTCCAGATATCCCTAGGCAATTACCTTCTTTGTTGTGGATTCAAGCTTATCTTTATTAGTATGGCGTAAGCAAATCAATAAGAAAATTCTATAGGAAGAATGGCGAGAATAAATGCCAGGATCCCTCTAGCATAATTCAAACAATATTAGTAGATGATGATTGGCCAACCAATAACAAGTTGTTTTGGCTGATTTTGGCAAGAAATTCATTAGCATCATGTTGTTAAGGTCGTGCCTTGAGCTACCTTCAAAAGGGTCTCATCTTGCCACTCCGTTATATTGTAGAGTATAACTCACCATAGAATTCCTCACAGTGCCTTCTTATAGATGTCATCATCACCAGATAACTTCATGTAAAGCAAGTGCTAAGTTCCCACAATGCCTTCTTTTGTAAAACTTACCTTATCTTTGCATCCACGCATCTCCAGAAAGTCCCCTTTGAAAAGCTAACCAAATCGAGGTTCTTGGTTATTATATATGATCAAACCCAAGACTGTCTTTCTAATTTGTCATTACAATTGTTGGTGTTATCTTTGATATGTGATGCTTGTTCTGGTTTTGATCACTCTTTGACTTTGTTACTGGATGTTTAATTGTTAACCTAATTTCCATCTAATTCTAGTCACTTCAATGCATGCTTGTTCTCACCACAAAATAATAATAATAATAATAATAATAATAATAATAATCAATGCATTCTGAGATTATAAGATGTAGCCTTCATCTCAAATGAATGTGGAATGAAATGTTGGCATCCATATTAATTAAAGTTTGGTTCGCCATTCATTGCAGGAAACTCTTTTGATTTTGGAGAAGATCGATTTTGGTCTGTAGAACATAAAATCTGCTCTATCTGCACTAGTTCAGTATTAATTTCAAAGGTTTTGTTCCAGCTATCCTATTTGAGCAAGTGTTTCCCTGAGGTACAGTGCCCGTATACTATTGCAGATGTATATGGAAGCAGATTTGAGAGTATATGTAAGATACCAACTAAATTAAATGATTTCTGCATCTTAATTGGAGGTTTTGTTCAATCTATTACCAATTGATACAGTCAGTTGCCAAAACTACAAAAGATAATGGTTTCAACTGAAAATGGGAAAAGCGCAACAGAGATTCAAGAAGACTTGGGAGCAACTGCAACACAAAATGGTTATGGAGGCCAAAATCACATTCCTCTTTACCTAGGTTCATCTCAAAGGGGATTCTTGGATGAGAAAAAACATGGGAAAAGATTTCAGGATAAAGTAATAGGCCTCCCTAAATTTATGAGATTTGGGTCTTCTAGCAGATTCCCTTCTGCTTCTTCCAAGTTCTGGAAGATTACAGATGAAAGCCAAGATGTCTCATGCTCTGCCGCGCATCGCTCTGCTCAAGGTTCCACGAAACTCTCTATTGTTCCTTTTGTCGGCAAAATCAACTGGGCATCTTTATGGGAAGTGTCTAAACAATGGATAAGGGATCCTCTAAATATGGCCCTTTTTGTTTGGATTGTTTGTGTTGCCATATCAGGTGCCATTCTCTTCCTAGTTATGACCGGAATGCTTAACAGTGCTTTACCAAGGAAATCCCAACGTGACACCTGGTTCGAGGTCAACAACCAAATCTTAAATGCATTATTTACTCTCATGTGCCTCTATCAACATCCTAAGAGATTCCATCATCTTGTTCTCTTGTGCCGCTGGCGATCACAAGACATTCTCAAGCTCAGGAAAATATACTGCAAAGATGGAACTGAGAAGCCTAATGAGTGGAAGCATATGATGATTGTGGTTGTTCTTCTTCATATAAATTGTTTTGCGCAATATGCATTATGTGGTCTTAATATTGGATACCCGAGATCCAAACGACCTGCTATAGGAGTTGGTATTTGTGTCTCTATTGCAATAGCTGCGCCAGCTGTCGCCGGTGTGTACAATATCCTTAGCCCTCTTGGAAAGGAATATGATACTGAAATAGATCAAGAAGCACAGGACGAGAAAAAATACTCATTTATTTCAAGAGAAGATAACAGGACTCCAGTAAGTTCACCACAATGGATTGGAGGTATATTTGATTTTTGGGATGATATCTCGCTAGCTTATATGTCAGTATTCTGCAGTTGCTGTGTTTTCGGTTGGAATATGGATAGGCTTGGATTTGGCAATATGTATGTCCATATTGTTACTTTCCTTCTATTTTGTCTAGCTCCTTTCTTCATCTTTAACTTGGCGGCACTGAATATTGATAATGAGGATGTTCGTGAGGCTCTGGGTATCTCGGGATTTGTCCTTTGTATATTTGGACTGTTATATGGCGGATTTTGGAGAATTCAGATGAGGAAGAGGTTTAATCTTCCCGGGAATAGTTTGTGCTGTGGTAGACCCTCGGTTACTGATTGCTTTCAGTGGCTTTGTTGTTGCTTCTGTTCTCTTGCTCAGGAGGTGAGAACTGCGGACTATTATGAAGTTGTGGACGATAAGTTGTGCCTGAAGAAAATGAGTGATGATAATGAGAATGTGATGTCTCCTTTGCCTCGTGAAGATGGGTCTGCAATATTTGAATCAAGCCATACATATTGGGGAGAAGAACGCTCGTCTGTGGGACATAAAAGTGGTATGATGAAACCCCCAATTATACCTGTTATACAAAGAGACGGTGATCTGTTATAAATGTATTGGTAGTATTGTTCTAGATTTGTACTTTTTTCTGATTCATGTATGCATATTTGAGGTCAATCTTTATGGAAACAGTAACATTCATGTGGTCATTTTTTCATGGGTTCGTTGCGGATAGACCCCCCGCCCTTACTATCGCCCAGTTGCGGATTACCCTCTGCAGTTCTATTTGGTGTGGATAAATCCCCTGTAAAAAACACACTCATGTGGTTTAGATCCGCCAAATAGAACTTCTGGGGGTCTATCCGCAATTGGGCTATAGTGCAGCAGGTCTATCACATTTAACCTTTGTTTCACTCAGGTTCTGCATACCCTTATTAATAAGCTTGGAAGATTTTGATTTGAACTTATTTGTTTGTATTAGTATTCTCTATGTTTGGTTTGTATTCCCTATTTCAGCGTTATGTATGATTTCCACACATGCTTATTTCTGAGAAATCATATATTTCGCCAGCAAAGCCATTGTCATTTTTCAAACTGTAGGGTATATAAAGTTCTCTCGATACCTCCCTCTTTCTCTCTCCTGATGTTTTCAGCCACAAATCCATTCTCATTTTTTAGGCCCTCATTGCTCCCTGTCATCGGAAACTCTCCCTAAAGCCAACCTATGAAATGGAACAATTCCGTTAAAAAGATAATTGGCTGAACCGGCAGCGAATATGAGAGGCAGCCTATCGGTGGCTCGATGGTTGGTTCGACCGCTACGATTTTCCCACATTCCATTCCATAAGATTGTTGAAATCTTTCACGGCAAACGCTGAAGGGTTTGGCTTCTTAAGAGGAAGAAGGTAGATTTATGTTTTGCTTCAGATGTTTATCGACATTCTTTTATTTTTGATAATTTCTAAATCATATCTTCGATTTAATGAAATAACAGGTGTCATTACTTTTTTCCCAAAATTTTTCTGTAGTTCTTTCGTACGTTTGAATCGATGGGATGCTAAGCTCAGAATGACTGCAATTTGAGGCATACATAGGGTTATTTGTACCCCGTTGCTTCTCAAATGGCCAAAAGAGGCGCCTTTTTGTTGGTGGTTCTTGCTCCTCAAATGGCCAAAAGAGTGCCTGTATGATGAGTAAATCATACAAGAGCCGGTTAGTGTGCCATACCCCCATTTATTCCCTTTAATCTCATAATTATTTTGTGGGTTTTCTTAAAGTTATAATTTTGGGACGTGAATTCGTTTTGTAATTGGCATCCTGTTTTCAAACAGTTTTATGAATTAATTTATGTTTATAGATATTATGATATATGAGGCTCCTGCATTTGGGAGGGGAACCCAATGGGTGTTGATCACAAAGAAAATAAATTAGCGTTTAAATCATTTAGTTATTAATTTAGACCAGTTTTTTCCTAGTTATTTAGATATCCTAATGACATATACAAATAGTATACAAAGACTTTTTTTCTTCTTTTTTCCCTCTTTTTTTTTTTTGAAGAAGAAGAGTACACGAATGCACATGCACATGGTAATTTGTTTCCATATTATCCCATATAACCAAAGATGAAATAAGTTAATAAATAAAATATGTTTTTAAGCAATCATCTAATTTTTCGTGAATATTATGACTTTAAGGTTAAAACTATTACCTTTCCTTTCCCAATATTCTATTGAATTGATATACTATCTTGGAGAATTCTCTTTATGAATTTGATTTCTAATTTGCGCATTTATATTGTTAGAGATAAGTAGTATACAGGCAATTGTCAAGCTTTTCCCTATTCCTATTTTTTGCTCTTTTTCAAGCTATTGTTGCGTCGCACGGGTCAATTTTGCTCGTTAATACCATTAAAATATAGCCCTCAACTCTCACCACGACTTCGGAGTTTTGGCGCCCCCCACAAGTTGAGGCTTGAGCATCCTTTTTATGGGTTGAAACTTAGACTCACGTAGCGATATCAATTTTTTTAAAATCCGTATTCAATTTGTGGCTAGTGGGAATTGAAGTTTTGGTACAATGGTAGGGTTCTTTGACATGGTATCGGAGCAACAAGGTTGGAATCTTGCTGGCCGAATTGAACGTGTATTTAAAAAAAATTGTTACCGCTATGTGGGTCCAGGTTTCAGCCCATAGAAAAGGATGCTCAACTTGCAGAGGCATGTTATAATATATAAAAAAAATATGACCCTCAACCCTCATCTTAACCTAGGAGTTTTAGTGCAGTAGCAGGGACTTTAACAAATACTATCTAGACTTATGATTTAAGTAGGAGTTTCTTTTTTAATCAATTTGGTTTTGCATATGAGCCTAGTTCTTCTCAACTTGTGGTGTGGGCATTTCTTGTCAAATGCATTGATGTACATAGATTACTTGTTCTTTAGCACCTGGTGGGATAAGAGTCTTTTTTTTCTTGTGCAAAAGATCAATTTCAACATATAGACCCTTCAGATATTAATGCGTAAAGAATTACAACCTCTCAAGACTTCAGAGCTGCAGCTTGAGAGAGCGCTCCAAAGACACTGAAATATCTACGTCAATTAGTTGATATCTTTGAGAGTGTTAGATTGGATTTCCATTGCTCATTCTGGAGTATATCTTGTTTCATTACTTTTAATTTAATTAATGAATTGGGTAGCTATGCTCTACCTACTTACGAGTAAACAAAAGAAAATCTGAACTCAAAAACTTTCAAGAAATAACCACCCAGGGGTTGCTCTGATATCACTATTAACGGTAGCCCAAATATCGCAGATTGATGGCAATTCTTTCTGCTGGATCACCAATCTGAACCAAAATACCCCTATAATGAAAGCAAAGATGTCAGCACAAAAAACACTGAAACAGTAATGGGAAAAAGAAAAGAAGACTATTTCCAGGTCAAGATATTGGAGAATTAATCATTCTTGATGGCTTTTTGCTAGTGAAGTCAATGTATTCCTCCTTTCTTGAACTTTTCTTCTATTTCTTTTATATATATATATATATATATATATATATATATATATATATATATATATATATATATATATATATATATATATATATATATATATATATATTATCTGTACCAAGTTGGTCCTAAGTCACCAAACATTAGGTACTTGGATAGTTCAGTTTATTACCCATAATCATCCAAATTTTTCGAGATAATTGTGATTCTTATTTTCGCTTTTCACCTAAAACAAATATATAACCATCCATTAAATGGGAAATATTTATGATTGAGAAACTTATTTGATTACATTTAGATTGAAGACAAACTATCAGACAGATTCAGAGTTAGTTTGGCCTGCAAGAAGATCATCAATCTTAGACTTTATTGGTGAGATCTGAAGACTTCTTCCAACTCAAGCTGAAGTCTAACAACTGACCCTTTCCTATTTTCGTTAACTTTATTTCCAGGGAAAGTGTCTTCATACCCAATATTAGAACCCTGTTCGTTTTCAACCTACAAAATTTTCAAAATTATAGACAATTTCTTCTAAACACAAAATTTGGGTTAATTATGAAACTATATTATTTTTAAGATATGTACTATTTTGTTTCTTGTTGACCAATATTTTCAGATTAAAACAAAGGTTAACAGGATTCATTGGTTCACACAATGTTGTTAACTTTGTGGTATAGAGCAATTCAGTTTCAGAGATTGGAGAAACATATAAACTATCATTTAACTATTTCCATTTTATGCAACTTGCTAATTTATTATTTATTACTTACACTAATCTTTGTCTTTGTTCCTGCAGTTGGAAGGAAGAAGCTCACTTTTCCTAAAGACAAAGTCCTCGCGTTCTAAACTTATAAACTGCCTCCATTACCATTTTTGTATATCTCTTTCCTTTGTCTTGATTAATTAGTCATCAACTATTTTGATCTGATCCTCTTCGTCTCTCCTCATTTCAGAGGTATTCTCTTTCTTTCTTTCTTCTTAGTACTTCCTTTTCCTGTCTCGAAAGCTTGGCTCGAAAAATTTTAGTGCCAGACTTCAATCTGCATTTTCTTTTTCTTAATGAAATTAAGAAATTTTGTGAAAAGTGAATATTCTGTAGATTGTTGTCCAATTCTCCAATAAGCTGCAGGCATGAAGTTTTGGTTTGTGTAGATCTTAGTACAGGGAGTTTATCAATAACATTGAATGATGGTTTCAGATTGTAATGACATAGTAGAAGAAACCCTTGTTGAAATTGAACTCAATGTTGATATTAGTTCCTCCAAGTCTCAGAGAGATTGCAATACAGAGCTTCCTGATTTCCACAAGGCATCTGTTTCAAGAGCTTTTTCCAATCTCACTTCTGTCTCAGTTCCTTCTAGTATCAATATCACGCAACAGTTTCAATCTCACTTTGATGTTGTAAACAAATTCAAGGAATGGATCAAGCATCCAAAGAATATTGCTCTTCTCGTATGGTTTCTTTGCGTCGCGATCGCCGTCATAATACTGGCTCTCCTGTTCCTCGGTCTCTTAGACAAACCAATCCCAACTGAAAACTTGAGAAGTCGCTGGATCGAAATAGACAACCAAATTCTCAACGCTCTCTTCACTCTCATGAGCTTATACCAACATCCAAATCTCTTCCATCACCTTGTTCTTCTATGTCGATGGAGATCTCGAGACATCCTAGAACTTAGAAAAACTTACTGCAAAGATGGTGCTTACAGAAATCATGAGCGGGCCCACATGTTGCTCGTAGTTCTCCTCCTCCACATCACTTGCTTCTCTCAGTATGTTGTCTGTGGCCTTTACTGGGGATATTCAAGCAAATTACGACCCGAATTTATTGAAAACTTATTTTTTGCTCTTGGAACTATATCTCCAATAATTGCTGGTTTATACACAATCTACAGTCCTCTTGGAAAAGAATGCAGTTCAGATACAGAAGAAGAAATGCATGATGTTAATATATCGAACATTGCTAGAACCGTTGTCATGCCTGAATGGAATGGAGGACTGTTTGATTGCTGCGAAGACAAGAGTGCAGGAGTTCTTTCATTCTTCTGCACTTATTGCGTATTTGGTTGGAATATGGAAAGGCTTGGATTTGGGAATATGTATGTTCACGTGGTGACTTTCTTTCTCCTATGTTTTGCTCCCTTATGGATTTTTACCATAGCGGCGATGAAAATTAGTAATGAGGTTATCAGAGATGTGGTGGGGATGTCCGGAATTGTTCTAGGTGTGTTTGGTATGATGTACGGGGGATTTTGGAGGATGAGGATGAGAGAAAAATTTGGACTTCCAGGAAATAGTTTGTGTTGTGGTTCTGATTCGATAACGGATTATGTTCAGTGGATTTGTTGTTGGGCTTGTTCTTTGGCTCAGGAGGTGCGAACTGTAAATTCTTACGCGGTTGACAATAGTGAACGTGAAGATGCTCAACTTCTTGGCGAAGGGGAAGTTGATTCAAGTGCCATTACGACGCCGCCTATTCGAAATTACATGCAATCAGAAAGTACAGGTACTTACGGAAACATGGTTACATCTCCATCATTTCTGGAAACAGAAATTAATGTATCAGATTTAAATCAACCTGCAGAAACAAAAAAGTCTGTAGAGCTTGTGTAATAAGGATGTTACACATATTGTTATTCTTTTATTTTGTGCAGAATTTCACTTACAAAATTCATCTCTTTGATCTTTCTAATATGATGGACAAAATGTAAATATTATCGATTAGTCTCGTTGTGTTCCATCTTGTAATTTGTGTGAATTTATCATGGAATAAGTTCTTTTACCTCAGGACACATACAAATCCAAAGCTTCTTTAACCTTGTTGTATGTTCTTAGAAACGGTAACAAAGTGGCTCATGTAAGTGGAGAGTCTTTCTTTCCAACGAAAAAAAAAAAAATCTTTTACCTCATAACATGAATTGTAAATATACTTTAAAAAAAAAACTAGACAGCTATTATATTGAAATGATCTTTGCTTCAAGGTTGCGGTAATTCTATGACTCTGTCTCATTAATTTCATTTTAGAAATTGTGTTAAGGATCATGCACATAATTTCTACAGGGAAAAAAATATCTAGAATGTTACGCGCTCAAGCAACGTTAAAGTCAGAATCACGCCTGGCAAAGGATACTTCTGCGAAATCTGGAAGTCAATGGGAATTTGGAAATAACCCGGTGGTGGGACCTTTGCAAGAAATTAGTGCCTAGTTGACCTAATTAGTTACTGTTAAAGATTCCTTCATAATTCAAGTGGTCCATCTCCTTAGACAATCGATCCCCTATTAGAATAAGAGAGCTGCAAAATAGGCACGTTAGAGGACCGGAATTGGTTTCTCCGGCGGCTCCTCCGACGGTCAAGTCAGTATAGAGCTTGAGTGGGGAACCAATGAACGATTTATTGTCATAACAATGGGGTTTCTTAAAACTTTATGATTTTTATTTCAACAAGAAGCTTAAAGAAACAAAGAAAGAAAAATAGCTGACCATATGATTAGCTACAACTATGAATTGGTCTAAAAAATACAAGTTATGGGTGACGTAAATGAAGTAACCAATCAATTTGATAAATTAAAGGGCATGTTGCTCTGTATTAGTTTCCACTTATTATATTTTTTTCAAAATTGAGAGTGAAAGCCACCATCCTTGACCTCTTACAAGAGCAACGGTGATCGAGCACCAAATGACACCAGATGCATTATTGTGACATTTTCACAAAATTTTCCAAGTCATGTGGATCTCACTGATAATTGCTTTACTAATTGGCCACAACGACCTATATTTTTTTTTTGAATGCCATGATTCTTCTCAATATAATTTATTCAACACCAAAAATATGGACAAAATACACTAATATTGATGGGAAAAACGAGTCTATTCTTTATAATCCTCGCCAGTTGGAATAAGAACCAAGTAAGACTTTAGTGACATATATAATCAATATACACAACTTATAAGAATGATAAGAAATGGCGCAATTATCTATTACCTCTTTAAAAGAGGGAGTTGAGGAAAAACTTCCTCTTTCCAAAAATACCCTTAAAATTTCATCAAAATCACTAAATTAGCAAGCCCCAATTTTTTACCATATATTATTTCTATTCATTAAAATCACTATCTCATAAGCAAACCCATCTACAAATCCCATGCATTGCAAACAACTTCATACACAAATTCTTTAAATTACAAAATAGTCTCTCAACTTTTAAAAATTACAAACTCACCATGGAATTTTCGGGAACAACCCCAAATTGCTAAAATTAGTCTACATAAGTGTGGTTAGCATCTTGATTATTGCTATATAATTTCATACGATCTCTCTGCTAAAGAAATCATGCTTTATTCCTGCAAAATTTTGTCAGTTTAGTGCTTTAGGGTTTACTTTAAACTTTGCATGAGTATCTTCATGATTATAAAAAAGCGTATATTTTTTTCTTGGAATCATGTTTCAAGCTTGAATAAGAATAGAGTTCGGAGAATTTTCTTTTTCCTTAAAAGACAAGTTTTTTTATTAAAGTTAATGAATTTGACTTTTGATTTAGAGTGTATGAATCTTGGTCATGAAATGCTTATGATCATTCAATCACTTTGTAGTATTTTTTTAAGATCATTTTGAGCAAAGTGAAATCCTATCAGTTTATGTAAATTAATCGTGACTCTGACTATCATGGACATGATTCATGGGTTTGGTCTGTTAGGCCAAACTAGAAAGGTTTTATTGAGGGATTGGATGGATTGCATTAATGTTTTGATATTTTGGGATTTAGTACTCTATCTTTTAGTTCAACTTGGTAATTTTTGAAGATACAAGTCGGATTTGAACTTCGAATATATTTGTTGGGAGTGATCTTTTATTTTCAGTTAAGACTTTAAGCTTTAAATTGTATTTCAGCATAGAAATTGCAAAAGAGTCCAGAATTTAGAGTAACTCTAAAAGTATATTTAAGCCCAAAATTGCAAAAAACCTAAAATTTTAAATTTTAAGTCCAATACTAAAAATCTAGAATTATCAACAGGCCCTTGAAGGTAAAATTTTTACACAAAATAACCCAAGATTTCTAAACTTATAAAAACAACCTCAGCAGTTCAAACCTAGAAGTATCCTAAAGTTATAAAATTTAGCGACAACACGTGAAATACAAAAGTTAGTAGTACCTAGTGACAATTTCAAATTTGTAAAAACCTCAACATTTCAAAATTGCAAAAGAGTCCGAATTTAGAGTAACTCTAAAAGTATATTTAAGCCCAAAATTGCAAAAAACCTAAAATTTTAAATTTTAAGTCCAATACTAAAAATCTAGAATTATCAACAGGCCCTTGAAGGTAAAATTTTTACACAAAATAACCCAAGATTTCTAAACTTATAAAAACAACCTCAGCAGTTCAAACCTAGAAGTATCCTAAAGTTATAAAATTTAGCGACAACACGTGAAATACAAAAGTTAGTAGTACCTAGTGACAATTTCAAATTTGTAAAAACCTCAACATTTCAAAATTGCAAAAGAGTCCGAATTTAGAGTAACTCTAAAAGTATATTTAAGCCCAAAATTGCAAAAGAGTCCGAATTTAGAGTAACTCTAAAAGTATATTTAAGCCCAAAATTGCAAAAGAGTCCGAATTTAGAGTAACTCTAAAAGTATATTTAAGCCCAAAATTGCAAAAGAGTCCGAATTTAGAGTAACTCTAAAAGTATATTTAAGCCCAAAATTGCAAAAGAGTCCGAATTTAGAGTAACTCTAAAAGTATATTTAAGCCCAAAATTGCAAAAAACCTAAAATTTTAAATTTTAAGTCCAATACTAAAAATCTAGAATTATCAACAGGCCCTTGAAGGTAAAATTTTTACACAAAATAACCCAAGATTTCTAAACTTATAAAAACAACCTCAGCAGTTCAAACCTAGAAGTATCCTAAAGTTATAAAATTTAGCGACAACACGTGAAATACAAAAGTTAGTAGTACCTAGTGACAATTTCAAATTTGTAAAAACCTCAACATTTCAAAATTGCAAAAGAGTCCGAATTTAGAGTAACTCTAAAAGTATATTTAAGCCCAAAATTGCAAAAAACCTAAAATTTTAAATTTTAAGTCCAATACTAAAAATCTAGAATTATCAACAGGCCCTTGAAGGTAAAATTTTTACACAAAATAACCCAAGATTTCTAAACTTATAAAAACAACCTCAGCAGTTCAAACCTAGAAGTATCCTAAAGTTATAAAATTTAGCGACAACACGTGAAATACAAAAGTTAGTAGTACCTAGTGACAATTTCAAATTTGTAAAAACAGCTCAAAGTTTTAAAAGTTTTAAAAGCAACACTTCTAAAGTTCAGAATCACACCAAATCCCTAGAATTTGAAAATTTTACAAATAAAAGAAATTATTTGATATTCTTTCATTAAAATATATAAATTTAACTTTCAACTTAAGATTTTCTTGGCCCTTTTCAATATCTTAAAATAATCTAAGTTGATGTTGGTGAAAAAATAGAAATAATATTAGATTAAAACATCCCATTAAGGTATAAAGTTTGAAAAATTATAGAAAACCTCTCAAAATATCACAATAACAAAAACATCATGAAATTCGAAATTTTAAAAGTTGCCAACACCATTGATAAAACATGCAAATTACCATAATGCCGGTGATAATTTGAAAATTGAAAAAAGCACACAAAGTTTCAAATTTGTAAAAACCTCAACATTTCAAAATTGCAAAAAACCTAAAATTTTAAATTTTAAGTCCAATACTAAAAATCTAGAATTATCAACAGGCCCTTGAAGGTAAAATTTTTACACAAAATAACCCAAGATTTCTAAACTTATAAAAACAACCTCAGCAGTTCAAACCTAGAAGTATCCTAAAGTTATAAAATTTAGCGACAACACGTGAAATACAAAAGTTAGTAGTACCTAGTGACAATTTCAAATTTGTAAAAACAGCTCAAAGTTTTAAAAGTTTTAAAAGCAACACTTCTAAAGTTCGAATCACACCAAATCCCTAGAATTTGAAAATTTTACAAATAAAAGAGAAATTATTTGATATTCTTTCATTAAAATATATAAATTTAACTTTCAACTTAAGATTTTCTTGGCCCTTTTCAATATCTTAAAATAATCTAAGTTGATGTTGGTGAAAAAATAGAAATAATATTAGATTAAAAACATCCCATTAAGGTATAAAGTTTGAAAAAATATATTAATAAAATAAAAAAATGTTACTATATAAATTAAAGTAACTGAATATAATTTTACTCCAAATTGAAGAAGCATTTATTAGGAAGATACAAGAAAGTTTAGTAAGTACTTATTATTTTCATACTTTAATCTTCGATAAAAGGAAACATAAATTTATAGAATCATAAACTTATTAAATAATTACATGCGATGTTTTGCAATAGCAAATAACGTGAAGTCGGTGATCGACTATGTTACAAAATGTAACAAGCCAAATAATATGAGGAAAATTACAATAATGGACAAAAGTATATACATGATACTTTTTCGATAGCGTAAGAAAAAATTAATATTGACACTCTATCTTTATTCTCTCATTCTCATATATAGTGTAATGACTCCACACGTAACTTTATTTGGGGATATGGCTATAAATGAAGGATCAATTCTAGAAGACACACTCAAAAAGAAGCCCTATTGCACTATCTAACTTCAAGATCTCTAAGTGTAAAGGTGAAATATTTCATTACTAAACTTCTTATTGAAGGCCACTAAACATAAGATTTATCTTATGACTATCTCAAATTGGCAGGGAAAATAAGCATATCATCGCAAAGAATATCAACAATATGTATCAACCCAAAGATACGACTTACTAAAGAAATAATGGTACGGCAGGTAGAACAAGCATACCTCTATACAACAAAATAAATAATATTATATCTTAATCTAATATTAGGGGTCATTTAGAAGAAGCTACCAAAACAAAAGGATCCCCATCAGCAGTCTTTACAAATGTAAAAAAGTTCAAATTAGTGATAATATGCAGACATCATAGAATTCGATACAGGTACAATATTACCAAACCTACTCTCATCCACCCGATTAAATCTAACTAAAATTTACCAATATACAACCATAAAATTTCACATTTAAGTCAAAGATAACTACCATTTTTAAATAGACTTGAGCCCTGGTCTACACTTGCAAATGCTACAACAAGAAGGTGGATAAAGATGTTAATAACGAGTGTCTAAATGATAAATATCATAGCATCGCTGATGACTCAATACCAAGGTTAAGTAATATCATTTTTATATAACAATATCAAAATTTAATATTAACATATAATCTAGAAATCAACAATGAAAACTTCATGCTTGTAGTTAAGATTCTCATGAAAAATGGCACGAAAAATGCAAAGGCAACATAATTTAATGCAAGAGAAACTCTTATTGATGCACAATTAAAGAATTCATTACAGAGAAAAAGAGGTAATTTCTAATTCTATTTAAGTAATAAGTTTGAATATCAAAAACATTCCTACATATGATGTTAACCTTTGTTCTCATTAAAATAGAAAAAATTAAAAGATAAACAAGTCGTAGGAAATATAATAGCATAAAAGTCTAGCTTCAACCTAATATTATAATTAATATAGGCGATGAAGACATTCTTGTATAATTGCCTTGGAAAAAGTAAAGGTGGAGTAGGATTGATGTCAGTGCAATTAAATATAAAAGAAGGAATAAAAATAATATATTTTTTTGAATATTTTATAGTAAAGCTTAATTTTTGAGTAAAATTAGGAATCTTTAGAAGGATTTTCATGCAAAATTTTTAATATGCTTATGTGAATGTTTTTGTCATATAAAATTATGCTAGAGTTATCATTAATCTTTAGTTTTTATTTTTTATTTTAAGTCTATTAATAATTAAGATGTCTTGTAGTCTTGTGAAAAGTATGTGCCTGTATGAGCTTATACAAACCATCTTAATATTAAGTATTTGGTTAAATTTTTACTAACACATCAACAATGTATTATTGTATTTTTAAACTTAATACTACATTTAATGACTAAGATAAAGAAATTGGAGATCGATTATTTAATCCGATAAACAAGTGTGTTACATGAAGTTTGATATATACAAATTTAAAAAAATATTGTGTATGCAAGTATATAAAAGTATATTGATCGGTTTAGCACACAAATCTATTTCATAATTTTATTAAACGTTTAAATAAAATTTATGGCAAATGTAATAATCCATGTTTTAAAGATTTCAACTCAAAATAAATCTGACGTATTATATAGTGAGAAAATAAATAATAAACTAAATAATTTTGATATTTAACCACGTGCATTGCACGTGCACAAGAACTAGTAATAATAATACACATGGCTTCATTTATAACTTGAGGCAATGAGCCAATGAGGCATTATTCATTAGAAAAGTTCCTTCTAATCCCTATCAGCGTAAAAGTAATGCACTAAACATTATATAATCCTAGTTGCTTAATCTTAATATTTTGGTTGCAGCACTTGAACTAATATCCCACAATTTAGCACTTGAGTCTGGTTCACATTATTCTTGGTGTTGTGCAAATACCCCAAGTTCTTGTCCAATTGGTTGGTGAATGTTGGCTTTTGATGAAAACTTTCGACACCATTTCGCTTCAGCATATTCGAAGATCCGGTAATGGTTGTGCACATGACCTAGCTCAATTTGCTCTCAGATACAAATGTACCTTTCTTTCGGAACTCGCTGAGGTCCAGAATGTATCTGCAACCAAATTATCTAAGAGGCTATGCATTGAGTCTTGGACTCTACACTTTTCAAAAAGAAAAAAAAAACCTCAAAGTGCCTTCCTCGGACTCAAAGTTGGAATCATTAACTTTTCAAGGGCTTTCTTGACTAATTCTCATCAAAATTCTAATTGAATCTCTCTCTCTCTCTCTCTCTCTCTCTCTCAAATTCCCAAGCAGAGGCATATTCATGTTCTGCAATTTGCCATACCACAGTATTAATTTGTCAAACAAGTTATAAAATGACTATCCAGTCCCCAAAACGTTAATGAATCTGAATGCATTTTGTTCTGAGTACGACTGTGGATGTGAACACTCTGCGTTTTATTAGTAAGAGATTGATGAAATGTTGACAACTACAATTTGATTGCATTTAGTACTCACAATATAATTCATTATGAAAACAAAATGTTTCCATTAAGAAACTATTTTTGACATGGAAGTTACAAGTTCTATTCATGAAAATCTAAGAAGCATGTACATAGGCTAGACACCGCACGTGAGAACACAAGAAATACTGAAGAAGGACACAAAATATCTACGGCACAATAATAAGTATGTGTTTGTACATAAATTTTACAGGAAAAAAACGCAGCTTAGAATAGAAAAGTTAGGCTTTATAAATGAGAAAAAAATTCGACATTAGGAATGGATATAAAGCTGTATATATCATTATCATCCTCACACGACCCATAGACGTGATCCTTACGAATAAAAGTCCTACATATATATAGTAAGGATTTACTGCCAATTTTAAATCACTATAATAAATGTATAAAACAAGCGCAACCAATAAAAATCAATGTAAACGGTTGAAAATCAGCGTAAACTAACCATTAAATCAATACACCACATAAATCATTGTGATGATCAAATTTAAAATTGACAGTGGGACATGTATATCATTCAAGTTCCTCCTTATATTTCAGGCCAAACAAGTATTCTTTCTATTTATTAGCATATCATACAAATCTTATCAGAACACCATTTGTATGACTTAGGGTTTGTCTGGTCAGTTGCAACTAGAGGGGTTGTAACTGCATTTGTATGCAACTAGATTATTTGTCCAGTTGCAAGTGATTGTTTATGCAATTGCAACTACAGTTGCGCCCCTCCAGTTACAATTTTTGACTTACACAATTTTAAACGTAAATTGCAATTGCAACCTAGTTACAAGCAATTCAAATTTACAAAAATTTTGAAAATCTCAAAATCATTATTTAAAAGGAAGAAAATAGAAGAACTTCATCAAAGATTTAAAATAATTTTAAAACATTATTTTTTAATGGAAAAATATAAATTTTTGAAAACATTATTTTTGAAAAATATTATTTGTTATAAAAATATATTATTTTCATAGAATATACTTGTTTTTGTAAAATATTTTGAAATACTATTTTTCAAACAATAACATTTTCTGAAAGATTCATTTCTTTGGAAAAAATAATTCAAAAATACTATTTTGTTAAAGATGTTATCCAATCAAAACTAATATCTTTTAGAAAAACCGTTATTTTTAGGAAATTTATAGAAAAAATATATTTTTTCTCAATAATATTTTAAAATAAATTTCCAAAAACATTAAATTTATCAAAAATATTATTATTTTTCAAAAGTATTATTTTACAAAATATATTACTTTTTCAAAATATATTACTTTTCCAAAAGTTATGTTTCCAAAATTGTTTTGAAATATATTCCTTTTTTCAAAGAATTAATTTTTCTTTAAAATGTAACAGTAAAAGTATTATTTTTGAAAAATGAATGTTTTAAATAATAATTAATTAGATTTGTTTTAAATTTTTTACAAGTAAAAAACAAGTTGCATTTGAAAAGTTACAAGCAGTATCAAACAGCTGCAACTAGAAGTTGTGAAGTTAAAAATTGAACAAAATAGTTGTAACCGCGATTACATGCCATAGCAATTATAATATCTCAGTTACATACAAGTAACAATTATATTGCAACTGCAGTTGCAATCTACCAATCTCACCCTTAAAATGTTTATAAAGAGCCGGTTGAAATCTTTAAAATTGTCTATCTACCATTTTTGGAAATGGCTCCAAATGACAGGCTCCTATATAAGGAATGGTTTCATAAAATTTGTCCTTTGTAACTTCCAGTGGCATTTCAGTAATAAATGGTATCATAATGACCCGAATACACAATGAGCATGTGACAAGCGTGTGGTCAACTCTGCCTGTCCAAATTGGCGGGGATGACCGTTTCTCCCATTCCTATTAAATAATTTGAACTCTTCAACACACTACCGCTGCCTTTGACAATAATCATTTCGCGTCAAAGTTTGAAAAGGCATTAATTAAAAAGAAAAAAAATTCAATATCTAGAAATAGAAGACTTTTATTGTTCCTTTCACCAGGATTTTCTCCGCTGATATTATTCAGTGAACCCTCTTTTCTCAAGAGTAGGCAGATTTTTCCTCAGAAAATAAGTTAAAATTTTGGGCTAAGCTCTTCTTCAGATCCCTTTGGGTTGAAGAAGGGAGCTGATATCTAGTTCTCTTTGGTCTCTGATTTCCTATTTCCGAAGGTACTTAGTCATTTTCTTATTATTTTGATTTTAAGAACTTTATTGGGTTCTCATGCCTATGGGTTTTAGAAAAATTTTTGTCTTGGAATTTTTTGTTTATCTCAGATGAGAAATATTCCTATATTCTGTAATCTGTTGGGGATTATCCTGTTCAAGCCTAAACTGATTTTTTTCTCCTGTTGGTTTTGTGCCGATTGTTCCTACTCTGATTTTGGTGTAATCCAATGTTTTTGATATAAAATGCAAGAACTGAATCAAAGCTTCTTTCTATATTTATGGATTTTGTTCTTGGATTAGTTCTACATAAGTTTTGAAATGTATGTGAAACACAAACATAATTGATCAGATATCTTGTATTTCCCACCAATAATTGTTGTCCATTTTTAGTGAGAACCAGTAAAAACTATGCGGAATGAGATGTGCTTTGCAATAATAAAGAAAATAGCAGGTAAGCAAAATAATAATAACAATAAGATTAATAATAATAAGTTGTTATCATGGCAGTAAATGTAAGCTTGTGCTTTTGCAATAATTTTGGGTCAGACATGTTCAAATGAGACTGCAATAGCAATGTTGACCGTGAAACAAAAAGAAAAATTTTATGCCTTCAACTAGTTAGCACGTTGCTTTACGTTTCAGATGGTATCCTAATATTGACTTTATTCAGGAAATTTTCACATGCTGATCAAGAGAAGCAAGAAGAATCAGCACGCTATTCAGTTTGAATCTTGAGAACCAATTTCTGAACAAAAACACAATGGATTTTACTGAGAATGGCGAGATTGAAGAAGAGTTCAGCTTCCACAATCACAGAACATCATCAACTCACAGCAAAGGTGAAATCCAAGAACTTGAAATGAATGGATCAAGTAGAGGCAAAAAACTCAGAGATTTCATCCCGATATACATTCCGACCGTCGAAAAAGGCCTGATAGTCAAGAAAAATCGCAAGCAACGCTTCCTCGATTTCCTGAAAGCTCGTCCGACAAACGACTGGTTCTTACGATTTGGATTCAGAGGATCTCAGGGAAGAACAAGCACGACCGAGGAATCAACAGCTGATCGCCCTAGGGGACGGCGACGAAGATTTCGTGTACCCTTCGTCAGAAAAATAAACTGGAAAGCACTTGTACAATATTTCAAACAGTGGATAAAGAGCCCAAGCAATGTAGCTCTCTTCATATGGATAATCCTTTGTGCTATAGGCATAGTTTGGGTAGGTCTCTTCATGATCGGAGCATTAGACGGAGTAATGCCTGACAAAGATCAAAGAGACAGATGGGAGGAAGTAATTAACCAAGTCGTCAATGCTCTCTTCACTCTCATGGTCATATACCAACATCCCTTGCTATTGCATCATTTAGTTCTCGTAATCCGATGGAGACCCGACGACCAAGTCGCTGCGAGAAAGGTGTACTCCAAGAACGGCGTTCAGCGTCCTAATGAGCGAGCGCACATTGCATTCGTATTGTTTCTACTTCACCTCACCTGCGTCGCCCAGTACATGTACTGCGCTCTGTTCTGGGGGTGGTCGAGGCATAATCGCCCTGACTGGCCACAATACGTCTGCATCGCTGTCGGTGTTGTTGCACCCGTATGGGCTGCTTGGTACACGTACTACGGTCCGTTAGCAAAGGACACTGGTGAGACAAGAACAGATGAAGAGTCTCAGAGTCGAAGAAATGGAGATATCCAATTAGCCGATAACGAAGTCTCAGCGTACCACCGAAGGGTGATAGTCGCGGAGCCAGAGTGGATCGGCGGGCTGTTCGATTGCTGGGACGACACTACGGGCGCCTGCCTGTCGTTCTTCTGCACTTGCTGCGTGTTCGGATGGAACATGGAGAGGCTCGGGTTCGGAAACATGTATGTGCATATTTTTAGTTTCGTGATTCTCTGCGTATCGCCGTTCTGGATATTCTACATATCGGCCAACAGTGTCGATGACGATACTGTGAGGCTTATAATTGCTATATGTGGAGCCGTTTGTTGTGTGTTTGGCTTGCTATATGGAGGATACTGGAGGTCTGAGATGCGAAAGAAGTTCAAACTCCCAGCAAATCCTCTGTGCTGTGGTTATGCTTTGGTCACTGATTTTGCCTACTGGTTGTTTTGCTGGTCGTGTTCTTTAGCTCAGGAGATTCGAACCGCGAACTTTTACGATATTGAGGATGATGGGTTTTATCGAAGAGTTACTGATGAGGAAGGGAGAGCGGTGTTGGTTCCTTTGCCGAGGGAAGGGAATTTCATGAATGGTGATGGGCATAGGAGTTTCTCTTGTCCTCCAAAGCTTGAAGATGTTGATGTAGAGAGTCTTAGAGAAGTTTCGGGAGGTTGTAGTCCGGTTGTGCTTGGAAGAGCGTCGACATATTCGAAGGTTCACGCAATGAAACCACCATTGCCGCCATTGATGCAGAGGAGAGAAGATGAGTAGACGGGGGGAAATTTTTTGTTGAGGTTGAAGATGGTGATATCTTCAGCAATACTTTTTGCACCATTTGTGGGATTTTTCTTACCGTTTGGGTCTATGTTGAAATTTTATGTTGTAAATAGATTTCATTATGTTTAGATTCAAATATGCTTGTAGGTTTGGTGTGATTTATAAAAAGATAATGATGCAGTGAGCTCAATACGCATAGGCTACTTGAGGTAACTCCTAATATGATTATGAATGTAACATAAATATGCATAAATTTAGATAATATTTGCACATTAAGAAGTAAGAGAATAATATTGTAAGCTTCTACCTGAAGAGATTGATAGCCCAAAGATCATGAACAAGGAACCTCAAGCGTTAGAGAAAATAATGTGCATGCTCTTGCTAGATTTTTTTTTTTTTTTCTGTGGCATTTCAACAGACACCCAGTGTGCAATTTTGTACTGTCATGGCTCTATGAATAAGTTTTGCTGCATTCTTTGTTATCAAAGATTGGGTATTTGAAATTGGTCTAGATTTTTGGGTAGAAATACTGAGGTAGAAGAGATTGGAGAGTGTTGAGTCTATTGATGGCTTGAACTTTAACTACTACTCACTGAGAAATAATTGTTACAGAGAGAAACAAATACGGTTGGGCCATATATTAGCACTGATTTATACAGCTAGGCCCATTATTTAAAGCCCTGTCTACATTTTACAAGTAATGATGTCCAGTCCATTAGTCTTGAATTTTGGTGGGCTGACTGATCGAATTTGTTTCTATTTTTCTTTACCAAAAAAATTAGTCTGATATAAAACTTTTTTTTTAAAATACTTTCAAACCGGAGGCTCGACTAACTAGATATATCAACAAGCAGCAGCGAACTAAGCTCTGCTAGAATTTCATCAAGTTAATATCTATCAAATTGAAAACCATGACCATGTGCTGGCAGATGATGGGCAACTTTGTTTACATCCCTCAACACATATTTAACTGATGGAGAATCACAAATTCGGAGTAGCTCAATTCCTTCCCCAAGAAAATCATCAAGAGGTTGATGATCAAAAATCCCCGCATGAAGAAGCTGAACAACTCCCAAGCAATCGGACTCTAAGCCATTCAATCATAATCCCACTGTCTAAAGAGATGGATTTAAAATATATTTCAAACTATATTTACACCCTGCTCTGGATTAACATTAATGTTTCAAAGTATGTAATACTTCTCAGTCCATTATCTGAAACAAATTAAGCTTCTATATCCATTGATACACTTCACTATTTCGTTCTATATTTTTTGTAGACAAAGTTTCTACAAGGATGGAGGGTACGAGTGAGATGTGAAAGCAAGTTATTTTGCATGGTTAGTAAATTAGCGAACACATTACGTAGTATAGTGCAAAGACATCTAAATTTTTAGATATAATGAGAGGTATTTAGAGGGAGCTTGGGAGGGCTTAGTTTTAGAAGCTTGTAAGTCATGTTGCCCTTTGACAGGTTTTAGCTTTTAAGATAAAATTCTTATTAAAGTTGTATGGGTGAAATAGTCATTTACTTGATCAAACATAGATTATTTTTATGAGCTTATAAGCTAATTTTTCAAAAGTTGAAAAATCTCAACTTTTTTAATGGGACTTATTAGCCAGTTTATTGGTGATTTATCAAACAATTAGATATGAAAAGGCTATATTAAAAGCTAGTTTAATCGAAAAATAAGCTCTCTCAAACATCCTGTAGTGGAATCTAGAAGCGGGGATGGGACGTTCCGATTTGCAATGTACTAAATAGTTTCTTTTTCAGGAATAAAAGCTTTTTTCTTCTTTTCTTAACAAAATTTTATGGCTAATGGCACTTAAATACCATAAAGTTTTCTCAGTGTGGCACTTAAATACCACAAGTTATAGAAAAATAGCATTTTAATACCCTAAGTTGTAAAAATGGCACTTAAATACCACAAGTTATAGAAAAATAGCATTTTAATACCCTAAGTTGTAAAAATGGCACTTAAATACCTATTGTTTCACCACTTTTACACTTAAATACTAGAAGTTGTAAAAAATTAGCACTTTAATATCCTAAGTTGTAAAAATGGCACTTAAATACCTATTGTTTCACCACTTTTACACTTAAATACTAGAAGTTGTAAAAAATTAGCACTTTAATATCCTAAGTTGTAAAAATAGCACTTTGATACCTAAGTAAATTATCATGGAAATATTCTAAGAATTTTCCCATGATTTTTGAAAAATGTACTAATGTGCCAATATTTTATAACTTATGATATTAAAGTCTTCTGTTCTGACTTGTGGTATTTAAGTGCCACACTGAGAAAACTGAATGGTATTTAAGTGCCATTTAGCCAAATTTTAAAGACCCATTATGATGTCTAATCTACTTCAATGTGAACGCAATCATATTGTTACTAGATATCTCTCATAATACATAACCTCCACTATACCATCACTGAAGGCCAAATCCTAATTCGTGGTTGCTGATGCTGAATACTACTATCTTATTAGCTCCTATATATACTGATATAGGAACATTTGATTCATTTGAAGTTTCTATAAATGTATGATGGAAAGAGTTTCACTTTTAATCAAAAGGAATATTATGATTTAATTAATCAACACATTATCACTGTGTGGCAACAAATTCTACAATAGTAACCGAAAGTAGGCTATCCTTAGCACGAGTTTTAACTTTATGAGTAGGCAAAACACATTAAGATCAGCCATCCTTGTCAATCTGTATGCTTAACATTTATTTTATTTTTTATTTTTTATTCGTAGGTTTATATATACACTATCTTAACAATCCGAATCCTCACATATAACCACCTAAACTTAAAAAATTATGAAAAATCATCCCCCAACATGGCTATCAACAGTTGGTGCATTAGGCACTTGCCAAATTAGTTGGCTAGTAAAGTGAGCGTAATCTCCTTCAGTAAACTTTATTGACTTGTGAGGTGGCTTATCGTAGCTAATTAATCAAGTTTATAATGTTTTCATTAATTTAAGAACCATGCGTTACACTAAGCACAAGCAGTCAAAGTGATGCCATTATCTAATTTTGTGAGCTTCTACCTGAAGAGATTGACAGCCCCAAAGATCATGAACAAGGAACCCCAAGCATTAGAGAAAATAATGCGCATGCTCTTACTAGATTTTTTTTTTTTTTTTTCCTGTGTGGCATTTCAACAAACACCCAGTGTGCAATTTTGTACTGTCATGGCTCTATGAATAAGTTTTGCTGCATTGTTTGTAATCAAAGATTGGGCATTTGAAATTGGTATAGATTTTTGGGTAGAAATTTTGAGGTAGAAGAGATTGGAGAGTGCTGAGTCTGTTGATGGCTTGAACTTTAACTACTACTGTCTGAAAAATAATTGTTACAGGGATGGATTTAAAATATATTTCAAACTATATATACAGCCTGCTCTGGATTAGCATTTATGTTTCAAAGTATGTAATATTTCTCAGTCCATTATCTAAAACAAATTAAGCTTCTTTATATCCATGGAGTTTTCTTCTTCACTTTTGAAGTTTGTTAAAAATATTTTGATACGCTTGTCTATTTCGTTCTATATTATTTGTAGACTAAGTTTCTACAAGGATGGGAGTAATTAAGAGTGAGATGCGAAAGCAAAATATTTTGCATGTTTAGTAAATTAGCGAACACATAACGTAGTATAGTGCAAAGACATCTAAATTTTAACCTTTGAAGGCTTTTAGCTTTTAAGATAAAATTCTTATTAAAGTTGTATGGGTGGAATAGTCATTTACTTGGTCAAATATAGATTATTTTTATGAGCTTATAAGCTTATTTTTAAAAAATGGAAAATCTCAATTTTTTAATGGGACATATTAGCCAGTTTATTGGTGATTTATCAAACAACTATAAATGAAAAGACTATTAAAAGCTAGTTTAACCCCAAAAAAAAAAACTCTCCCAAACATCCTTTAGCGGAATCTAGAGGAGGGATGGATGTTCCAATTTGCAATGTACTAAATAGTTTCGTTTTATGAATAAAAGCTTTTTCTTCTTTTTAACAAAATTTTATAGACCCATTATGATGTCTAATCTACTTCAATGTGAAGCCAATCACATTGTTACAAGATATCTCTCGTAATACATAACCTCCATTATACCATCATTGATATGGAAACATTTGATTCATTTGAAGGTTCTATAAATGTATGATGGAAAGAGCGTCACTTTTAATCAAAAAATTGATTAAATTAATCAACACATTATCACCGTGTGTCAATAATTCTACAATAGTAACCGAAAGTAGCCCACCCTTAGCACAAGAGTTTAACTTTATGAGTAAGTAAAACACACTAAGATCAGCTATCCTTGTCAATCATTATGCTCAACAATTTTTTTTTTCTCTTCGTAGGTTTACATATGATCCGAATCCTCACATATAACTACCTAATCTTATAAAATTATGAAAAATCATCCCCCACCATGAGCACAGGCTTGGTTTATAAGGCACTTGCCAAATTAGGTGTGTTGGGATCACGTCGTCGTTGGCTCAGAAGCCTGTTCACTTTCAGTCACCGTCGATCTTCTCTTGTGCACCACCAAGGACACAAAGGGGAGGAAAAAGGAATCGCACAAAGCAATGGACGGGAACAGCCACACAGAGAAAGAAGAGGATCTCACAAAGCTCAGATCACTCACCTTGTTCCCACCCCCTTCAAGCTACTGCCAAACTTCTCTCTATATAGAGAAGGGGGCAGCCGACATGATGGAGATGACCTAGGGATTTAGAGGTAGGTGCCGACCTACAGGGATAGGGGATGGAGCAGCCGACTCGGAAGGTGTGAGGAGGCTAGGGTTTTCAAAAGGCTGCCGACCTAAGAGAGGTAAGCACAAAAGGATCGGGTAAATGGGGTTAAAGGGAGCTGGGCCTTATTATCAAATGGGCCAACCAGAAAATGGGCCAACAAATAACAACAATCTCCACCTTTGGCCCAAGGTAGTGCACTGAGTAAAAACACGGAACTGCAGGACTCATCATCGTCATACCATTACCATTACCTGTATGATCACAAAGAGGATACAAGCAATGGAAGAGAATACACAAAGTAAACTCAGATCACAAAGATCGGGGCAAGATCACCAAGCATGCCAAGTCCACAAAGGACCGAACTCTACCAAACGGTCATCGAGTTCAAAGGGAAAAATCACAAAGCTACTAACAAACACAAAGTAAGTTAATAGGCCACAAAGGCAACACACAAAGCAAGGGGAAAAAATTACCCAATGTCAAAGTTCAAAATTCTTTGACACGAGATAAATTTTTCAACAGGCAAACACTTAGTACCCATGTCGGTAGGATTAAATTAGGGAATTTTCTCCAACTTGACAATACCCTTTCAACGATATCCCAAATGTAACAATCGACATCAATATGTTTAGTTCTATCATGAAAACAGGATTTTGCAAAGTTGAATAGCAGATTGACTATCGAAAATACAACCATATTTTTATCAAGAAAACCAATTTCGGATATAAGGCCCTAAGCCAAATAGCTTCTTTAAAAGCTTAAGCGACAACATACTCAGATTCAGTAGTAGATAAAGCAACAATGGATTGTAGTTGAGATTTCCAACTTATGCAAGAGCCACACAAAGTAAACACATAGGAAGTAGTAGATTTTCTATTATCTCTATCATTTGCATAATTGGAATCTACATAGCCAACTAGTTTAACACCTTGAACACTTAGTGAAGGTTAATCCTACATTCACAGAGGATTTTAAATATCTTAAAAGCCATTTCAAGGCATTCAATGAGGCATACGAGATTTGACATATATCTACTCAAGCAACTAACCGCATATGCAATGTCGGGTCTAGTGCTAACCATGAGATACATGACCAATCCTATAGCATTCGAATATGGCACCTTCTTCATATCATTTATTTCAGTTTAGGTTTTAGGGGTGATCCTTACTCAACACAAAATGGGAAGCAAGAGGCACATTCACAGTTGGCATCGGACATAGCAAATTTACTCAAAAGTTTTTCGACATATGAACTTTGGTTTAAAACTAGTGTAGATTTGTTTTGTCTCTAATAATATTATGCCTAGGATTCTTTTGCATCGCCTAAGTCTTTCATGTCAAAATTTTCACAAAGACATTTTTGAACATGCTCAATGGACTTCAAACAAGGGCTAACAATCAACATGTCATCCACATAAATTAAAAGAAATCTGAGACGCGAGTCTATATTCTTATAATACAGGCAATGATCGTGAGAACTCCTTTTAAACTTTAAAGATTGCATGCATTTATCAAATCTTATATTCCATTGCCTAGGTGATTGTTTTAAACCATACAAAGCATTTTTTAACAAACACACATGATCAGGCAATTTAGGGTCCACAAAGCCCTCAGGTTGGTGCATATAAATATTTTTGTCAAGATCACCATGTAAGAAAGCAGTAGTTACATCCATTTGTTTTAATTCCCAATTAAAATGAGCAACTAAAGCAAGCATAATTCTAACAGTAGTGAATTTGACAACAGGGGCAAAAATTTCAGCATAATCAATTTCCTCTTTTTGAGTAAATCCCTTAGCTACTAACCTCGCCTTAAACCTAACACTTTCAGATTCTTGTTTCACCTTAAACAGCCACTTACAGTCCACTACAGAACAACTAGCAGGTTTAGGAACAAGTTTCCATGTTTGGTTAATTCTTAGGGATTCCATCTCACTCTTCATAGCACTAATCCATTCTTTAGAATATTTTGACCTTAATGCTTCACTATAAGTCTTAGGTTCATTGCACTCAAGGGATTCCAACACATTAAAGGCAAACTCGGACATATTACAATCAGTCAAATTGCAATCTCTATATCTTTCAGGTTTCCTAATGGTTCTTTTATTTCTATCCCTAGTGAGTTGATAATCATTCAAATCATGCATGTTATCTATTTCCTGCATATCATGCTCCACCTCATTAGGAATAATCTCATCTTGGTTTTCAATAATTATATCATTCAATTTCTCTTCAGGAGGTAATTCAGGTTGATTAATAATAGGCATTTGCTCCACCTTATTTGGAGCATCATTTTCAGAAATAGGAACATGTAAAGATAAACAAGGAAATTCATTTTCATTAAAAACAACATCTCTACTTATTACTATCTTAAACCCCGGTTCACTCTTATTCCAAAGCCTATAACCTTTTACCCCTTCAGGGTATCCTAAGAAAACACATTTCTTAGATCTAGGTTCTAACTTATCAATCATTTGATGCACATAGCCAGCACTCCCGAAAATTCTCAAATTATTTAAATCAAGAGGTTTGCCCGTGAACACAAATTGAGGCATTTTCCTCCTAAGGAAACGAAGGAGACCTATTAATCAAATAGACCATGATCTGAAGCGAGACTCCAGGAACTTGGGAGCCGGATGTGGCCAACATAGCCCTCACCCTCTCTAAGAGAGTTCTATTCATCCTTCGGCAACTCCATTTCTTTGTGGTGTGTAGGGAACAGTTTATGCCTTTTAATACCCCAAGTAGCACACAAGTCATTCAACTGTTTGTTACAAAACTCAAGACCATTATCGTCCTAAGAGTTTTAATTTTCTTTCCGTTTGGTTTTCAATCATAATTTTCAGTTTTTAATTTATCAAAACTTGATTTTTATTTCATGAGTAAAACCCAAACTTTCCTAGAATAATCATCAATTATGGAAAGAAAATATTGGTTCCCTCCATGCGTAGGAACACTAGAGGGACCCCACACATCAGCATGCAAATATTCAAGTACATCAGTGCACTTAGACTGATTAGGAAAAGAAGAAATGGGAAAACTAACCCTATGTTATTTTCCTAGCACACAAGATTCCTGAGAAAGGGATGGTGGATATTTTATCACTACCAAAGTGACCTCCTTTATGCAAAATTTCTAATCCTTTATTACTCATGTGACCTAATCTATTATGCCATAAAACGATTTATCACCTATCACAGAGTTAACAGAATCAAGCACAGGTTCAGCATGACAAACATACAAGTTATTTTGTTTTTCAGCAGTAAAAATAACAAGAGACCCTTTCAGAATTTTCATAACCCCTTTACCCCATTTTTCCTCCAAACCATCATTTTCTAGAGATGCACAAGAAATCGGTTATAACTTAAATCGGGAACATGCCTAACATTCTTCAAAGTAAACTCGGAACTTAAGAAAACCTAAGGCATACATCACCGGTTCCTAAAACATTGCTTTTCTTTTCATTTGCCATTGACACAAAGCCATTCTCTATTTTCTTGTAGTTTGAAAACATGTTTTAAAAGGAGTCATATGAAAAGTACAACCGAGTCTAATAACCAATCTGATTTACACAAAGAATCGGACAACACGAGTTCAAATATGCATAATCACAAAGATTATTAATCATGAAAATTTCACCCATTTTGCCCTCACAGCATGACCATATTAGCATGATCATTTCTTTGATATTTCTTAGGTTTAGGACAATCTTTAATAAAGTGACCGGTTTCATGACAATTATAGCATTTTTAACTTTAAACCTGGACTTAGATCTACCCCTTCCATTTTTAAAATTTTTCTTACTTGATTTCCCATTACTTGCATTCTTTTGGTTATAAGACCTATTCGAGGCCTACCCTCACATGCATAACCTCACCGAATTTTTATTTCCCCGAATGTTTTAAATCTAATTCCTTACTCTTAAGACCATTGATCACAATATCAAGGGTAACCTCATCTCTACCATATTTAATAGCAGATTTCACATCACTATATGAGTCAGGAATAGCATTTAGAAGTGCAATAGGAGTATATTCGTCTATATGTTTATCACCGATTAACTTAATGTCTGAAATAAGTTTTGTGAAAACATCTAGGTTCTCCTCAATGTCCTTAGACATATCCAATCTAAATTTAAAAAAAATTTCAAGCAAAAACATTTTACTGGGTAAAGAGGTTTCAGTATAGAGTTCTCCAAGTTTATCCCAAAGGGTTTTAGCAGATTCTAAAATTTCAACTTTTCTAAGCACAGAGTCAGATAAGTTCAAATAAATTGTGGAACAAGCATTTTCGTTCATTTCAGCCCTTTTTTCTTGATTAATGGGAAGCCAAATAAGTCGACCAACTGACCCTAGCGACTACGTTGAATTAAAATGCATTTTATTTTTTATTTCCAAATGCTAAAATCAGATTTTCCGTTGAACGGAACCATACCATATTGAACCATACCATATTGATTAGTAGCAGACATTCTTCACACAGAAAAATAAACAATGGTATACTAACAAATCTGATTTCGGTAATTATCCGGCTCGAAACGTGTGAAGCAACTAGCACGAACAAATGAGAAGAACGATGAACACAAAGTTCTTGTTTCAATCTCTTTGTTCTTTCATACGAGCACAAACAATAACAGAAATAAAATGCATATGTAGCTGAAAAAATTTCAAAATTTATCAGGCTCAAAGTGTGCGAAGCAACTAGCGCGAACAAATTGGGAATAACGATGAGCATGAAGCTCGGGTTCAAACCCTTTGTTCTTTCGCACGAGCACAAACAAATTTAAATTCAGCAGATAATTGCAGAACAAATAATACCAGCGAGATAAAAATCAGAGAACAGAAAAAAAATATTGATGCGATGAGCGAAATTGACTTCTCCCGGCAATATACGGCGAAACCCTAGGAGAGGGTTTCGACCTTACCCACTTGCTCGGCGGCGGCGATCTAGCGATGGCTCACCGTATATGAAGTGGCGAGAGAGAGCTCGCCAAAGAACGGGGAGACCGGTGGTTTTGAGCAGCGGCAGCGAAACCCTATCTCGATACCCTTGTTGGGATCACGTCGTCGTTGGCTCGAAGCTGTTCACTTCGATCCACCGTCGATCTTCTCTTGTGCACCACCAAGGACACAAAGGGGAGGAAAAGGAATCGCACAAAGCAATGGGCCGGAACGACCACACGAGAGAAAGAAGAGGATCTCACAAAGCTCGGATCACTCACCTTGTTCTCACCCCCTTCAAGCTACTGCCAAACCCCTCTCTATATAGAGAAGAGGGCAGCCGACATGATGGAGATGACCTAGGGATGTAGAGGTAGGCGCCGACCTACAGGGATAGGGGATGGAGCAGCCGACTCGGAAGGGGTGAGGAGGCTAGGGTTTTCAAAAGGCTGCCGACCTAAGAGAGGTAAGCACAAAAGGATCGGGTAAATGGGGCTAAAGGGAGCTGGGCCTTATTATCAAATGGGCCAACCAGAAAATGGGCCAACAAATAACAACAAGGTGGCTACAAATAATCTCGTTCTATAAACTTTATTGACTTGTGAGGTGTCTTATTTTAATTAATCAATTATAGAATGCATAATTCATTATTTTAATAACCATGTGTTACGCTCAATACTGTAGTTGAGAAGCAACCTTAGTGAGACAACATTAACTAGGACATTATTGGATAAACATCGAGCAATCTTAATTCATTGATTATGCACATAATTTCGCACTAAGTAAAGTTTATTTAAAATATTTGTTGCATAATGCTCCACTAATTTAGTGGACACCTTGTCTTTTGGCTCTTGTGTGAAAAAGCAATCTCGCTTGCATCATTGGTCGCGTTGTCTCTTATAAGTGAAATTTTGAGATATGTAAACTTACATGTACAAGAAACATATAACAAATGATTGTAAATTGAGGAGTAATTATGGATAGACCCCTTACTATAGCCCAATTGCGAATAATCCTCTGTAATTCTATTGTTACAGATAGACCTCCGAGTGAAAATTTCTTTTGACTCTTTTACTTATGAGAAAGTGAAAATTGTTTTCTAACAAATAGATCTCATGAGGAAAGAGCAGTCAAAAAAATTCAATCAGGGGTCTATCCGAAACAATAAAACTACTTAGGGTATATACATAATTGGCGCTAGTTTGGGGGGTCTCTCCACAATTTACCCTTTAATTTATATCCTGAGAAGCATTAGATACATTCTCCGTTGTCTCTAAACATTCAATTAATCTCACATCAAATTGACATGCAAGGAAAATCATCAAGAGATCCAATGTCCTATCTCGAAAACGTCCAGACCTTAAAACACCTCTTTTTAATTTTAATTTACGTTAATTTTATAAAAATTATATAACTATGCGTTGTGTAATTCGATTGTAATTGCAAGCATGTGATGGAATCTATAGGTTGCGCAATGTGATATCACAGATTTATATCCTGAGAAGCCTTACATTTATTACGAGCTTAATTAAACGGCTTGATGTAGATATCACAGATTTAGTAGTCACTAAACCGACAAAAAATCCAATTAATTAAGTAAAAAAATATTGACTAAAAATCAAATAGAGTGGGGGAAAAAGAAAAGTTGATGGCAATTGTCAAGGAGATAAAATTTTCTGATTGGTCCTTATGTTTCGATAGTTGTGAACAGCGCGTCTTTGATTCCGTCACGCTAATGTTTACATCGAAACGGTTGGCTATGTTTGTATGTGAAAAAATCATTTAATTATTTATTAATGATTGTAAATAAAACAGTAGTATCTTCATTGCTTTTTGACATTACAGGTGTGTTTGGCTATTTTGTAAAATTAGGCCAGGACTGAACCTGGTCCAATTTTGTGTTGTTTCTTGTTTGTCAAATTTTTGAAATTTGAGCACAGCGTTGTTTAGCCAAATAGTGATCTTAAACTAGTTTTCATTTGGATCGAGGGGTGGTCGAATGAAAGCAGGTTAACATAACTGGGGTAGTAGTGTGACCGGGTTGGTCTTGTTCTTGGCCACCTAATATTAAGGATTCCTGAACTCTCTTTCCCAAATAGAGTGATGTTCATGACTTTGCCTCTTGAAAGAGTTTTTTTTAAAAACTCCTCTTTTTATTAATCCCTATTTAGACGTAAGGTTTCTAGACCTAAGACTCCATTTGTCATTTTGACAAAAGCTAAATAGTAATAAAGGATTATATCTCTAAGTTGTTAGACGGCGAAATTTCACCCACCTTATTAATTAACAAAAATAAATAAATAAATAAATATCAAGTCGATATGCAATACTTTGTTGGTAAAATTGCTCTAAAAAGACTGCAGCACAATATTGTAAATTCCTAAATGTTATTGACAAAGCCATTAGGTAAGGGAACCTCCAATTAGACTTCATGGGCAAAGAAAGGTGGAAGTTGACATAAATCACATTACATTAACTAAAATTTGACCTAGTTTTATCGTCTTCATCTCCATTCATGAAGTCATTTGCATGTCATCATGATGAATGTCAACCGACGCATCCATTTAACTTGCTATTAGCTTGAATTATTTCAATTAAATATGTATGCAGTACATTTTAGCTATCTCCATACATTATTATACCCTTGAAATGGAAATATCTTCTGCCTCTAGCTAGGTTTTCTGCTTATAATGATAATCAAGCTTAACGGCTAATTTAGTTCATAGCTTCATTAATTCATAGCTTCATGATTTATGATATCACATTCATATTTCAATTAATAGACTAGAGATTTTCTGGCCTAAGTTTGATTTTATTCGGTCCAGGGTAAGAACTGCTAGTTTTGAGTCCTATCTATTTAAGAGCCGGATACTGATAGACACCAAATAGCGCAGGATATCGATCAGGTTAGGATAAATTGGATGGGATTCGGATAGAGTTTGAAGAGAGTAATATATTGTATTTTTTATCTAACCAGGAAAAAAAAAACTAGGGCCAAGACTCTCAAACATTTCTTTATAAAATAAAGGTTAATTTTACAAAACCCCCGTGAACTTTGGGGGTGTAGCACATAACCCACTCTGAATTTTGTCTATCTCACATAACCCCGGGTGTCTCACAACCCCAAAAAATTTTCATCGGACCCCACTACATATAATTTGCAAATAACTAAAGTTTTCTTGAGAGAAAAAACTTAAAATTTAGGAGAGGGAGTATGTTGCATGTAAATGACAACTGACAAAGTTTGAGATTTTTTCACTCAAAGACATTTTAGTTGTTTATAAATTATAGTGAAGGGGGTTATGTGAGATGAGGTAAAGTCCATGGCTATTTTGTGAGACACCCCGTAGTTCTTGGAGGTTATGTAAGATAAACAGAGTTTAGGGGGGGTTATATGCAACACCCCCACATAGTTCAAGGGTGTTATTTGAAATTAACCCACAAAAATAAGGGGAGCCCACCCAACTTAGAGTGAGTCAGATAGAGCCCTACATCCGGATGTGATTAGATTAATGCGCCAATGTTTTAACCAATTCTATGTGTCTTTTTATGCAATTATGATACATTTTTTCATACCTCCCTTGGTACATTCGAGGTAAAAGGAGTAAGCAGTATTAGGTATATAGATCACAATGAAAATGACTTACAGATACTTAAATGCATAATAAGGAACTCACTTACAAGCATCATATGTTAGGTAACTCAAAAGTGGGTAGGCTGACCTGGCTAAGTTTAAGAAACCGACCAAATTGGGATTGAGTGATGACCACAGCGTTAGCCTCATTAGCAAGTAGAAGTTAGTTGCAAAGTTTAGAAATTAGTTAGCCACAAAATGCAGTATCAAAAAACATGTTACATAATTACGATTAGGGTTTCTATCAGAACATCTTTGAGTGCGGGAACATCTCAACCATTAATGTAATTGTGAAATTCTCTACGTACCTTTTCAATAACCCACAAGCTCCTATCAGAACACCCCGCACCGTACGAGGCGTTTATGCGTACGAATGCAACAAGATAATACTTCTTTGTATTTCCCCTTTATTTAGAAGGGTGATACAGTGATACCTCAACACTTGGTTCACAAATATATTTCAGCAAAAAAGTTGAAATGCATGTATATGGGTGGCAACGACCGGTTTGGATTGAGCATATATTATTACACTTATTTATAACTGATCAGTTTTATGAATGGACAATATGTAAGATCTTTAATAAGACTTGATTACCTCAAAGAGATTGATAAAAAAAATTAAAGCGGAATTATACCTGAATCCATGGTTTGGATCTAGAGTGGATTGATGGATCTTCTAATCTTAGGGCTTCTTCTCTTCCTTAGATCTCTTTTTAGATGGGGGTAAAAGAGATGAGAATTCTTATGTTAACCCTAGATTAGGGACCATAACCCCATATATATAGGTGTTGCACTTTTACAATTTGGCCCCTCATCAAATTGTAATTACAACCTGGTATCTGCACATTTATCTCATGACAATATATAAATACCCGATAACCCAACTTAATTGATCACTTTAGTGGGTTTCCTTAAGTGATAGATTTACACATTAATATAACATATGTGCCCACAAATAGATTTAATTAGATTTAAATCTAACACAATATGCCCTTCTGAGCTAGTAATATGTTTTATACTGTTGCTCCGAAATTTATTGGATCGAGTCCAAGTTTATCAAGCCCAAATTAAGTCCAAACAAATATTTGGGTCTTGGGCTTTCAATTCAGTACAATTTGTCTCCATGATCAACAAATCCCTAACGCCACAATTATAAACCAAACTAGAACTATGAAGAGCGTTCGCCGTTCATACATATCTATATCTATGTGTTCATGGAGCAACATCAACGTATTTGAATACACGTAATAGCGTTATAAATTATTAGATCAGATCCACGCAATGTGGTACGCTAGTGCAGAAATGTAGAGTCACAAATTAGCTTCACCTCACTTAATTAGTCAATTAAACTCTTGGAAGAAAAAAATAGATCTAAAATGTTTAGATCAGACTTGGATCAATTAGATTCTCTCTTAATCCAAATTCGAAGAAAAATAAAGGGTTAACTGCATGTAGATCCCTTGTAATATCACAACGTGCCACTTATTACCCTCTTAAAAATGATATTGGTAGATACACCTCTAAGTGAAATTTTTTGACTCTTTTACCTTTAAAGTCTAGTTGTCAAAAAAAAAAAAAAAGTAGATATCCCCACAAGAGTAAAGGAGTTAGCAAAGGAGAGTGTTCGCCAATATCAAACTTAAATCAAAGATAAATGTGGTGATCTCAAACACATTTTTTATTTTTTATTTTTTTTCTTTTATATTGGGGACACCTTCTAAGGAGGAGGTATGCTAGCTCAAACTTGCTCTCCAGAAACGTACGTACCTTTTGTTCCTCTCCGATAAATGGTAAGTCTGGAACTTTCTCATGCCTATCCCATCCTTTTCACCCACCAAGTTACAGCTGCGCCCACTGTGAATGCGTAACACATACGTGTAAATTAACTATTCAATTGTGGGGGTCCCCACACAAGTGGGCCCTCAAAACCCCTGCCTCCAACTTGAGGCCCCTATGGGTCCCACACCCCCATCCTTACAAACCCCTTATAAATACCCGCCCCATCCCCCCCTCGCTTCTGATCTCCCAGCCTCTCGAGTCTTATTCTCCTCCCTTGAACCCGGTCCAATCAAACCAAAGCAAACCCCAACCCAGTGTCAATCCAAGCCTATCAAGGCTCACCCGGAGCTGGCTAACCCCAACCAAACTCAAACCCAGCCCAAACCCAACCCAACTCTGGAGGGAAAAACCCAACCCGAACCCGAAGGCGAAGCCAACAAGTGGGCGGTCCGGTCCCTCTACGAAGCCCTAAACCACCGCGACGTAGACCGGGTCCACCAGCTCCTCGCCCCGGACCTCGAGTGGTGGTTCCATGGACCCCCGGTCCACCAGCACATGATGCGCCTCCTCACCGGCGCCTCCGCCGACGACGAGACCTTCGAATTCGCTCCGCTCTCCATCGAATCCATCGGCTCGACCGTCCTGGTCGAGGGGAGTGACCGGACCCGGTCGGTCTATTGGGTCCACGCTTGGACTGTGGACCCGGACCATGGGATAATCACTCAGGTCCGGGAGTACTTCAACACGTCCGTTACCGTTACGCGTTTTGGCGGGAAGCGGTCGGCGTCGTGCTGTTTGCCCGTGTGGCAGAGTAAGTTGCCCGATCGCGCGGGAAAATCGCTGCCTGGGCTCGTGCTAGCTATCTAATTAAAGCATACCTAAGTGGTGATCAAGGCCTTAAAAAAATTAATAAAATAATTAGGGGCTGAGGTTTGAATGGGCTGAGGCTTGCTTAGGAGTGGATCACGTGTGTGTCGGTTTGTGGCTTGCTTTGATTTGTTTGCTTTGTGGGTTCGGTTCAGTTTGAGATGTGGTTAGTGGAGCTTGGGTCTTGTAATTTGGTTTTATGTTGGTTTGAAGTTTGGTTTAATAAAATGTGTTGCTTGTTTAAGATTGGGCTTGCGCAATCTAGGCATGAGCTTGTTCTCATATTTACTTATTTCAATTTGTAATTTTAATTGATATATTTAAATTTTACTGACTTAATTACTCTTTTTTCTTTTTTTTTAAATGTGCAGGAGATGGTCCTAAATCTCAGCAATGGAATATCTCAAAGTTTGGGATTCCAAATATCTTGAGATCGAGTGTTTTGTTAGGTTTCCTACCCAAACTAATCTTTACTATTCAAAATGTATGCATGATGTGATTAAGTTATTACTCTTCTAACTAAAACGTCTTGAATTCAATTATCCAAAATTTATACTAATACCAAGAAGATTTTTTCTTCGACGAGCGTGTGATGGAGTTTGATGTCACACACCTATCCTTTTTTTTTTTTGGGGGAAAGGACGATGGGTCTCTTTATTTAACCGGCCAATTTTGTCTTTAACAAAGGTCATGATTCCATCTTAAACTACGAAGCAACAGGAAAAAAAAAAGATAAGCTAAAAGTTTGTTTAGGACCCTAGCGTCTCTTTAAGACGGCAAATGGTTCAGTGAATAATTCCACTTAGGTGGCAATTTATTTAACTAAATGAGTTACAAAGAGATAGTCATATGGTAATGTACACGTTGCTAGTCACATTAAAAGGTGTGAACTTCACCATTTTATTTCTCAATAGCTAATTTAGCAAAATGAGCGGCCAGCTCATACACATCAAACACACACACACATATATATAAACTTTTATGCCTGATAGCGAGGTAACTTATTTTTATACACTCATTCAAAATGGTTCCTATTTGAAAAATAATAACTATTTAAATTATTCAATCTATGTGAATGTAATAACTTTTTAATTATTCAACCTATGTGAATATGATCCTCCTATTTGAATGAGTGCATAAAAATAAGTCGCCACACTGCTAATTAACAAGTTATTTTTCTCATATATATACACAGACCAGCCCCAATGTGAATGGGGTCCACTACTTGTTCAGTCAAAAGAGAAAGGTAAATGTCTGTCTTTTTGGATTTTCTAGTCCTCTTAGGATTTATAGCTGGCGTATACTTTTGATCAGGTCCTCAGTAAACTCCGCGGAAAGTCCAAATGGGACTAGTTTTCAAGACGATGGGATTTGGAAAGTGACTCAAGGCGGAAATATGAAGGAAAGGGGGTCTTCAAAAGTTAAAGTGAAAAGCACGGCGATGACTGGGCGTGACGCAGTTACAGTTAACGGGAACACTTGCGAAGGAATTTATGGGGGGAAAATACGTAGAGCTAGAATTCCATTTTACTCCGATAGGATTTAAGAATTGCAATCATCAACTATTGACAAATTGCATATATCCTCTTATCTATACTCTTTTTAAGTCTTAACTCCTCTAATTAGTGACACCAATAACTTTTCGAGCATGTTTGCCAATTTTAGATTATAATTTATTTGGATTATAATCTATGAATAGATAGATTATCATTCATGGAGATTATAATCCGTTGTGTTTGGTAAATTTAGTGGAAGTTTATTTTTTCAATAGAAGAGTGTTTAGCAAATATGTGAATTATAATCCATCATTGATGTCAAAATGATAAAAAGAACGTAGTTTATAATCCACCAAAAGGACATAGTTTGAAATTTTATGAAATGATGAGGGGTATATATGTCTTTTGTTTACTCAAACATTGTGGCTTGTAATCCATTGAAAAATTTGCTAGGGTACCAAGCTTATTTTTAGGTGGATTACAAGCCAAAATAAACACCTAGCCAAACATCTCAAAGTAAGGTCAGGTAATTATTAGAAGAAAAACTAATTTTATAAGTGGTTTAAATATAAATTTGAAGAAATATAAGGTGATTTATATAAATTAACCCTAAATATGAGGTGGTTTCTAGAAGAAGAAAACCCTTTGGTTTTCTAACATGTTCCAATGTATGCAAACAAGAATTATGTTGTTAATTTCCGAGTAAGATCAAATGAAAAAGGAAATTAGAAGTGCTTATTATCATTTTCCCCCCTATAAAAGTGATCAATAATAGCAGAACCGAGTTCAGTAAAGGAATGTGGGCCATGTGCATAAAAACTAAAAGAAATGGATTTGACTCATCTGAATTTCTCTTTATTGCCAAAAAATGATGAAGAGACCTCTATTAAAAACCTAATGATTACTGTAACCCTCGTCCGTTCATAAATTTTTAAGCATGTTTGGCAAATAGTCAATGTGGCTTATAAGCCCAACTATATTATCACTTAATCTTACGTGGAAAGTTTGTAGAACATCAACAAGATAGATCATGTGCTTTACACGTGAAATTAAGAGAGGATATTGTTGGTGTTGATGTCAGTTATCCAACATCGGTCTGTGTGTGGATTATTACGGGTGTTAGGGTTCTCAATCTTTTTCAGACGGCTGGTTTTTGGGCTGAAAGTCCTATCCTGCACATGAAGAACACGTAAGAGGTCGGAGTTGGGATCTCCGGTGGTTCCTCCCGATCAAGTCAGTTGAGAGCTTGAGTGGAGATAAAATAAAATGTGTAAGAGTTTTCTAGCCAGAAAGTGCTTACCCTAGGCAGTAGATAACGGTTCTCTTTTATAGCAAATCCAGAAGGGTAGAAGGATAATTTCGGCTGAGTCCAAGCAAGCGGCTCAGTCGGCATCTACTTTACAGGTGTCGACTGCAGAGGGGGATGAGTCACCCCGGCGTTTAATGTGAGGGTGACGGAGCATGCATAGTGCTGATGAGGTCCGATGAGTCATAAAGACTTTCGGAGCTGGAGAAATGATACTCTGGTCACGCATTTAATGTGATGGCAATCGATTGTCGGCTGGGGGCCCGAGGACACACCGCCTTCCGATTCGTCTCACTAGAGGTCGACAGGTACCGCCTTTTTAGTCGGCCTCGAAAGTTATCGGCCTAGAAGGGTCGAGTGTTGAGGGGGAGTGCGGTCGACTTGAATGGTAGGCTGAGTGAGGACAACTCTCGTCCTGATCTCTGCGAGTGGGTCGACAACTACCGTCTTTTTAGTCGTCCTCGAAAGTTGTCGACCCGGCCTCAGTCCTCCTTGGGAAAAGTTGTCTATGCTGCTCGAGTCGTCCTGGCTTAGGGTGAAGCCGAACTGAAGATTAGTTAACACGGGATACGTGTCAACTCTAGAGAGAGGATTAACACTTAGGTTATTTGTAGGATATAACAGTTGGGATTATAAAAAAAAAATGTAGCAGCAAAATGTGATTAGGTGTTGATTTGAAAAAAAAAATAACTTTATAGATAGTTTAGATATAAATTGAAAATATAAAGTGATTTAAATTGATCCTAAATATAAAGTGGTTTTTTTGAAAAAACTAAAATCAAATCCATTTTATTCTTTATGTCGACATGCTAACTACAAGCCGAATATTTAGATATGGGTCGCGTGGACACCACATATTAGTTTGTAGATCCTCTCATCTTTGGATGAAATATGCGCAATGGATTAGATTTATTTGGTACGTGATGTTTAAATCACGAGAACTTTGAATCAGCGAGAGATTGGTCCGTTGGAAGTAAATTTTGTTGCAAAAGTGAATACTATAATTGGATTTTCTTATTTTTGGTTAGCAACATTGTAATTAGCAAATTTATGTGAGCTAGACTCTGGGAATAAAAGTACGTAGCAGATTCTCAGACAATTTAGAGAAAGTAAAACTTGAAGTTTTTAAAAGGAAAATGAAAAAAAATTCTCAAAACATAAAATAAAAGGTAAATGCTACATCAGCTTGCTTTCTAGTTTGATAAGAAAGAAATTATATCCAATTATTATAAATCATTTACCTTTTGTACCTTTTTTTCAGTTGAACAACAAATTTGCATTGATAATGTTTTTAGTATTTACACTAAAAATGCAGATATCAAACAATGCACTCAAGTTAGATTTCACAATTTCGGGGCAATATTCAATGTATTTATTATTCAAGCAAATTAATTAACCGAAAAAAAAAAGAAAAAGATTTGAAGATATGGGTATGTTATCTTTGGACCATCAAATAGGAATTTACTCCTCTCTATAGGTGTTGTTTGGTTTGTACAAAGGTCTTAAATACTCATCCTTCCAATGAATATTAAAATAATTTGCATGAAGAATATAATCCAACTAATTTTGGTTGGTTGCATATGAATTTTGTTGAAGACACATAATTGAAATCGCAAACAAGACTGAAATTAGTGCAATTTTTGCAGATGACATATGCTCTTATTCGACGTGACAACCCTAATTTCTAGAATAAAAAATATCACCCAAATTGTTATTTTGTGAAAGGGTTAATTTTAGAAAACTCCCCTCAACTTTGGAGGTCGTCTCAAAAAACCCCCTTCAACTATTTTAACTATAGAAAACCCCCCTCAATTATGTAGTCCTTGTAGATAACCCCGTCAACTTTCAAAATATGATTTATCCCCCTCAACTTTTCTCACTTAACCCGTAAACTAATATAATTAAAATCTAAAGGATTAAATGATTTAAAATGACCATACTACCTCTAAGACATTAAATTTTTACCATTGTGTTCCTTTTTAACTTTTTGGTTAAAAATAATTCTCATTTTATTCCCCTCTTCTTATTCCTCCATCTTCATTGATAGGTTCACATGCAAATCTAATTTTATTTCTTTTTGAAACGCTAAAACTTTTTTATTTTCGATAATCCATACTTGTAATGTCCGAAACAATTAAAACTATTTAATTTTTTAAGACTAGTTTCCTCATCAAAACATGTCGAACCGAAGTCTAATATTTTGATTGGGTTGGATTTTTAAACTCACATAATTTTTTTCAAACAATGATATTTTAATCATTGCATAATTCAAATTAATAATATTAGGGGGGTTATTTGAAAAAAGTAGAAAGATAAAAGGGGTTTTGTGAGACACCTCATAGTTAAGGGGGGTTTAGTCATATTTTGAAAGCTGAGGGGGGTTAGTTACAACACCCTCAAATTTGAGGAGGGTTTTCTAAAGATAAAATAGTTAGGGGGTTTTCTGAGACATGCCCCATAGTTGAGGGGGGTTTTCTAAAATTAACCCTTTTGTAAAAATTCAGAATTTTAAACCTGTGGATAATATTTTGCAATGCAAAGTTGCAAAATCCCCCAAAATTCATTAAAAATAATAATAATTAAGGGCCCTATGTGCATTGGTTGTTGCCTTGTAAGGCGGGTTCGCAAGCAGTTGGCTTCTTTGGACATGCATGATCACAAAAACAACCAAGCGTGCGAATCGCACATCGCAAGTGTGGCTGCGTGAGCTCAGCGTGCCCGACGTTTTGTCCTGTTCTGGTGCAGGCGGAAACCATGACAGCTGTGTGTATGTGGCCGACAGGATCTCCTACACGTGTGGATGGAGGATACCCTAGGTAGCAGCTACCCCAAAAGAACACTGTCTCTCTCATTTAAGGAGCCAGCTAAGCATGCAATTACACGTGTGCAATGTACCGCCAGCTTCTGATAGTTATACACTGAGATTGTTCACGCAGCAGAGAATCTTAACACTACAACAAAAGTTATAAATTATGATACATTTTTTATCTCTACATGACATATTTTTATATTTCACAAATAGAGTGCGACACATATTAAAAGTGTGGTCAGAGAGCATGTGTGGAGAGCATATTTCTACACATGTGAGAATGTGTGACAAAACTCACGACACATATATATGTCGAGAGTGGTGACACATACATGTGTCATAAAACTCGTGACATATATATGTGTCAAGAGTACTGACACATAGTTGTGTGTAGAGCATAAAATATAGAAAAGTATCATCATTCAACACTATTACTTTCCAAAAGAGAACCCATCCTAGGATTACTCTCACCAAAGCACACTTAACTATGAAGTTTTTAGCTTATACACTACCATAAATATTTAATCATCTTCATAATTAAAATTTAAGATTTATTATTTAAGCACATTAATTGATTCTCTCACAATTCATGCTGGACTATTAGCCTTTTTCAATTATATTTAATTGTATATCTAATGGCACAAATATGTGTCGTGATTTGCTATACTTTTTATTTGTGCCACTATTGTTTTATCCTTTGTAAATAAAATGACACTTTTATATGTGTCATAAAATAAGTGTGGACATATACAACTTTTGTTATAGTGATGACTTTGGATACGAATCTTCTTTGAATCTTCTACACACTTGCTATTTATTTCTCTATTTCTTATCTGCATAGACACTCATTAAAAAATCATAGTATGCTATATGAATTGATTACAGTTTTCTTAGGACTCACTCTGAAAGATATTTATTCTCATGAACTACATAAAAAATTTATCATCATAAGTGATATTGAAATATCAATGTCCCAAATTATTGATTGGAGAGAAGTTCAATAATGTGTTATGTGAATTCACATTTTTTCTTTGGACTCCAGGAAAGATATTTATTTGCATGAACTTTAAAAGAAAAGTTTTATCATTATAATATTATTGTAATAAGAGATATTATTGGTCAACATGATAGATTACATGATTTTTCAACAATAAACAATGTAGAGAATTAATCTAAACCGCATAAGGGAGCTCTTCCTTATTCACAAGTACGGTTCTATGTTAAATTTGGATTCATTTTCTTGATATGATATGTTTCAAAAGTAAGAATGTAAGATGTTTAATATTGTCAGCAATAACATTTCATGATACTTCTGCGGTTTAAAAATTCATGAAAATTTTTCTAATAAAAAAGTTTACAATGGACGTGTAAAAATCATGATATCTTTGTAAAATCTACCCTTCTTATTTAAAATACATTGATACAACATTTGTTCATAATTTCTTTCCTCTTTATTTTGTTTAGTATTCCGTGGTATGCACGTGATCCTTAACTCCATATTCTAACCTCTAGATTCTTTATGCTAAACCCTTTTAGCAAGTGAACAACTTAGTTGCGCAGACAAAAAGGAAGCAAGGAACTTTTGTCACATAATTAACATGCTATACATTTCCTTTCACACATCTCCTAAGAATATGCCTTTTAACACTAAGGTTTATTAGGAATAATTATGTCTTGAGGATCGTAAGATAAGAACATTCCCTTTTTAATTGAGGAATAAGGATATCATGCTATCCAAAGAGAAGCATGTAGCTCCTACTTGGGCGAAGAAAACCATTTGCATGACCTTGGTTTATACTTCACATATTGAGAGTTTCCAATCAAATTATATCCAATTGCCAAAAAAAATATATACTAAAGTCTAACTGATTTTAACTTTTTTGAATATTTTTTTATCAGTACACGTTGCTGCTGAATAAAGCTGCGGCAAGTCTTTGTTATGGAAACTGATATGCACTGAGGAGAAGGAATTGGGTTCTTTATTTTTATTCTTTTCTTGAATCTTACTTTTCATTTGTTCTTTTTTTTTTTTTTTCCTTTCCAAAGGATAGGTTATCTTGCTTTTACTTTATTTTAATATCTTATACGAGAGATTGCTTTCCTTATCGTACGTGATGTCGGGTCTGATATGACCGATATTTTGATAAACAATTCCTTATGTAAGATACGAAATGAGGTTGTATTGACAACCTATACAAGAAAATTAATACATCCTCTTGCGATTAAGCTAAACATTCCATAGTTCAGAACCACTAATATTTTACAATCTAGATCATAGATACTGAGGGGTCCAACATTTTCTAATTTCACAGGTCTAAATTTACATGTGATAGCCTGATGAACTGTTCCAACAAAATCAAATTAAAGTCATCTACAAAAGTAGTGAGTTGAAATATTTGGGATCAGAAACAATTGTTTATTTCATAAGAACTACAAATGCATTTGTATTGAGGATAACAGAAAAGCATACTTGCAGAAAATTTGATGCAACAATAACTTTTCTGAATTGCGAGTGAGTATAAATTGCAACTTCAATTTCAACTAATTCCAAATAAAGTCCAAAATATCTTCTAACCATCCAGACAAACGCCTATAACTATAATTATATATATCTCAAAATTGCAGAATCAAACAACTACAACTGCAACTACATCGAAACATGACAATAATGTTGGGAAAAACTCCAATAAAAGAGCAATTTTATAAGCAAATAAAATGAGAGTTGTGATCGGCGGCTGTGGGGAGCGGTGATAAACTCTTGCCCTAGAAAAGCAGGGCCACCCAGCGAGCTTTAATGGCGGTCCGTCTCCTAGCGGTAAAAGCCCCCTGAAAACCAGCACCTGAGAATGCGGCGACTCCTCAAGCCTCTTGCTCAGATGATTGTTGCCCAAAAATAAAGAAACTTGTAAATTAAAACGGAGAATTTTAGAACTTTGAGAGGGAGAGAGATTTGTAGAAGGAGATGAAGATGTTCTTCTGTGTTTTTTTCTCTTTTCTCCTGAGCACCCCTTTTATAAAGTCAAGAAGAGAAACGTTGTGAAACTGCCTCCCTTCTCTGTGAACTCCCGAGATATTTTCTCACGTTTAACAACTCATTCTTTTCTTACGGTGAATAGAAGCGCAGGAGAAAAAGGAGATAGTTATAACTGCTTTTTAATTAAAATGAAATTAAAGATAAGATGAGTAAAGAGATAAGAAAATAAACTCAATCTTTTCCATATAATTTGTAACAAACCCAACAAATAATTGTCACAATTGCAGTCGCATGGCATTGCAATTTCTGCAACCACATGACCAACCGCATTCCAGCCGGACACAAGTTGCGGCCCTAATTATTAGCATTTGCTATTCGTGTATAGTTGATTGAATGATGCAAGATAGCAAACTTAATTATTCATTCTCACGCGTGAGCTACTTGAGCGACATATCTTAATATTACCAAAATCATTTGTCTTTGATTGAGACACAATTAAATAGTCATTTCATTGATCTTACAAGTCCAATTATTTATCCAAATAAAATGAACATCATGATCTTGACATTTTAATTAACACTAACTTATCACATTCAAGCAGCCATAATACAAAAATCATACTAGGAAAATGTTTATCCATAGGAAAATTATGTGTGGAGATCATTGGTCTCAAATGAATTGAGATAAATGATAGGAAGCAGCCAGCTGGACCTAGCTATTAACACAGTCATATTTGATAGTGATTGCTCATGTGTCATGTCATTGAAATGGTATGTATTTGGAAATAATCTCTCCAAATCTCCAAACCAGCATCTTTTTTTTCCTGATTAATTATACAAAGAACAATATCGTAGGTCAGCTCATTTTAAATGTTTTCCAATCATTGTTCAAATCTAGAGACAGCAGTTCATGGATAATCGCTTTAAGTTGTTTTCATTGAGGACTTTGAGCTCATTTAACTTGATTTTGTCTTTTGATGAATAGAGGTTGAAACGTGATCTTGAATCTAAGATTTCCTATAACATAATATCCACTTTATCAAATCTCACACTAAAAGTTAGTTCCACTTATTTTGTTCGGAAATTGTAGGCGATGCACTGTCACTGTATTCACAAAAAGAATGGAATTTACACGTCACTTCGTTCAATTTTAGCTTTTTTCCAAAAAGTATCATGCAATTTTAAATAATACACATTTCAAACGGCAAAATCATATCGCCAGGACTAGCTCAGGTAGCGACCTAGTCAAGTATTCGTGGGCCTCACTTTTCCACCCAATTGCCATGTTATGGGCCTTAACAGGCTGGCCGAATTCCCTAACCGTGACCCAAGTATTAAAATACTCTCTAAATTGGGTAATGACGCCATTTTCAACGGCCCACAAGTGGACCCAATAGGCATGAGGGCCTTCCCAACCCTCAGCTACAACCCATTTCCCCACCTCCACCACTTTCTTGGGCTTAAACCGGAACTCGACTTCCTCCACTTCCGGGACTTTTCCGGTGAGGACTTTCATCATGTGTTGACACTCCGGCGGCCCATGGAACCACCACTCGAGGTCTTCGGCTAGTAATGTGGACACTTTCTCAGTCTCGCCAGTCGCTAATCCAGTGTATAATAACTCGACGATTCGTATTCTCTCTTCTCTTTTCATCACCATTATATAGTTTTGAGAGAGTGATGGTTGTAAGAAAAAGAAAGAATGAAAGATAGAACCCTCTCGTTCTCTATGAGTTGAATGGAAGGAGATTAGGGGGTTTTTATAGTAGAAGTTTGATGGTTTTGAAGTTTATTGGCCCTACTAAAATCTATGTGACCTTAAGCATGTCTTGAATGCTAGCATTTGTTACGTTATGTAGATGTGACTCGGGTCTAATTTTTCGTGGTGGATTCCCATATGAAAATAAGTATAACAACCATAGATTTTTGAGTTTGAAATAAAGTATATCTAAAATCATAAGATCAATTACGAGACAGCAAAACGTTCATTAATTATATAAGACCTTGATCTCGGACAGAATTTTAGAAATGATAACAAATAACACATTCTGCACTGGCTCTCATATGAATTTTGAAAAGAAGAGCACTATTCCGTTGGATGCAGACCTTTTATGTGTGGGCCCATCTTTTGCTCATAATTAAAGTCTATGTCTATGATCTTTGAATCTTTGTAAGCAATTGGCTATCTCCACTACAAAATGATTGAGTTCTTTGAAAATGACAAACTTGCCCTTGGAAAGGGACTAAATGTTGTCTTTTTTGATAGATTTTGCGATGATTAATGAGCCTTTTAGGATATTTGCTAAGTGTTTGTCTAAACTAGGAAGCCTCAACTTGAATCATGGAGTTATGAACAAGTATTTCTTGTTTTGGGAGCTAGGCCACAAACTTCTATGGCAATCCATTATCCATTCATAATACAAACTAATAAGAAATTTCATGTATAGGCATTAGAAGTTTGTAATGTTGGGGGAGAAATCAAGCCTAATGTAGGGTTGATAGGCCTTAAACATAATTAGGAAAACCAAATTTAACCCAAAAACTATAGCTACTAGGCATCTATTTTAAACTCATCATTTTTTTCTTACTCTCTCTAATGTGAGACTGTACTCACATATTAATAACCTTAAGGTCATCAACAACTCCCTCCCCCCCCCTTGTAATTTGCGAGTATAGTTCAATCTTTCACATCTTTTCTTCAATCTTCCACAGGAATTACTAATTTCTACACCACTTCACTCGTAGGTTAAACAATTCACTAACTTTTGCACCACTTCACTCGTGAGCTAACCAGACCTTGCATTCAGTACATGGCTATCAAACATCTGTATGATCTTCCATCACTTCACTCACAGTGGTTAACCGGACTATATCACTCCTATGAATATCGACCTTAGCTCTAATATCATTTGTTGGAGGAGAAATTTAGCTTAATCTAGAATTGATGAGCCTTAAACAAAAATAGAAATCAATTTTAACCTAAAAACTATAACTGCCAGTTATTGGCCTAAACTTCTATTTTAAACTAATTATTTTTCTTATTCTATTAAATATTAGACTATACTCTCGTATTAATAACCTCAACATGTAAAAGGTTCTACAATAAGTTACATTTTTTATAGGTAAGTAATTTGAGAAGAAAGGGGAAAAAGAAGTAAAAAAAGGTTCTAGTTTTGGGGAAAAAACAAAATTTGAAACTAAATAGATCATTTAAATAAGAACACACATATGTTTAATCTATTAATGTTTGAGATGACATCAAGACGATGTCTGAACAGTCACGTCCACTCTGTGATTTCATCAAGTTCATTTTGTTTGGTATTTGTCATATAATAAGTTTTCACATTTTAGATGTTGGTGTCGAGAACTTTATTCTATTTATCTCATGGACATGAAAAATCCCTTTCCTAGAAGAATACGGGAGAAAGTTCTTTTCACAGGAAAATGATGAAAATGCTACTTGCCCTTTTTTTTATCCTGTTTATATTATTTAGCCTTAGATTAGAAAGTTTAATTTGCTAAGCAAGTATTATTGTAATACAATGATGTCTGACAAATTCCAATTACATCAATAAAAACACAAGCTATGAGAAGGACTTGATTCCAGCAATAATAAGTGCTTGACAATGATGTTAATGGAGGCATTTTATTTGATTAATGTAAGTGTTTGCTTTAAGAAATAATAATCCCAACTTTGGGAAGTGTGATTAAGCGGAAGGGTACATTTGTAATTTGACCAACTTCCTGTCCCTATCCCAGGCTGGCTTTTTGGTGGGCGAGTTTGATGTCTTTTTTGTCATGTAATGGGGCAGGCCGCCTCACGTGCGCTCCAGCCGACAGGAGTACTGGCAAAATCGAAGGTAGATCCTGTAGTCCCAATTTTACCCTCCAACTTGCAAATTTTTTACTTTTTGCTCATCTGAAGAAGTAAAGACATAAGAGTTTCATTGGTCCCTGCCATTTTATTTCACTTATTGTTGATTCATATTTTTTCTTCGACCAGTAGAATTGGGAAAGTTCAGAAAATTTTAAAAGGCTAAATATCATAAAACCCCCCTTAACTTTGGATGATTATCAGAAAATCCCCCTTAACTTTGAAAATATTAGAAAACCCCCCCAAGTTTAGGGCTTATCAGAAAACCCCCCTTAACTTTGAGATTTTATCAGAAAACCCCCCTAAGATTTTATCAGAAAACCCCCCTAAACTAAGGGGGTTTTCTGATAAAATCTCAAAGTTAAAGTGGGTTTTCGATAAAATCTAAAAGTTAAAGGGGGTTTTTGTGATAATCCCAATACTTAAGGGGTTTTCGATATTTTGAAAATTAAGGGGTATTCGATAATTGTCCAAAGTTAAGGGGTTTTCTGATATTTAGCCATTTTAAAATCTTAAAAATAATTCAACTAATTAGATCAAAACGATATTGGTAGAGCTTATTATGCGATTTTTAAATGAAATTACAATGAACTTCATAGTTATATTTATTGTACCGAAACTATTAAAGTTATGGTGAAAACTAAAATTATATTTTCATGTGCTGAAACTAGACTTTTGCGTTGTAGTTAAATATTTTCTAGTTTTTAAATGCAATCTAATATATTTAAATTTGAATTATTCTAATATCATCTTAAATTATTTTTTCTATATCAATACATTGAAGTTGTGATAAATACCAAAGATTAATATACTTTGACAGAGACAAACAAAAGTTTGATAAAGTCCCAGGAAAGATACTGCGAAGCATGGAATCATGCATTTATAGCTTATGCATTGCATTTCATCAATAGCTCTATCATACACATCAAAATCTAGCATTAGCACCACATTTTTTTCTAAAAACAAAAAGGGGGTTTTCTATTGTATTATTGTCCCAGATCCTCTCCATATCAATCATGCCTTCATTAAAAACTCATCATGACGGGTCATTCCCTTTTTCAAGAGACAAGTCTCTATCTTCCCTCTTGCTCATTGATTGATAGTAAATAGACGTGATGCATCTCACACCTACTATGGTTTGGGCTCACAAGTGAAGACAATATTATTCAAGCTCCATAAAGTTTGGGACCATTTGCAAGCTAATAATACATAGAAACATGCATGCATGATCCTAGAATTGAGGTTGTTGCCTCTATCATTCAAGCTTGGCATTGGTCAGTGGACTAGTTGTATGTGAGGCGTTTTCTAAACTTGGGTCCTACCTAAAGCCTAAAAGATCATTGTGAGGTCAAGAAAATTTGTTTTGTGCCAGTTGGTGAATGATTCTAGTACAAATCGAGTCAAAGGTGGTTGCCATTCAATCCTATTTTATTTTTCTCTTCCATCTACAAATTGATCCAAAATTAATCATTTCGTATTTAAAGAAAACTACGAAACTACGAAATAATGATTTTATCGTGATTTTCCTTCAACTTTAATCACTATAGAACTTCTAGCTTTGTTCATACACACATACACAAACATTAGTGATCCAACTGCGCGCAATTATTTGATATAGAACATACGCACACATATTAGATCTGTAGGTCTTTGTATCAATGTTGTTATTTAAATAAGAAGAGTTATTCTATAAGTGAACTTTACATAGTTCTAAAACGATAGCCTAAGAATCATATTCATATATTTAAATTGGACCATATGATTAAAATTTCTTAAATTAGGTGAAATTTTCCAGCATAGTGTCACAAATTAATCTCAACATATGTTATGTGCATGTGATAGGTTTTCTCCAAATGAAAGGAGGAAAGAAAAGAAAAAAAAGGCGGATAAAAAACTTCTTGATTATATTCAATCTTCTTGGGTCCTGCATAAGTATTTCTCTGCAAACTCCATACAATAAAAAGCCCATACCTAAACCCTTAAAAACACGGCATCCAGCCCAGTCGAGTGGTCCTTCGTTCGGTCTGCAAAACAAATATTTTTTATTTATTTATTTAATTTTTATGAACTTTGGTATCTATATCATCCACATAGCTCTGAAATTTTATTATACAAATTACATTATAGAAAAAAAAGAAAGAAATTGATATAGAGATCATATTTCAAAAGTTACGCTGCTTATTATTCGCTTCTAGATCATCTTCCGCTAGATAGCATCTGATTTATAGTGTAGACAAGGAGATCTATCCCTTAAAAGGAAAAACTTGAATGGAAAGTTTGAAATATATTGTTGTTCTAAATAATTACCTATGTATTTTGATCATTTCTGATCAGGTGGTAATTGGCGAAGATCCAATTACTCTAATCCTAACAATTTAATCCAATATCAAGGACTATGATGTGGCCACGTGGAATTCGGCTAGTATGTAAAATGGAAGGAAACTGTTAGAAGGAGAGAGAATAAATGAGAGAAAATAGTATTGCACACGATTAATTTTTTCAATTTCAGTAAAAAATGAGATGATTAGATTTTTCATAAATTAAAAAGGAAAAATTAAAAGAAAAAAATAATGTTAATTGATGCGTAGTTATATATTTTGGGAACAATTCTAGTAAAAAATTTAAAATTTCCGAACTAGAAATGGTATAAATGGATAGGATGCGAAAAAAGTTTCTAATTGTTCTCAAAAATCAGTTTTTTTTCCTTTCTAATGAATATTTTGAATTCCTAAAAACCTTATCTATTATCCTTGTAGAAGTTCGAAATTTCTGCCATTCTACAATGTACTCCAAAATTAATAAAACTCCATATATACATCCAATCGCCCTTCTCAAACTCCCATAGATTATAATGTAAAGGCCCCATTTACTTTTTTTTTTAAAAAAAATCCACGAATGGGCATGTGCATGATGCTACGGACGTCACAAGAACGTGATTGGACTGCAATGCCCTTGGACATCTTGGAGCAAATCTCCGATCGCCTCCCTCTCGTCGACTATGTAAGATTTCGTGGCGTCTGCAAACACTGGCGATCATCTCCATCGACTCGCGCCAAACTAGTCAACTCCTCTAAAGATCGACCTTGGGCCATATTCTATGAACTACAAAGGGACGAAACATGCATCCCTAAATGCTACGTCTACAGCGAATCTCGTCCACACTGGTGCACCATCAAGTTGCACGATCTCGAGGGTGCCACTGTCGTCGAATCCAAGCACGGCTGGTTGCTTGCTCATCGCGGTCAGTTCTTCTTCCTTTACAATCCGCTTACCTTTTCAAGAATCGATCTCCCGAAACTCAATCTCGGCAAAGAGTACGCTTGTACTTTCACGTATCTCCCCACTTGCCGGGGGAGCAACATTGTTGTTGTCCACCGCGACAAGAAGGGGTCGGATTTACAGCTGAGCATGTGTCGGGTTGGCGATAAAGAATGGAGTACGGAGGCGATATCTGATACAAGCAGCGATTTTATCGATACGATCGCAAAGGTTATCACTTGCAACCTGATTCATGATGAGGATGATCAATGTGATTCTGTGGTGAAGAACATAGTTTGTATTTATGAGTTCAATAATGTGCTAACGTATGACCATGTTACAAAAAAGAAGACATTATTATTTGACTATTTAAACGAGAGACATAAACTGAAAAATGGAAAAAAGGTGATATCGGTTAGCCATTGGGGTAAAATATCGGAGAACGAGTATGGGACAACATTATATGTATATACGCCTCGCTTTTTGCATGAGAAAACCAAGTATGATACCGTAAAAGGAAGCTTTTTTGAGCCTAGATTTAGGCTTGATTTGGTAGGGAGTTTGAAAAGGGAAGGGGAGACGATCGGAGATGCAATAATCAGCTGGTTGCATGGACATCCCTTCTAGCATTTATATTTGGTTGGAGGGACAGTAAGAGAGGTCAATCCTCATTAGTACACTTCATCTCTCCTCTCGATGGTATCCTCCGAAACGGGAGGAGTTCTTCTTTTAAATTTTTTAGTTTCTAGGTTTTAATATTTTCTCCATTCAAGTTGTTCTTCTGATTTATTATTTATTATGTAAGTTTTATGGCTTAAACTTGAGAACTGAAGCATGATTTCTATTAATTAGAGCGTTTTTTATTAGTGTCGAATTAATTATGTTCAGTTCATACTCTAGGCATTGGATGCATTTCATGCTTGTATGTCTAAATTGATGGATTTTATTTCTCTGATTGGAGGGAACAAGATAGGCGAATAAGTACTTTCTTTGAATTATTATGAAAATGGTGCATCCTTTTTAGCACTTGGAATTAATTTGAAAGAGAGATAATACGCAGGTATTGCATAGTCTCTGCGATCACATTGTATTCTTTAGAGGTTAATTAAACAACAAATTGAAATTGGTAGCGAGCCTATTAAATTAGTAGAGATAGAATATGTTCATCTGTCGTTTTGGGAATATGTTCATATGTACTTGTCGACAAGATTTCGGTCAGGATTTTATCTTTGGTAAAGGTTTTGAGTTTTTTAGTTGAGATGTTTTATTTAGGATATTTGGTTAAAATTTATTCTTTAGTTTTATTTGTTTGGTAAGATATTTAGTTACGATTTTTGTTATTATTTAGTGAGAATTTTTTTTCAAATTCGATTAGGATTTTATTCTATAAATAACTACGTGTTTCTCATGGAGCAGATTTAATTTGATCACGCGGTTGAATTTTTTTAATAAAGTTTTAGTGAAAATTTCCCCAGGGGTGCCTAAGCTAAAATATGGAATAAGAGCAGTTGGGGCCAAAACTAGAACATGGCATTTATTTGGCCCGTTATATTATTTTGGGGTTTTTATTTCAGGGCCCATTTGTTTACTCCTCTTTACCTCTAAGCCCACTAACTTTTGTATGTATCCTCCAACCCAATTATCTTCTTATTTTTGCCTCTAAACCCAATCTGCAAAATACAGTACATATACCACTTGTATTTGTACAAAAAGATGGTAAAATTCCCTAAATACCCTTTCAATCCCCAACTCCTACCAGTACTCTCCCCCCCCTCTCTTCTCTCTCCCCCTCTTCTTCCCAAATTTCATCTCTGTGCCCTAAATCACAAAATCAACCCGTAGCCATTCTCTCCGGTTAGGTGGCATTTGTTGTGGTCGCCTGCGTTGCGTCGCCGGCGCCATTGCGGTCGCCCATGCATCGTGCTGCAGTAGCATTCCCCATCGTCGTTGCCGTCGCGATGGCGGTCAGATCGGCCGCATGCTCCCCGCTTTGCGTTCTGCGGTAAGCGTCGCCGCGTCCGGCGTCGCCGATCATGCGTCATTGCCCGTCGCGGTCCCGTCGCCATCTCCTCTCGTTGCCATCACCGTCGCTGTCGCCTGTCGCCACCCCATCGTCGCCGTCGCCTTCTCGTCGCTGAGTAACAATGCAGCCATCTAAGCGAAGGTAAGCTTCCTCCTCTCATCTTACGCAATGGTTTAATTTGTTTGGGAGACGTTTGCAAAATTTAAGTTAATCAAAATCTTTATTTTAAGTAATATGTGACATTGCTCTGTTCCAGTTCAATATCAGAAATGGGTTAATTCTTTATGAGTTTGGTTTGTGAATGTGTCTTTGGTTGAAGCGTTGCATCGATAAAGATGGTTTTCGGCAACGGGAGATAACACAGTGATTTGATTAAGGGATATATGTTTGATGGCCTAGTGGAGTATTTGGGTCTACTAACCAGGTTTTCCTATCAGAGTGATATTTTGTGGTTTATGCGATTTTACTTAGTTGTTCATGAGTTTTGTGTTCACCTAAGATATGTCCGGCTGTTGATATATATGGTGATTGTTTTAGGATTTTTATTGAGTTCGTCTCTAATTCAAGTTTTTGGATTATTTTTCTTTAATAAAGTTTTAGTGAAAATTTCCCCAGGGTGCCTAAGCTAAAATATGGAATAAGAGCAGTTGGGGCCAAAACTAGAACATGGCATTTATTTGGCCCGTTATATTATTTTGGGGTTTTATTTCAGGGCCCATTTGTTTACTCCTCTTTACCTCTAAGCCCACTAACTTTTGTATGTATCCTCCAACCCAATTATCTTCTTATTTTTGCCTCTAAACCCAATCGCAAAATACAAGACATATACCACTTGTATTTGTACAAAAGATGGTAAAATTCCTAAATACCCTTTCAATCCCCAACTCCTACCGATTACTCTCCCCCTCTCTTCTCTCTCCCCTCTTCTTCCCAAATTTCATCTCAGGTTCTAAATCACAAAATCAACAGTAGCCATTCTCTCCGTTCGGGTCATTTGTTGTGGTCGCCTCGTTGCCGGCCTGGCTGCATAGCTCACAGATTGCTGCTGTCCTAATCAGATTCTCGATTGTTGTTCATTGCGGCTGCTGCCCTTCCGATGATTAGCTGCTTGCTTGTTGCCTGCTCCCTGGCTATGCCGCTTCATTATCATTACCGCTGCCAGAAGTCCTCGCTATCGCCATCTCTCTTCATTGCCATTACTGCCGCGTTACCAAGCACGCTATGCTTTGCCGTTTGCTTTCGCTGAAGAATAATGTACGATCGCGCTGGCGGTGCCCTCTCATCTTACGCAATGGTTTAATTTGTTTGGGAGACGTTTGCAAAATTTAAGTTAATCAAAATCTTTATTTTAAGTAATATGTGACATTGCTCGTTCGGTTCAATATCGAAATGGGTTAATTCTTTATGAGTTTGGTTTGTGAATGTGTCTTTGGTTGAAGCGTTGCATCGATAAAGATGGTTTTCGGCAACGGGAGATAACACAGTGATTTGATTAAGGGATATATGTTTGATGGCCTAGTGGAGTATTTGGGTCTACTAACCAGGTTTTCCTACTGTAGTGATATTTTGTGGTTTATGCGATTTTACTTAGTTGTTCATGAGTTTTGTGTTCACCTAAGATATGTCTGGCTGTTGATATATATGGTGATTGTTTTAGGATTTTTATTGAGTTCTGTCTCTAATTCAAGTTTGCTGGATTATTTTTCTTTTCGGTGAAGTTGTGCGTCTGTTAAGATGAGTCCGAAAATAGTTCAGGAGGAGGTATGAAGGGACAAAAAAATATTGTAGGGGGCAAGTAGGTCCTGAAGCCTTTTATAAATTGTATTTATTTTTTTCCCAAAATAAATAATTGTGCACAAACTAATACGCGGCTTCGATTGAAAAAGTAAATTATCGCTGCATATGACAATATGAGAATCTCAATCCATGGATTCAACATTCAAACAAATATGTTTGCAAGAAACTTATAATAATTAATTAATTTTTCTAAGCTACACAAAATGAATGAACATTGGACGCTGGTTTCAGTATAATTTATATTAATTAATTCATATAGGGTTTGACATATTTAAGTTCATTGCTGAATTTATGAAAAGGAAATAAAAAGAGCCAAAATTAGAGTGACAATTTGTTATGTCTATGGGTTTGTCCTCCTCCCGTGCAAGTTTTTTTTATTTGTATTGGACACCCACATTATATTCAAATCTCATTGTATTCATTATGAACTTTTAATCATCACTCTCAAGAAGTATATCCTCTACTTTTGATCTTAATATATCTTAATATTGATATGATACTAAAGTTGCTTATGTTTTACTTTGGTTGCAGAAAATCAGACGCTATGGATATTGTTAAAATTCCATCCAATATTGGATACTTTCGAGACTTTATTTCTTCTACGTTGTCGGAGGATCATCGCATGGCCCTTCGAGATACGCCATTCTATGGCTATTTGAATATTCCCAATGTTCCAATGCAACCACTTCTAGTGGATTGTTTGTTGAAAGCCTTTGATGTTGCTAAAAGTAGTTTCAAAATCGGAGGAAAATGGACCTCCTTTGGTGTTGAGGATGTGGTTAGAATTACAGGTCTTTCATTTGGAGGATCGATAGTAGACACGAGGTTTCATAGAAGCGATCGCGAGACACTTTACAAGCTTGTGCTTTCATATAGAACAAAGGCAGAAGTTGAGGAGGATTTGAAGCGTAGGACTAGAAGAGGAAAGAAGCAAATTGATGAGGGAAAGAAGAACATTGTGTGTGCTAGAAGAAATAGGATGGGTGAATTGATCATGGAGATGGCCGAGCATAGAGATCCTCTTTTGCCACAGATGCTCGTGGCTTTTATTATAGGCTTTATATTATGCCCTCAAGCTAATATGGGTTGTCCTTTATTTGCATTTAGATATGCTGAGAATTTGGACACTCTTAATGAGTACAATTGGACTGAAGTGGTGTATAATGTGTTGCGGACTGAAATGAGTAAGGCTCAGAAAATCATCACTAAGAGGTCCAAGGGAAAGCGTTCGAAAGGTTGTTATATGGGGGGTTTTGCCTCAATTTTGGTGGTAAGTTAACCTTTTATATATTTATGTCATTTTTCATTTTATATATTTAGTCCTATTTTATTTTTGTGCTAAATTTTTTTTTCTTTTCACAGATTTGGTTCTATGAGCTTGCGGGAAAGTTGAGCCTTCGCGAAGGTACTGAATCTCTACCTCCCATCCTAAGCTTCAAAAAGTGTCCAAAATCTTTGAGGAGGAATGCAATGCAAGAATTAATTAGAGACCCGATTAATTTTAGGAAGTATGATAATGACTCAAGGACTCTAAAATTTCAAAAGAGGATTTCTGAAGCAGCTACTACCACAGCCACTACACCAGCTGCCACAGCCACTACAGAAGCTGGCCCTACAAAATCTAAGGGAAAGGTATAATGGTTGGTTAACTAATGTTATTTTTCCAATTATTTTTTGGGATAAGTAGTTTTTTAACTGTACTTGGGTTATTTACATGTAGGTAATCACTGAAGCTGATTTGGACCGGCTCATAGATGAAAAAAGAGTTGAATTAGACCTTCTCTTGAAGATGAAGAGAGAAATATTTGGTAGGAGGCAAGATGATGTTGATAGTGATGGGGGAGATGACGATGATGGGGATGATGGGGATGATGGGGATGGTGGAGATGATGATGGCGGGAATGAGGAGGATGATAGAGATGTAGGAGATGAGGGGGATGGTGGAGAGGTGGATGAGGATGCTGGTGGAGATGCGAAGGTTGGTGGTGATGTAGATGTTGACAAAATGAATGTAGATAAAGATGATGGTGGAGATGATGCCAATTTCGAAGTGGACATGGTTTCAATGGAAGTGGATGATGACGCCTTTGTTCTTAGCCCGCGCGATCTTTCGATAATTGAAGGCAAGCGTAAAACCCCTTCCATCAAAAGAATAGTTCTCTCGAGATCTCGACAAGCTGGCCCAACTATGCGTTCACCGTTTGTCCCGCTTGCTAGTCGAAAAGGGGTACCAAGTTATCCGGGAAGGAAGGAAGTAAATGATAATGAGAGAGAACTACTCAATAACTTTTGGAAGGATAAAAACATGACCATGTAAGAAATCTTGAATTACCTATTTTATGACTTTTATAGTATTTTCGTTAACACGTTTACTATGTTATTTCATATGTAGGGAGACATTAGTGTGGACATCTAGTGATGCTTTGTTAACCCGTAAGGATGCATTAGTATTGCTTAAAGGAGATCCAATTAGCTGCGATGTAAGTACCCCTTTTTTCACGCTTCACACGATACACGTGTAGTATATAACAAAAATGAAGTTGAGAATTTTTTATTATATTTTAGGCCATAGCCTCGTATGTTGTGCTTCTAAATGAGTTGATGGAGCTACAGCCAGACTATGCAAAGGACATACACATCTGTAGTCCGTGGATAACTGTAAGTATAAATCCGATTGGAGATTATAAGTATTATTCATTTTTTATCTTAAATACTAAAAATGTTCCTTTCCTTGCTTTTATGTAGAGATGCATCAACGAAAATAATGCGTCAAGTGTGGAACGCGTGTTTAGGCCAATAACGCCAGATATCGCTTCCTTGAACTTGATAAAATTATTTTCCCACTTTTAACTTCATTTCACTGGCACATATTGGTTTTATCTGTAAAAGGTAAAAGATTTTATCATTACTCTTCTCTCCGCGGATACATGTCCGATGCTATTAATTTTAGAGTGAAGCTTATATCCTTCATTCCGATGAGTGGAATTTGGATATTAGAACTTGTCATGAGATAGAAAGTGTTAATGTGCCTCAACAACGTGGGTTAGTGTATTCAACTTGTTAGTATCTTGTTATTTTTCTCAGATGTGCCGACACGTAAATTATATATCGGTCAAAAACTTTATATTTATACTTGCAATTATTGTACTTGGTAGCCTAGATTGTGGGGTCTTCTTGATGTCGTACATGTTCACTGGTTTCGGTCAAACTATTTCAATAGATCAAAAGCGAAGTTGAGGAGGATTTGAAGCGTAGGACTAGAAGAGGAAAGAAGCAAATTGATGAGGGAAAGAAGAACATTGTGTGTGCTAGAAGAAATAGGATGGGTGAATTGATCATGGAGATGGCCGAGCATAGAGATCCTCTTTTGCCACAGATGCTCGTGGCTTTTATTATAGGCTTTATATTATGCCCTCAAGCTAATATGGGTTGTCCTTTATTTGCATTTAGATATGCTGAGAATTTGGACACTCTTAATGAGTACAATTGGACGGAAGTGGTGTATAATGTGTTGCGGACTGAAATGAGTAAGGCTCAGAAAATCATCACTAAGAGGTCCAAGGAAAGCGCTCAAAGGTTGTTATATGGGGTTTTGCCTCAATTTTGGTGGTAAGTTAACCTTTTATATATTTATGTCATTTTTCATTTTATATATTTAGTCCTATTTTATTTTTGTGCTAAATTTTTTTTTCTTTTCACAGATTTGGTTCTATGAGCTTGCGGGAAAGTTGAGCCTTCGCGAAGGTACTGAATCTCTACCTCCCATCCTAAGCTTCAAAAAGTGTCCAAAATCTTTGAGGAGGAATGCAATGCAAGAATTAATTAGAGACCCGATTAATTTTAGGAAGTATGATAATGACTCAAGGGCTCTAAAATTTCAAAAGAGGATTTCTGAAGCAGCTACTACCACAGCCACTACACCAGCTGCCACAGCCACTACAGAAGCTGGCCCTACAAAATCTAAGGGAAAGGTATAATGGTTGGTTAACTAATGTTATTTTTCCAATTATTTTTGGGATAAGTAGTTTTTTAACCGTACTTGGGTTATTTACATGTAGGTAATCACTGAAGCTGATTTGGACCGGCTCATAGATGAAAAAAGAGTTGAATTAGACCTTCTCTTGAAGATGAAGAGAGAAATATTTGGTAGGAGGCAAGATGATGTTGATAGTGATGGGGGAGATGACGATGATGGGGATGATGGGGATGATGGCTATTTCAATAGATCAAAAGGATTGTGCAAGACATAGAGCTCGTAGCTCTATTTCTATCTGAAGGTATCTTTTCGCTAAGTGTAATGTTGGTGACTTTTGAATTTCGTCTAATATTCTATGCTTCTTGCACATTCTGAATCTCTATTTCTTTGTTACTCACCCTCTTTATTGTGTTCTTGAATCTCATCGGCAGCAGAAGAAGATTATCAGATGATCAAGAAAGTAGTCTTTTGTATTGTGAATAAAAGAAGATTGATATATTTATCTTGTATTCTCAGGTTAATAGTTATTTGACTTTGTTATTAAAAATTGTAATCTGTAGTTCCAAGATATTTTTCTTTTGTGTCTTTTGCATTGTTATTGCGTAAGTAGACTATGTATATGGTGAAACCTTTCACTCACTTGATAAAATTGATGGTGGCTATTTACTTTTAAAAATTGTAATTTGTAGTTCTAAGGCAGACGCGTGTTGGTTTTATCGTAAAGGTAAAAGATTTTATCATTACTCTTCTCTCCGCGGATACATGTCCGATGCTATTAATTTTAGAGTGAAGCTTATATCCTTCATTCCCGATGAGTGGAATTTGGATATTAGAACTTGTCATGAGATAGAAAGTGTTAATGTGCCTCAACAACGTGGGTTAGTGTATTCAACTTGTTCGTATCTTGTTATTTTTCTGTATGTGCTGACACAGAAATTATATATCGCGGGTCAAAAACTTTATATTTATACTTGCAATTATTGTACTTGCAGTAGCCTAGATTGTGGGGTCTTCTTGATGTCGTACATGTTCAGCCTGGTTTCTGGTCAAACTATTTCAATAGATCAAAAGGATTGTGCAAGACATAGAGCTCGTATCGTAGCTCTATTTCTATCTGAAGGTATCTTTTCGCTAAGTGTAATGTTGGTGACTTTTGAATTTCGTCTAATATTCTATGCTTCTTGCACATTCTGAATCTCTATTTCTTTGTTACTCACCCTCTTTATTGTGTTCTTCTGAATCTCATCAGGCAACCGAAGAAGATTATACAGTGATGCAGTAAAGTAGTCTTTTGTATTGTGAATAAAAGAAGATTGATATATTTATACTGTATTCTGCAGTTAATAGTTATTTGACTTTGTTATTAAAAAATTGTAATCTGTAGTTCCAAGATATTTTTCTTTTGTGTCTTTTTGCATTGTTATTGCGTAAGTAGACTATGTATATGGTGAAACCTTTCACTCACTTGATAAAATTGATGGTGGCTATTTACTTTTTAAAAAATTGTAATTTGTAGTTCTAAGACGGGCACGTGTTGGTTTTATGTATTGTGAATAAAAATGGGAAATAAAAATAGGTAAGTAAGTGTAGCGTGATATCCTGAAAGTGTAGCGTGATATTGATGAGTGTGCGTGATATCCGAAAGTATAGCGTGATAGGTACATAAGTGTGGCGTGATGGTCGTAAGTGTAGCGTGATATTGAGTAAGTGGTATATCGAAAGTGTAGCGTGATAGGCATGAAGTGTAGCGTGATATTCGATAAGTGTAGCGTGATATCACGAAAGTGTGGCGTGATAGGGTACGTAAGTGGCGATAACCCGAAGTGTAGCGTGATACCCATGAAGTCGATGAAGTGGCGTGATAGGTCGTAAGTGTAGCGTGATATTCGATAAGTGTAGCGTGATATCATGAAAGTGTGGCGTGATGGTATGAAGTGTAGCGTGATAGGTCGTAAGTGTAGCGTGATATTGATGAAGTGTAGCGTGATATCACGAAAGTGTAGCGTGATAGGGTGTGGTGTAGCGTGATAACCGAAAGTGTAGCGTGATATTCGATGAGGTGTGGCGTGATATCCCGTGTAGCGTGATAGGGTACAGTGTAGCGTGAAAACACGAAAGTGTAGCGTGAAAACACAGTAGTCGATAGAGTAGCGTGATATTCAGTAAGTGTAGCGTGATATCCTGAAAGTGTAGCGTGATAGACTGTAAGTGCACATAACAAATGCATATCTTACATCCAAAAACATTTCATCACGTTGACCCAAAATACTTTCACAAAACTATAATATGTCTTACGTTGACCCAAGTATGGGACTTCCACAAACACAAAAACATGTCTTACATTGACCCAAAAGTATGATACTTCCACAACCACATATCTATTCTGCAATAGGTTGTCTACATGTTCTATGGTTGTGACCATACGACTGACATCTACTACATTTTAACTCTTTGTGGGATTCAATCTGAAGGAATGCGTTTTGTTCTTGGTCTTCCAAGAATTGATGTTTTCGGCGAATCACCATATTTTCTTCATCTACATGTGGTTTGTCATCGTCAGGAATCGGGTATATAGGATAGGAGTAGCATTTGCGGTATGTCTCCACACTAAAGTAGTCAGAAATATAGGAATAAATACTGTTGTTATTTTGTCGAATTACTGTAGCCGCATGTTTACAAGGCAGCCCGACTACTTTCCATTCACGACAAGTGCATGTGCGCTCATTCAAATCTACTTCAACGGTGGGAAAATCATACACCTCGTACCTTCCCAGTAGGCGGAATAGCGAAAGACAACGTGATTGCTCATTGATCAATAAGGTGCTCTTCCACGGTAAGAACAAATCTTGTCCACTTGTGGGATGCCTTTCAAAACTCATCCGCAATTTTTCTTACGAATATTATCAATAGTTTGGGTAATTGGCAAATAACGAGCTTCTTTGATCCAAGAATTGAATGACTCCGCTAGGTTTGATGTCAACCATCCATATCTACAAGCAACCACGTCAATAAATAATAAGTATAAACCGATTGGAGATTATAAGTATTATTCATTTTTATCTTAAATACTAAAAATGTTCCTTTCCTTGCTTTTATGTAGAGATGCATCAACGAAAATAATCGTCAAGTGTGGAACGCGTGTTTAGGCCAATAACGCTGTGATATCGCTTTCCTTGAACTTGATAAAATTATTTTCCCACTTTTAACTTCATTTCACTGGCACATATTGGTTTTATCTGTAAAAGGTAAAAGATTTTATCATTACTCTTCTCTCCGCGGATACATGTCCGATGCTATTAATTTTAGAGTGAAGCTTATATCCTTCATTCCCGATGAGTGGAATTTGGATATTAGAACTTGTCATGAGATAGAAAGTGTTAATGTGCCTCAACAACGTGGGTTAGTGTATTCAACTTGTTAGTATCTTGTTATTTTTCTCAGATGTATTGACACGAAATTATATATCGGGTCAAAAACTTTATATTTATACTTGCAATTATTGTACTTGCAGTAGCCTAGATTGTGGGGTCTTCTTGATGTCGTACATGTTCAGCCCGGTTTCTGGTCAAACTATTTCAATAGATCAAAAGGATTGTGCAAGACATAGAGCTCGTATCGTAGCTCTATTTCTATCTGAAGGTATCTTTTCGCTAAGTGTAATGTTGGTGACTTTTGAATTTCGTCTAATATTCTATGCTTCTTGCACATTCTGAATCTCTATTTCTTTGTTACTCACCCTCTTTATTGTGTTCTTGAATCTCATCGGGCAACAGAAGAAGATTATCACGATGATGCAAGAAAGTAGTCTTTTGTATTGTGAATAAAAGAAGATTGATATATTTATACCGTATTCTCGTAGCTAATAGTTATTTGACTTTGTTATTAAAAATTGTAATCTGTAGTTCCAAGATATTTTTCTTTTGTGTCTTTTGCATTGTTATTGCGTAAGTAGACTATGTATATGGTGAAACCTTTCACTCACTTGATAAAATTGATGGTGGCTATTTACTTTTTAAAAAATTGTAATTTGTAGTTCTAAGACGGGCACGTGTTGGTTTTATGTATTGTGAATAAAAATGGGAAATAAAAATAGGTAAGTAAGTGTAGCGTGATATCCTGAAAGTGTAGCGTGATATTCAGTAAGTGTAGCGTGATATCCTGAAAGTATAGCGTGATAGGCTATAAGTGTAGCGTGATAGGCTGTAAGTGTAGCGTGATATTCAGTAAGTGTAGCGTGATATCCTGAAAGTGTAGCGTGATAGGCTGTAAGTGTAGCGTGATATTCAGTAAGTGTAGCGTGATATCCTGAAAGTGTAGCGTGATATCATGAAAGTGTAGCGTGATATCACGAAGTGTAGCGTGATATCACGAAAGTGTAGCGTGATATCACGAAGTGTAGCGTGATAGGCTGTAAGTGTAGCGTGATATTCAGTAAGTGTAGCGTGATATCATGAAAGTGTAGCGTGATAGGCTGTAAGTGTAGCGTGATAGGCTGTAAGTGTAGCGTGATATTCAGTAAGTGTAGCGTGATATCCTGAAAGTGTAGCGTGATAGGCTGTAAGTGTAGCGTGATAACCTGAAAGTGTAGCGTGATATTCAGTAAGTGTAGCGTGATATCCTGAAAGTGTAGCGTGATAGGCTGTAAGTGTAGCGTGATATCACGAAGTGTAGCGTGATATCACGAAAGTGTAGCGTGATATCACGAAAGTGTAGCGTGATATTCAGTAAGTGTAGCGTGATATCCTGAAAGTGTAGCGTGATAGACTGTAAGTGCACATAACAAATGCATATCTTACATCCAAAAACATTTCTTCGTTGACCCAAAAGTATACTTTCACAAAACTATAATATGTCTTACGTTGACCCAAGTATGGGACTTCCACAAACACAAAAACATGTCTTACATTGACCCAAAAGTATGATACTTCCACAACCACATATCTATTCTGCAATAGGTTGTCTACATGTTCTATGGTTGTGACCATACTGTTGACATCTACTACATTTTAACTCTTTGTGGGGATTCAATCCTGAAGGAATGCGTTTTGTTCTTGGTCTTCCACGAAGAATTGATGTTTTCGGTAGAATCACCATATTTTCTTCATCTACATGTGGTTTGTCATCGTCAGGAATCGGGTATATAGGATAGGAGTAGCATTTGCGGTATGTCTCCACACTAAAGTAGTCAGAAATATAGGAATAAATACTGTTGTTATTTTGTCGAATTACTGTAGCCGCATGTTTACAAGGCAGCCCGACTACTTTCCATTCACGACAAGTGCATGTGCGCTCATTCAAATCTACTTCAACGGTGGGAAAATCATACACCTCGTACCTTCCTGTAGTAGACGGAATAGCAGAAAGACAACGTGATTGCTCATTGATCTGAATAAGGTGCTCTTCCACAGTAAGAACAAATGCTGTGGTCCACTTGTGGGATGCCTCGCGCCTTTCAAAACTCATCCGCATCATTTTCTTACGAATATTATCAATAGTTTGGGTAATTGGCAAATAACGAGCTTCTTTGATCCAAGAATTGAATGACTCCGCTAGGTTTGATGTCAACCATCCATATCTACAAGCAACCACGTCAATAAATAATAAGTATAGAGGTACATATACATAAATAATTTGTATTTAAAATTTTGGGTAAATTAAGATATTAACCTCTTCCCTTGAAAATAGCAATTAGCCCAATTTTCTGGATTCATCCTCAACATTTCATTATAGGCAATCTCTGATTTATTTCGTAGCTCGTTGCATTCATTGTTATAGGTACGAGAAGTGTATGCATAAGCGGCTCTCTTCATAGTTTGCACACATTCATCTCGTAAAGGTGGTATAATACCTTTCTTTGACAAGTTAGTCTTAAAATTAGCCAAAAGATGACGAATGCAATACGAGTGATGTGACCATGGAAAGCATTTCTTCACAGAATTCTGAAGTCCTTTGTCCCTATCAGAGATTAAAACCAGCTCATCATCTGGAGTATATGGATCTTCATCATTGAAGAGAATGTCTCGAATGCATTCCAAAAACCATTCCCAATTATTCTCATTCTCCGTCCCGCATATGCAAATTGCTACGAGAAACATTCCCCCATCTCCATTTAGAGCAGTTGCGGCAAGTAAGGTTCCTTTATACCTATACAAAGGAAGAGAAATCATGAAACAAAGTATAATATTTTATTAAGAAGAACGGTATATTAATGTAAGTTTTGGTTAGATTGACCTCTACCATACCTATCAAAAAGATGTGTACCATCTAAGAACAACATTGGCCTACATCCCTCCATAAACCCCTTCCAACAAGCATAATAAGACACAAATATCCTTGTAAATCTTCCATCTTCGTCATGCTCGAAGTGAACAATTGATCCCGGATTAGTTTGCATAACTTTATCCTTATACCATCGGAGTTGGTCATATGAAGATTTACCATCACCATATAATTCACGTTGAGCTAGCTCTTTTCCCCACCAAATTCTATGATAAGGGATGTCCAAACCAAATTCCATTTTTAGCTTCTTCTGGAAATCAATTGGGCGATAAGTCGGTTGTTCCTTCAAGATGGATTTGAGGTGATTAGCATTCCACTTACGAGATGCCCGTCTATATCCTTCCTTTCCTATGCCTCCTCCCAAACAACTATGAGAACTACAAATATTTTTTACATAGAATCGATCACTATCTCTACGACGGGTGCAATGAACCATCCATTCACAGCTATGGCCTTGCATTTTGTTGCCACTTTATGCTCATTTTTACAAAAACAAAGCTAAACCCTCGTGCAATAGAGTAATTACTTAAACTCACCGACAATGCTCAACATCATCAAATTCTTGACCAACACTTCTAATTGCATTGTGCCATGCAATAGGAATCATACTAGAGCTCCCAACTTCCCGAGACATATTTTGTGAAGACGAAGGATTTTGTGAATAGGAAACATGTTCTTCACTAGAGGGGACGTATGGATTTCTGCATAAAAAATTATACAAGCGTTAAAGAAAGTGAGAACTTTAGAATTGATGGTCAAAGTATAAAAGTATATCAAAAATGTAAATTACCTTATATGAACACTATTAGATTGTTGCCCAAATAATATCTCTCGATGCATCTCAGCGTTCATAATAACTATATTCTCCTTGCAACTTTGATGTATATGGAACATTGTCAAGACATCATCATCCTCACATACACGTACATACATTTCTTGTGTGTGGGGTACTTTGTAAGTCAAGTGCATCGTGCTTGCACTACAAGCAATTAGCCTTTACCTTGTAGCCAAATCATTGTAACTCCAATTGACGTTTAATTTTAAAAAGTGATTATTTCCTCTGAAATCCGTCAATGCACAGTACAATTCCTCATCCATCTATGTTTGTTGTCACCAAAAGTAAACAAATTTAAGAAAAAGTTCATCTTCACTAACAATAAAAGAAATTGAGTGGTTGGGAAATAATTTTCATAAATAGAATGAAAATTTAATGTGAAATAATAACATGTAATTATGTGAGATTAGCGGTTGGCTAAATTCAAATTTCATCAAATATAGAGTGATAGGCTACAAGTGTAGCGTGATAGACTGAAAGTGTAGCGTGATACCCTGAAAGTGTAGCGTGATATCCTGTAAATGTAGCGTGATGGGCGAAAGTGTAGCATGATATAATTTTCATGAATAAAATAAAAAATTAATGTGAAATAGTTAGTTAATGTGAAAGGATAATGTGAAATATAATCATGTAAAATAATTAATGTGAAAGGATAATGTGAAATATAATTAATGTGAAATAATCATGTAAAATAATTAATGTGAAAGGATAATGCCAAATTCTTTGTCATGAATTCTTATAATGAATAATAATGTGAAATAATTGTTATAAATTAATGATATAAAATTGGTAGTTGAGTGAGGTGCAAAATTATACCTTCAATTGCTAAGAAATTGATAAAATTCCACCAAATTCACACCATACACATTAATGAGAATTAATTGATTGAATGATAAAGTGGGTGAGAGAATTAATTCTTGGGTTTTAAGAGTGGAATAATGGAGAGAGAGAGAGAGAGAGAAATGGAGAGAGAGGGGGAGAGGGGTTTCCGCCGTTTCTCCCATGCTGCGATTAAATGCGGTTAGGAGCCGAGAGAGAAACAATGAGTGATTCCAAAGTCTCCTCTCTCATTTAATTCGTTTTTAAAAGGGGCCCACTTTATTAAATAAAATTAATTAAATAATGAAAGGGTATAATTGGTATTTTAAAAAAATATTAGGAGGGCCCACATATACAAGTGTTGTATTTTAGAAGTTGGGTTTATAGGCAAATACAAAAAAATAATTGGGTTGAGGAATACATACAAAAGTTAGTGGGCTTAGAGGTCAAGAGGAGTAAATAAATGGGCCTTGAAATAAAAACCCCTATTATTTTCTCTACGTGTAGTCAAAACACTAGAAAGCCGAGAATAAACAAAGTCTTCACTTGAATCCGGTCAACACTAGAAAGCTGAGAATAAACAGAGCCTTCGATTGGATCCAGCCCATTGGTGCTTGAGCAAATGGGAGGAACTTAAGTCCGAATTTTATTAGAACCCTCCACGTGTAAGTATTTTGCTCTGAACTGCACATGGGAATAAATAGGAGGATAACATAAAAATTTGTCCCCTGCTGTGATGTTCAAAACCGGATGATTCTGATAGAGTATGATGTGTAATCCTCAAACTTAGGGGCAAAGCGGTTCGTATATACATTTTGGTAATCCACGTAGCTCTATATTTCATTGGTCTAATTTATATAATAAAAAAAGCAAAAAATGAAATAAAAACATGTTTTAAAATTTAGGTTGCTTATTGTTGGGCAAAAAATGAAATAAAAACATATTTTAAAATTTAGGTTGCCTATTGTTGGAAGTAAAATATTTCCACTGATTGGTAAACATTGAGTTGGCATCAGTCTGGATCCTCCAATTAAGAATGGAGGCTGTGGAGGCTAACATAAAATATAGCCAAACCTTTTGTATTTCACATGATTATAGTTTAAAATTTTATCCAAACAAATAGGATGCCCAAAAAAGTTTCTGGCGTTCATAGTTATTATGTAGTGATAACTAAACTATAAGGGGCCGTTTGGTTCATGAATTAATCTTGATGCATGTAATGGATTTTGAAAAACCCATAATTAAAATTATTTTTTATTTGTGATGGATATTAAAGAGGATTTGCATGAGGTATAAAATCCAATTAAATTTTATTTAGTTGTACATGCATTTTATTGAGAATATGTGGCTACATTCACAAATCTAGTTAAAATCAATATGATTTTAGGGAATTATATTTGATGTATTTATCCTATATGGCAACCCCAAATCCGTGTATAAAAAAAAATAAAAAAAATAATCTATTTGCTAAAAATCTATAATTTTTAACTTGTGGGACCCCTTTATGCAATGATGTAAAATGCATGGAAACAAATAGCCCCTAATTTCTACACTAATTTTACACTATGCTGATGTGGTGATGATGTGGCACCGTTAATCGTACTATATTAATCGGTTACTATTTTTAGAAAATGAAAGCTGTAACATTATTGAAAAGGCTTTTTAATGGTGTCATGTTGATTGCCTAAAAGACCCCATTCATCTTCTATTCTTCTTCCTAATTATCTATTTCTTTGCCCTCCGGTGAACAATGTACAATGATCTCAATTCGTTCTTTTTTGAATGGATGAAACAAATCTACAATAATCTGAACCCATTCCCTTGAATGAAAGTTACCATCCCTTAGCTTGTGCTACCTTGTTGGCCTATTAGAATTTGCGAAACAATTCAAAGGAAAAGAAAGGAGAAGAAGATGATGTCACTAGGATACCCCATTTTGTTTCGGATGGGTTTAACAGAGACAAAGAGGAATAAAAGAGAGAATGAGAAGATGAAAAGTTTTTTAGTAAGCTGGTAACTTTTGGCCTTTTTTTTTCCGAATAAAAGATAATTAATGGATATATTTGACATCTTACCAATGCCACGATAGCGCTGTTAAATATAGCATACTATATCTCTTTTGTTTACTCCCACATCGAGTAGAGTAATAAAGCAATACTACTCACGTTGTATAAATAGACCTCAATATCAATGAATACAATTGCTCTCTTCTCTACTAAAACTATTTTTTTCTCTTGATTTGCTCTACTTCTAACATGGTATCAGAGTCAGGTTCTCAATCCTAGAGAAACCACTTTCTTCCTTCTCGATCTCGGGGCCGCCGAGGGGGTTATGCCCGCACTATGCGCTTCCCCTTGGCGGCCTCCACACCGGCCTTGACACTGGCCTCGACACCGCTCTCGACAGGTCAGTCCTAAAACTGATGAGAGGAAGAGTGTATATCCCACTTTGCTGAGATATATCACTGTCAATTCTTGTTTTCCTAGTGAAACGGAGATTTAGTTGTGATCTTACTCTCTTGTTGTGCACCAGAGGTGCTGTCGAAATTTCCGCTGCGCACAACAAGACTTCATAGATCTCAGATCTTCACAGATCTTGCGCCAATCAATTGGCTTAATAACTAGATCTTCATAGATCTTGCGCCTAATCAATTAGGTCTCCCTCATCGGTCTCATCGCATGCACACAAGGTGTTTGACAAATTGCCTTAGCGAGATTTCTCCCTCCTTGGCTAACCTCTGGCCAAGCTCTCTCCTACCAAGCGTTTCTTGATCACCGCCGATGATTGCAAGATCCTGTCACCACGCCTCCTCTCGCGACCACAGGTCAGCCCTCTCGCGACCACCGTGCGTGACCGCCGATCACTACTGCAACATCATACATCGCCGCTTGCAAGATCCAGACACCGTATCTTCTCTTGCGACTACAGGTCCGCCCTCTCGCAACCACGGTGCGTGACTGTCGATCACCAATAATATGATCTCGCCTCCTGCAATTCTCGTCACCGACATGCTTCAATTCAACCAATTCTTGCCAAGTCACGCCAATTATCATCTATGCAAATTTGGCTTATCTTATCCAAACTCTCGGTTCTTTACCGACCGTGAGTTTGACCGAGGGTGTTAAATATAGCATATTATATCTCTTTTGTTTAGTCCCACATCGGGTAGAGTAATAAAGCAATGCTACTCACGTTGTATAAATAGACCTCAATATCAATGAATACAATTGCTCTCTTCTCTACTAAAACTACTCTTTTCTCTTGATTTGCTCTATTTCTAACCAGCGCCATCTTAGCGTAGTGTAGGAGTAGTATAGAAATTATACTTTAATTATCATTTTCCCAATAACAAACCTAAAGCTGCCACAAAAGCAACTGAGTATTATTTTCTTGGCTCAAATTTTGAATTTAAAAGTTAAGGTGGAAACAGCTTTTTTTTAATAAGAATATTTGTTGGAGGAGGTTAAAAGACAAAAGAAAAGGAAGAAAATATTCTTCTCTAAATTTATGAGCAACTATATGTTACAATCATTTGATCTGTAGATCTGAGATCTGATTTTACTCTTCTTGAAAGATTCGATGACAAGTTTAATCGTAGTATAAGTTTATTAGTTTAATTCATGAAAGTTTGTGTCTGTTTGCGTTTTCAACCAATTGGCTTGCTTAATTTTTGATCCTAAGCTCAAAACACAAGAAATAGAAAGACAATTGTATATCTGTAGCTTGGTGACAGTGCCCCCACCCCCACCAAAAATCTTCATATATATATATATATATATATATATATATATATATATATATATATATATATATATATATATATATATATATATATATATATATATATATATATATATATATATATATTACTCATATAGAGTAAAGCTTGTGTAAACTTAAGTGTATTGAGATAGTGAGATGAGATTCATATCGTGAGATGGACTAATCGGCTCATCAAATTCATGATTAGTATCGTACATCTTGTTCAAAACATCATCAAATATATATATATATATATATATATATATATATATATATATATATATATATATATATATATATATATATATATATATATATATATATATATATATATATATATATTACTTATATAGAGTAAAGCTTGTGTAAACTTAAGTGTATTGAAGGCTCGGTTAGCCAAAGTTTTTAACTGTTGGATTCACTTAATTGATCTAGATCTTAATCTAATTAATAAGTTTCTATTTATTAAATAAAGATAGTTTGGAAATAAAACACAACAATATTTAGAAAGTAATTAAACATGATCATATGAAATCACGTTTTGAGATTTTTGTGGAGAAAATATTTCTGTTTCATCTCTGCTTCTCTTTATGAGATTTCTATGGAGAAAAAAAGTTTAGGCACATATATTATACAACTGTCTTCACGCTTTCATGACTCCAACGTCGTTAGCATTTGTAGTGATAATCAAAAGATTTATTTTTTTCATAGTAATGGCTAACAAATGGCTACACGAGACAAATTTTTGGGTATTAATTGTGAATGTTTGCTTCATTCTTCAAGGTTGAGGATGAAAAGAAAATGTCTATCGTAGATGGATCAATAAAATGATTTGGCAGCTTTATTTAAAATTGAGTGCACAAACACTAATATGTTATTTTCATCATCTAAGTTTGATCAAAATTGTCCACTTAGTTCAATTCCAAACTCAAGTTTACTATTCATCTCCATTAAATTCCTCTTCAAATTGATTAACCGGTAGATGAATAATTCCTTAATTAGTTGCTACTTATCCAGTCAAATTCCACTTCAAATATCTTCTCAAGTGTATACTGATGTTTAAGCAACAACCATTTTTTTTTGGAAAACCATGAATTTGAATGAATCTATACATCCTCAAAAAAGTCCAACTATGCACGAACCAAAGGCGTGAGAAGGAGGAATCGTTGATGTCAAGTTTAAAGTGCTCGCCAGAAGTATGTGAACAGTTTTTTCTCTTCTTCAAAATCTTAGAAAGAGAGATGAGGCAATTTTTTTCTCCATGGAAATATCAAAACATGACAGAAGAGAAGTTCTATAATCAAGGTTGAGTCAGGTTTAATGTGATCACGTTTGATTACTTTCCAACTATTTTTTTATTTTATTCCAAAGCTACGCACGCCGTTGGTTTGTGCATAGATAGTTGAGGCTCTTTAGATTTTTTTGAGGATTTATAGATTCATTCAAGTTCATGGTTTTCTAAGAAAAGTGGTTGTTACTTAAACGTCAGTATACACTTGAGGAGATATTTGAAGTGGAATTTGACTGGACAAGTAGCAACTAATTAAAGAGTTATTCATCTACAAGTTAATCAATTTGAAGAAGAATTTAATGGAGATTTCATATGATCATGTTTGATTACTTTCCAAGTATTTTTGTATTTTATTTCCAAACTACCCTTATGTAATAAATAGAAACTTGTTAATTAGATTAAGATCTAGATCAATTAAGTGAATCCAACAGTTAAAAAGTTTGGCGGACTGAGCCTTCAATATATATGATATAATGAGATGGTGAGATGAGATTCTTATCATGAGATGGACTAATCGGCTCATCAAATTCATGATTAGTATCGTACATCTTGTTCAAAATATCATCAAATATAAATATTACTCATATAGAGTAAAGCTTGTGTAAACTTAAGTGTATTGAGATAGTGAGATGAGATTCATATCGTGAGATGGACTAATCGGGTCATCAAATTCATGATCAGTATCGTACATCTTGTTCAAAACATCATCAAATATATATATATTACTCATATAGAGTAAAGCTTGTGTAAACTTAACTATATTGAAGGCTCACCAACCTTTTAACTGTTGGATTCACTTAATTGATCTAGATCTTAATCTAATTAACAAGTTTCTATTTATTACATAAAGGTAGTTTGGAAATAAAATACAAAAATACTTGGAAAGTAATCAAACATGATCATATGAAATCTCTATTAAATTACTCTTCAAATTGATTAACCGGTAGATGAATAATTCCTTAATTAGTTGCTACTTGTCCAGTCAAATTTCACTTCAACTATCTCCTCAAGTGTATACTGATGTTTAAGCAACAACCATTTTTTTTTGGAAAACCATGAATTTGAATGAATCTATACATCCTCAAAAAAGTCCAACTATGCACGAACCAAAGGCGTGAGAAGGAGGAATCGTTGATGTCAAGTTTAAAGTGCTCGCCAGAAGTATGTGAACAGTTTTTTCTCTTCTTCAAAATCTTAGAAAGAGAGATGAGGCAATTTTTTTCTCCATGGAAATATCAAAACATGACAGAAGAGAAGTTCTATAATCAAGGTTGAGTCAGGTTTAATGTGATCACGTTTGATTACTTTCCAACTATTTTTTTATTTTATTCCAAAGCTACGCACGCCGTTGGTTTGTGCATAGATAGTTGAGGCTCTTTAGATTTTTTTGAGGATTTATAGATTCATTCAAGTTCATGGTTTTCTAAGAAAAGTGGTTGTTACTTAGCGATACGATTATGAGAGATTGAAGTGAATTTGACTGGACAAGTAGCAACTAATTAAAGAGTTATTCATCTACAAGTTAATCAATTTGAAGAAGAATTTAATGGAGATTTCATATGATCATGTTTGATTACTTTCCAAGTATTTTTGTATTTTATTTCCAAACTACCCTTATGTAATAAATAGAAACTTGTTAATTAGATTAAGATCTAGATCAATTAAGTGAATCCAACAGTTAAAAGTTTGGTGGAGCTTCCCATATATGATATAATGAGATGGTGAGATGAGATTCTTATCATGAGATGGACTAATCGGCTCATCAAATTCATGATTAGTATCGTACATCTTGTTCAAAATATCATCAAATATAAATATTACTCATATAGAGTAAAGCTTGTGTAAACTTAAGTGTATTGAGATAGTGAGATGAGATTCATATCGTGAGATGGACTAATCGGTCATCAAATTCATGATCAAGATCGCATCTTGTTCAAAACATCATCAAATATATATATATTACTCATATAGAGTAAAGCTTGTGTAAACTTAACTATATTGAAGGCTCACCACCAACCTTTTAACTGTTGGATTCACTTAATTGATCTAGATCTTAATCTAATTAACAAGTTTCTATTTATTACATAAAGGTAGTTTGGAAATAAAATACAAAAATACTTGGAAAGTAATCAAACATGATCATATGAAATCTCTATTAAATTACTCTTCAAATTGATTAACCGGTAGATGAATAATTCCTTAATTAGTTGCTACTTGTCCAGTCAAATTTCACTTCAACTATCTCCTCAAGTGTATACTGATGTTTAAGCAACAACCACTTTTCTTGAAAAACCATGAATTTGAATAAATCTATCCATCCTAAAAAAAAGTCCAAAGAGCCTCAACTATTTATGAACGAACCAACAGCGTGAGAAGGAGGAATCCTTGATGTTAAGTTTAAAGTGCTCGCTCGAAGTATGTGAACAATTTTTTCTCTTCTTCAAAATATCACATTAACCTGACTCATCCTTGATTATAGAACTTCTCCTCTTCTGTCACGTTCTGATATGTCCATGGAGAAAAAAAATTGTCTCATCACTCTTTCTGAGATTTTGAAGAAGAGAAAAAATTGTTCACATACTTCGAGCAAGCACTTTAAACTTGACATCAACGATTCCTCCTTCTCACGCCGTTGACTCGTTCATAGATAGTTGAGGCTCTTTGGACTTTTTTTGAGGATGGATAGATTCATTCAAATTCATGGTTTTTCAAGAAAAGTGGTTGTTGCTTAAACATCATTGTGTGTGTGTGTGTGTGTGTGTATAAAATAAGATGGTGAGATAAGATTCTTATCTTGAGATTTTTATTATTTTAAAATTTTTAACTATTATTTTAGCTATGTGCAAAAGGGACGGTTGTTAAGTTGTTTGAAAAATTAATATTTTAAACTAGTATGATTCATATTCTAGAAGACTCCAAACTATATGAAACTTTTACCATGTACATTTGATGATATTTTAAATAAGATGTACAGTGCAGATCCCGAATTTGATGATCCAATTAATCTATCTCACGATAAGAATCTCATCTCACACCGATAAAAGTATATATATATATATATATATATATATATATATATATATATATATATATATATATATATATATATATATATATATATAGAGAGAGAGAGTTGAGCTAGGCTACTATTAATAGTATCCAGCATGCGGATACTATCAACCCAATTTTAAAAATCGGAACCCAAAAATAAATATTCAAATTGGTAGATGTGATCTACTATATATGAACTAGTTAGAAACAAAGTTTCAAAGTGTTATGGTCATAACCACTAATCAGTGATTAAAGAGAAAAGCCAAGCGCTGATCTGAACGAACGCTTGTTTACCAATGAGGACCGACAAGAACCTCCACACTCAACCCACCGACCGGCCTGCATGTACCGACCCAGTCCCGGTCCATCAGACGACCATCGCCATGACCGACGCGAAAGGCGGTGCGAGTCGGCCCATCGACAGCTTCTGACGACGCTGAAGGCGGTGTCCGGGCCGCCCTCCGACCACATTTATCCCTTCCTACAAGTTGCCGACCTCTCCAAACAATGTGGAACGAATCCAGGCCTACCCTTCTCGGCCACTCGTCCTCTAGGGCGACGCATAAGGCGCTCCCAATCGTCCCCCTCGGCAAATCATCCCAAGGGACGCCCTAAGAGGCCGCATGAGTCGGCCATCCGGCCACGGCTCCCCCCTCTCACCCTGCGTGATTCTCTCCACTCAAACGACGGCCACACAGTACTCGAGCCCATCAACATCGCATTAAATGCACCGACACTCTTTAATTCCCCATCTCTCACGGTATTTAAGGCACCTCGGACCCATGCAGCCGTAGCCAATCCCATCCCATTAATAGCGAATAGACCACACCAACCCTCGACATTTCCAATTTGACACTGTAAAGGCCACCACTCTAGCGGTGGAGGGATGTTCACCAATCCTCGGCTCACACGTGGAGGGGAGGGCTGACTCACCGTGGTTCCCAAACTAATGGAAAGACGGAAATACCCCTTAACCCTACCTATAAAGAGATGAGCGACTAACAAGGTAAGCAATCTCTCCCGAGTGAATTTCGCTCTATTAGACTATCCCCACTCCACTAACTTGACCGTCGGAGGAACCACCGGAGATCCCAACTCCGCCTCTTCCGGGTCCTTCTTCTGTTGTGGCGAATCCTTTGGTCGAGTCGGTAGCTTGCTTTAGGAGAAAGCGGACTCCGCTCTCTTTAAAGCTAAACTCATCCGAAGTTAGTGAGTGTGATTATATACATCAACACAAAGGATTTCATCATCATTAACCCATGCAAAATATGTCGTCAAAATTAACGTTTCAAAAATTTCATGAAGTTGGTTAATTTTCGCCTCTTGATATATAATTCAAAACACGTCGAAATCATTTGAAATTTTATTTCTAGCTAGTTCATGTGTAGTTCATCACATCTACCATTCGGATTTTTATTTTGGATTCTAATTTTTAAAATTGGGTTGACAAGATCCGCATGTTAGATACTATTAATAGTAGCATAGCTCAACTATATATATATATATATATATATATATATATATATATATATATATATATATATATATATATATATATATATATATATATATATATATATATATATAGCAAGACTCCTATAAACTTAAGTTGATAGGGAGGAGTGTTCACCAATTTTATATCCATTGATCTTGCCTTGAGATGCGTGAAATCAAGATGCACACAAATATCAAAGTGGGCTTTATATCTTTCACGGATCCCAATGCAACATCAATGGATAGAAAAGTTGATGGATGACTATTCCCTATCAACTTAAGTTTATAGGAGCCTTGCTCTTTATATGAGCAAGTCTCCTATAAACTTAAGTTGATAGGGAGGAGTGTCCACCAACTTTTATATTCAAATAATGTATATATATATATATATATATATATATATATATATATATATATATATATATATATATATATATATATATATATATATATATATATATATATATATATATATATATATATATATATATATATATATATATATATATATATATATGTGGATTAAGGAATATGAGCTAGCACTCATTTAGTAAAGTGAGCTACCACCACTTACACAATACCCCACACTCAATGAATGTGACAACTAGGTGGGCCTAAAGACTATACCCATTAGTGGGTAACTTATTTTACTAAATGAGCCGCCACCTCATATTCTTTTTTTTTATATATATATATATATATATATATATATATATATATATATATATATATCAAAATAATGTAAATGAGGTGGCTGACTCGACTTAAATAATTCTACGAGAGATAGCCATGTGGTGAGGCCCACCTTGCTAGTCACATCAAAAGGTGTGGATCTCACCACTCTATCTCTTGGTAGCTCATTTAGCAAAATGAGCCACCTCATATACATCATTCACTATATATATATATATATATATATATATATATATATATATATAGAAAAATAATAAAATGAGATGGTGAGCTTAAATTCTTATCGTGAGCTAGCCCAATAAGCTACTCAAAATGATGATATGCTAAACCAAGATCTACGGTGCGATCATGAATTTGATGCCGATTAGTCTAGCTCACGATAAGATTTGAGCTCACCATCTCACAATATTATTACTATATATATATATATATATATATATATATATATATATATATATATATATATATATATATAGCAAGACTCCTATAAACTTAAGTTGATAGGGAGGAGTGTCCACCAACTTTTATATCCATTGATCTTGTCTTGGGATCCGTGAAATTAACATATGCACAAATCTCAAAGGTGGGCTTTATATCTTTCACGGATCCCAATGCAACATCAATGGATAGAAAAGTTGATGGATGATTATTCTATCAACTTAAGTTTATATATATATATATATATATATATATATATATATATATATATATATATATATATATATATATATATATATATATATATATATATATATATATATATATATATATATGGATTAAGGAATATGAGCTAGCACTCATTTAGTAAAGTGACTCTGCTCAACTGCACTCTGCACTCCATGAATGTGACAACTAGGTGGGTAACTATTTTAAATTAGTGGGTAACTTATTTTCTTAAATATATATATATATATATATATATATATATATATATATATATATCAAAATAATGTAAATGAGGTGGCGGCTCATTTTGCTAAATGAGCTACCAAGAGATAGCCATGTGGTGAGGCCCACCTTGCTAGTCACATCAAAAGGTGTGGATCTCACCACTCTATCTCTTGGTAGCTCATTTAGCAAAATGAGCCACCTCATATACATCATTCACTATATATATATATATATATATATATATATATATATATATATATAGAAAAATAATAAAATGAGATGGTGAGCTTAAATTCTTATCGTGAGCTAGCCCAATAAGCTACTCAAAATGATGATATGCTAAACCAAGATCTACGGTGCCGATCATGAATTTGATGCCGATTAGTCTAGCTCACGATAAGATTTGAGCTCACCATCTCACAATATTATTACTATATATATATATATATATATATATATATATATATATATATATATATATATATATATATATATATATATATATATATATATATATAAACTTAAGTTGATAGGGAGGAGTGTCCACCAACTTTTATATCCATTGATCTTGCCTTGAGATCGTGAAATCAAGATGCACACAAATATCAAAGTGGGCTTTATATCTTTCACGGATCCCAATGCAACATCAATGGATAGAAAAGTTGATGGATGATTATTCTATCAACTTAAGTTTATAGGAGCCTTGCTCTTTATATGAGCAAGTCTCCTATAAACTTAAGTTGATAGGGAGGAGTGTCCACCAACTTTTATATTCAAATAATGTATATATATATATATATAGCAAGACTCCTATAAACTTAAGTTGATAGGGAGGAGTGTCCACCAACTTTTATATTCAAATAATGTATATATATATATATTATTATTATTTTCCCTTGATGAAGGAAAGGAGTACTTTATACAACATATTCCAAGTAAACGCCAAGCTCATCTTAAGTTTCTATCAGCAAAAAGCATCACACTTGCTCAACATCACCCCATCATGACTTTTGGTAACAAATATTATCATGATCCCAACCGCATTGGTTTCTTATTTGCTCCATTATATGCAATCCAAAGTCCCTTCAACAGTGCAAGGGCAATATACTTCCTAGTTGAATGCAACCTCATAGTCATTAGAAAATGAACAGCTTGTATCCACTTATTTATAGAATATTCACAAGTTGTGCATTAAGTTTATATATATATATATATATATATATATATATATATATATATATATATATATATATATATATATATTATTATTATTTTCCCTTGATGAAGGAAAGGAGTACTTTATACAACATATTCCAAGTAAACGCCAAGCTCATCTTAAGTTTCTATCAGCAAAAAGCATCACACTTGCTCAACATCACCCCATCATGACTTTTGGTAACAAATATTATCATGATCCCAACCGCATTGGTTTCTTATTTGCTCCATTATATGCAATCCAAAAGTCCCCTTCAACAGTGCAAGGGGCAATATACTTCCTAGTTGAATGCAACCTCATAGTCATTAGAAAATGAACAGCTTGTATCCACTTATTTATAGAATATTCACAAGTTGTGCATTAAGTTTATATATCCATTAATATTTCTTCCTTTTCACCGGCTTTACTAGGAAAAAAAACAATAATAACACCAATACTAAACATAATAACAACAATTCTCGCTCTTCCATGTTCCCATGGTTCCTTTATATCTTGTGATACACAAAAAGAATATACCAAACTTCACTGGCTCCTGCTTACAAGCCAATGAGATTTCTGGAGGTAGTAACACCACCATCAACAACAAGATTATGACCACTAACATACTTAGACTCATCACTAACCAAATAAAGAGCTGCTTCAGCTATATCTCTAGCAGTCAATGTAGGCCCTTTGAGATTAGCTAGCCTCCTCACAAACTCCTCCATCTTCTGTACCTCATCTTCACTAGGATTCCCCACATCCATACCTCCCTCTTCATCTCCCTCATCCCTCCATGCATTAACCAACATTCGAGTCGAACACCAAAGGCGAGATGCAGTTAACCCTAATCCCACATGCGCCAAGCTCGCATGCTGCGTTCTTCGTGAGCCCAACAATCGCGTGCTTGGACGCAGTGTATGCATGAGGCCAAGCCCACCTAAGACTCCAGCCACACTAGCCATAGACACAATGCACCCAGATTTCTTAGGTATCATGGCACGTGCACCGTGCTTCATGCCAAGAGCGCCTCGGCGTTTACTCGCATCACGTTATCGAACTCGTCGACATCGAGATCAGTGATGCTTTTGTGGGCAGAGGTCTGGCGACCGAGCACGCCAGCAATATTGCAGAGGATGTCGAGCTTGAGGTAACGAGAGAGGGCGAGTTTGATGAGTTGCTCTATGTCGTGTTCTTGGGTGACATCACAGTGGACAAAGGTGACTAAGGGTGAGAGAGAAGCGGCAAGGGATTCGCCAGCTGTGTCATCGATATCAGCGATGATGACTTTGGCGCCATGTTTGGCGAAGAGGCGAACAGTGGCTTCACCGATTCCATGGGCACCACCAGTGATGATGGCCACCTTGCCTTCAAGCCTATATAGGAAAACAATCACAAAAAAGGAAAAAAATTTACATTGACAAAAGGCAATAGCACAACATAGAAATGCAAAAATCTTGTTTTATGCTGACAGTACTCGGAATCAGTACTTTTAAGTTAATAAAGGAAAAAAAAAGACATTATCTGACTTGCACAATATCCAGTTTATATGCAAAACTGTTCATGACAAGCTGTGTGATTATGTTTTGCCATAGTGCAGTTAATCAATCAAAATATCACAACAAACAAACAATGTATCCTAAGCAAATAATACAAGGAAACCAACGAAGAGAGTGCAAAGACTGATAACAGAAACTCACCTTTTGTGGAAGGAAGCCACACCTTCTCGGCCTGTAAGATAGATCCCTTGGTGGGATTTCTCAGTCATCACTTCGACAGTAGGCATTGGTTTATGTGTGTGTGAGAAAGAGCTAGAGAGAGAGAGAGAGAGAGAGAGAGAGAGAGAGTATAGAGGAGTTCAAGTGCTAGAATCACAGGAATATATAGGGGTGGGTGTTAGGGGAGCCATGGTCTTCAATGGGGTAGAGAGGGAAAACTGGGCCTAGCATGTGGGCAGCCCTGCAATCAAACCAAAAAATGTCAATAATTCAATAATTAAGAAGTCAAAGTTGAAGCGTATCAATTAAACTATTAGTTATTTGAATAAATATGGAGACCAAACAATCCTACTCAAAATGATGATATGCTAAACCAAGATCTACGGTGTCGATCATGAATTTGATGCCGATTAGTCTAGCTCACGATAAGATTTGAGCTCACCATCTCACAATATTATTACTATATATATATATATATATATATATATATATATATATATATATATATATAGCAAGACTCCTATAAACTTAAGTTGATAGGGAGGAGTGTCCACCAACTTTTATATCCATTGATCTTGTCTTGGGATCCGTGAAATTAACATATGCACAAATCTCAAAGGATGGCTTTATATCTTTCACGGATCCCAAGGCAACATCAATGAATGGAAAAGTTGGTGGATGACTATTTCCTATCAACTTAAGTTTATATATATATATATATATATATATATATATATATATATATATATATATATATATATATATATATATATATATATATATATATATATATATATATATATATATATATATATATATATATATATATATAGAATGATGTATATGAGGTGGCTCATTTGCTAAATAAGCTACTAAGAGATATAGTGGTGATGTCCACACTTTTGATGTGACTAGAATCATTTTGCTAAATAAGCTACTAAGAGATATAGTGGTGATGTCCACACTTTTGATGTGACTAGAATCATTTTGCTAAATAAGCTACTAAGAGATATAGTGGTGATGTCCACACTTTTGATGTGACTAGAATCATTTTGCTAAATAAGCTACTAAGAGATATAGTGGTGATGTCCACACTTTTGATGTGACTAGAATCATTTTGCTAAATAAGCTACTAAGAGATATAGTGGTGATGTCCACACTTTTGATGTGACTAGAATCATTTTGCTAAATAAGCTACTAAGAGATATAGTGGTGATGTCCACACTTTTGATGTGACTAGAATCATTTTGCTAAATAAGCTACTAAGAGATATAGTGGTGATGTCCACACTTTTGATGTGACTAGAATCATTTTGCTAAATAAGCTACTAAGAGATATAGTGGTGATGTCCACACTTTTGATGTGACTAGAATCATTTTGCTAAATAAGCTACTAAGAGATATAGTGGTGATGTCCACACTTTTGATGTGACTAGAATCATTTTGCTAAATAAGCTACTAAGAGATATAGTGGTGATGTCCACACTTTTGATGTGACTAGAATCATTTTGCTAAATAAGCTACTAAGAGATATAGTGGTGATGTCCACACTTTTGATGTGACTAGAATCATTTTGCTAAATAAGCTACTAAGAGATATAGTGGTGATGTCCACACTTTTGATGTGACTAGAATCATTTTGCTAAATAAGCTACTAAGAGATATAGTGGTGATGTCCACACTTTTGATGTGACTAGAATCATTTTGCTAAATAAGCTACTAAGAGATATAGTGGTGATGTCCACACTTTTGATGTGACTAGAATCATTTTGCTAAATAAGCTACTAAGAGATATAGTGGTGATGTCCACACTTTTGATGTGACTAGAATCATTTTGCTAAATAAGCTACTAAGAGATATAGTGGTGATGTCCACACTTTTGATGTGACTAGAATCATTTTGCTAAATAAGCTACTAAGAGATATAGTGGTGATGTCCACACTTTTGATGTGACTAGAATCATTTTGCTAAATAAGCTACTAAGAGATATAGTGGTGATGTCCACACTTTTGATGTGACTAGAATCATTTTGCTAAATAAGCTACTAAGAGATATAGTGGTGATGTCCACACTTTTGATGTGACTAGAATCATTTTGCTAAATAAGCTACTAAGAGATATAGTGGTGATGTCCACACTTTTGATGTGACTAGAATCATTTTGCTAAATAAGCTACTAAGAGATATAGTGGTGATGTCCACACTTTTGATGTGACTAGAATCATTTTGCTAAATAAGCTACTAAGAGATATAGTGGTGATGTCCACACTTTTGATGTGACTAGAATCATTTTGCTAAATAAGCTACTAAGAGATATAGTGGTGAGGTCCACACTTTTGATGTGACTAGAATCATTTTGCTAAATAAGCTACTAAGAGATATAGTGGTGAGGTCCACACTTTTGATGTGACTAGAATCATTTTGCTAAATAAGCTACTAAGAGATATAGTGGTGAGGTCCACACTTTTGATGTGACTAGAATCATTTTGCTAAATAAGCTACTAAGAGATATAGTGGTGAGGTCCACACTTTTGATGTGACTAGAATCATTTTGCTAAATAAGCTACTAAGAGATATAGTGGTGAGGTCCACACTTTTGATGTGACTAGAATCATTTTGCTAAATAAGCTACTAAGAGATATAGTGGTGAGGTCCACACTTTTGATGTGACTAGAACATTTACGACCTCATTCAATGTGTTGAGATTGATAGAACGAATTACTCACTACCAAGCACAAAATTTGTGCTTGGTACCAAGTTCCTACATTTCTATATATATATATATATATATTATTATTATTATTTTCCCCTTGATGAAGGAAAGGAGTACTTTATACAACATATTCCAAGTAAACGCCAAGCTCATCTTAAGTTTCTATCAGCAAAAAAGCATCACACTTGCTCAACATCACCCCATCATGACTTTTGGTAACAAATATTATCATGATCCCAACCGCATTGGTTTCTTATTTGCTCCATTATATGCAATCCAAAAGTCCCCTTCAACAGTGCAAGGGGCAATATACTTCCTAGTTGAATGCAACCTCATAGTCATTAGAAAATGAACAGCTTGTATCCACTTATTTATAGAATATTCACAAGTTGTGCATTAAGTTTATATATCCATTAATATTTCTTCCTTTTCACCGGCTTTACTAGGAAAAAAAACAATAATAACACCAATACTAAACATAATAACAACAATTCTCGCTCTTCCATGTTCCCATGGTTCCTTTATATCTTGTGATACACAAAAAGAATATACCAAACTTCACTGGCTCCTGCTTACAAGCCAATGAGATTTCTGGAGGTAGTAACACCACCATCAACAACAAGATTATGACCACTAACATACTTAGACTCATCACTAACCAAATAAAGAGCTGCTTCAGCTATATCTCTAGCAGTCAATGTAGGCCCTTTGAGATTAGCTAGCCTCCTCACAAACTCCTCCATCTTCTGTACCTCATCTTCACTAGGATTCCCCACATCCATACCTCCCTCTTCATCTCCCTCATCCCTCCATGCATTAACCAACATTCGAGTCGCAACACCGAAAGGCGAGATGCAGTTAACCCTAATCCCACATGCGCCAAGCTCGCATGCTGCGTTCTTCGTGAGCCCAACAATCGCGTGCTTGGACGCAGTGTATGCATGAGGGCCAAGCCCACCTAAGACTCCAGCCACACTAGCCATAGACACAATGCACCCAGATTTCTTAGGTATCATGGCACGTGCACCGTGCTTCATGCCAAGAGCCGCGCCTCGGACGTTTACTCGCATCACGTTATCGAACTCGTCGACATCGAGATCAGTGATGCTTTTGTGGGCAGAGGTCTGGCGACCGAGCACGCCAGCAATATTGCAGAGGATGTCGAGCTTGAGGTAACGAGAGAGGGCGAGTTTGATGAGTTGCTCTATGTCGTGTTCTTGGGTGACATCACAGTGGACAAAGGTGACTAAGGGTGAGAGAGAAGCGGCAAGGGATTCGCCAGCTGTGTCATCGATATCAGCGATGATGACTTTGGCGCCATGTTTGGCGAAGAGGCGAACAGTGGCTTCACCGATTCCATGGGCACCACCAGTGATGATGGCCACCTTGCCTTCAAGCCTATATAGGAAAACAATCACAAAAAAGGAAAAAAATTTACATTGACAAAAGGCAATAGCACAACATAGAAATGCAAAAATCTTGTTTTATGCTGACAGTACTCGGAATCAGTACTTTTAAGTTAATAAAGGAAAAAAAAAGACATTATCTGACTTGCACAATATCCAGTTTATATGCAAAACTGTTCATGACAAGCTGTGTGATTATGTTTTGCCATAGTGCAGTTAATCAATCAAAATATCACAACAAACAAACAATGTATCCTAAGCAAATAATACAAGGAAACCAACGAAGAGAGTGCAAAGACTGATAACAGAAACTCACCTTTTGTGGAAGGAAGCCACACCTTCTCGGCCTGTAAGATAGATCCCTTGGTGGGATTTCTCAGTCATCACTTCGACAGTAGGCATTGGTTTATGTGTGTGTGAGAAAGAGCTAGAGAGAGAGAGAGAGAGAGAGAGAGAGAGAGAGAGTATAGAGGAGTTCAAGTGCTAGAATCACAGGAATATATAGGGGTGGGTGTTAGGGGAGCCATGGTCTTCAATGGGGTAGAGAGGGGAAAACTGGGCCTAGCATGTGGGCAGCCCTGCAATCAAACCAAAAAAATGTCAATAATTCAATAATTAAGAAGTCAAAGTTGAAGCGTATCAATTAAACTATTAGTTATTTGAATAAATATGGAGACCAAACAATCCTACCAACCAGGCAACAAGTAGTTGCTTTCCCTGATAAAGAGGATTGGCAATAGACCCCTCTTTGATTCTGTCCATTTATGACTCTTATCTTATAAAGAAAAACAGAAACAAAGTAATTCAAGGAAGGCATAGCTAGCAAATGTACTATCTTGTATATGAATATATTGTTCCCCAGTCACCATCCTGGCTGATTGTATTTGTATGAGCGCTGCCGACAAAATCCATAAAATTGGAGTACATACCCATTAGAAAGTAGATCTACTCTATCCTCATTCTGAAAATAATTCCCAGGTTTTCTTACAAGCTTTAGGAGCAGAGGTTTCCTCCAACTATCATAATCCTTTGTGCCAAACTTTTACTAACCTTTCCACTTGGTCAAGCAGCATCACAATTATTCAAGAATTTAACATAAACAAATGTGATTGATATTTTGCTAGGGCAGCCAAATGAATACGAGGTCAAAACTTAGGGGAAGAACCCCTAGTATTTCACTTCATACCAAACTAGTCTTTATCACTCAGTCCATAACTAACTTCTTGCAAATAGGTCAAACACAATAGCTGCAAACAAGCACAATAAGCTAAAACAGTGGACAATACATCTTGACATCCCTGTGCCGGTAATATTATATAGTATACATTATTCAGCATCTTCATATCAAATTGAAACCTTGACCCCAAAGAGAAAATAATCTAAAGACTCAAAAGCAACTCTACAATCATAAACCTCAGCACCTGACATGTTCATATATGTACTTCATGGGAGAAACAATGTATAATTACTACCAATATTCATCTATCGCATTCAGGGTTTCTCAGAAAGCTTGTCTAGAACAGACTAAAGCTCATTGTCCTTCATAAATTTCTAAGCTGAAATTGCAAAGCAGTTATGTGATTAAAATATGGCAGGGTTGATAAATAATAGTTGAATGATTAAAATAAATGTCATATCAAGATAATAGCATGTAGCTATTACTTACATGAAGCAGCCACTATATTATTCTCCATCCAGTTATAATTCCTTCTCTTAAAAAAATAATTTAAATCTCACATTACATGGATTGTTATCTCACAATGATGCTTTAGTAATATCATAATACAAAAGTATACACCTATGTTGCATGGGTACGGGACACAACAAATTTGTAAAAGGGAGGATACAGGGACACAACTATATAAATATTTATATACACATAAGTTATATATTGGAATTAATAATTTATATGAGAACAGTGATGAGAATTAAAATTCCTATAACATTTTTATGTTTCTTTTCTTATGTGGGTTATAAATTGGAAAATCACCCGTTTTTGAACTAGACATCCAAAGTTTTGAACTAGACATCCAAACGACTCTTCAAAATCATAATTCGGAACCTAACCTACGTCCAACGAGTTCCAAGAAGTGGATGTTAAGTGTATGATATATGTCCAAATGACTCGTGTTTTAAATTAAAAGAGGTGTGTATAATTGTGTACATGTCCGAATAAATATATCCATATATGCAAGGAGTTTGGGTACGGGACGCGTACGTGTCGGGTATGGGTACGGGTTCAGATTAGAAGTACTCAGGTAACATAGGTGTACACCTTTTCATATGATAAGAGAAATTCAGGAGGGAGGGAGCAAAAAGGAAGAATTACTTTTGTTATCTTAAAAGGCTTCATAAATTATTAATTAGCATGAGTAGGTGTGCACTGTGTCATGGTTGCAATCATTTATTTTTTTAATTACAAGAACACAACAGGCCAGTGTCCTATTAGTCAAATTACCTTGACATCAAGTATATACTACAATAAACAAGTACCACTTGGCGTATCAAAACTAGAGAATCTCCGTTTGTGCAGGCAAAAGCATTGAAGACAGCTTTTAGCCTAAAAGAGGCTGAACCATCTCAATAAGAGTCCAAACTTTCCACAGGACCAGATCTGGACAGGTTTGAGTTAAATAGGATAACTACTCTTTGATGTCTGAGTTTAATCAGAGGACCAAGTCTAATCCTTCTGTTTTATTCACTTAAATTATTATATCTGTATGGCATGGTCCTCTTTAAGATGATAACTAATCTTGGACGATACTGCTTGGAATCTCTGATCAAATTCAGTTCCCTCACTGACCGTGAGATCATAAGGTCATATTAAAATATTGACGCTTTCATGGCATACCAAAACAGAACAGTTGGAAATGAAAGGATTAAGTACAACACTGCCCACATGAACAAAATAAAGGTGCCATGATTTCAAGTAATAAACCTTGACCTTGTGAAGGACTCCAGAGGCAGTTAAGCTTTATCATAGTTTTAATAAGTAGGCCTCAAGCAGATTCCCAGCAGTTAAAATAAAACTAATGGTACATTATGGAGATTGTAAACTTTTTCTGAACACTAGCAAAAAGGAAAGTAAATATGATTGGAGTAAAGAATCAACTTACAATTGTTACTTATCCAAATAACTCGATGAAAGACAGCAGCATATACATTAAAATTACATGTCATAATGATTGTAAATGAATTTTTAGGACTTCTTAATATTATAAGCAGGATTCTAAATGGTTTGTGAGTGCTACCTACCTTCTCTTGATATTAAGATGATCTAACCATCCAACAGATCCTAAGCTGAGAAACAGATAACTCTAGGATACACTGAAAGTCTCACAGTATAGATGTTCCAGCTAACTTCTCGGACACTTAGAGAGATCATCTTACAAACAATTTGTCCATGTGTTCGACATAATGAATATATCAAATAGCTCCATGAAAAGTTTGTTTCGAGGATCAAATAAGCTGGATATCAAATTAGCTAAACATAGAACAGGAGATCAAATTAGCAAAATGTAGAACAGTAGAAGTTAACGTGACCCAGCAAGTGGAAGCGAGAGTACAACACGGAGGTGAAGGTAGATCAAACAAAAGCACAAAAAGTCACCAAGTCGACCAACCTATTTACTCCTTTATACGATAAATACATCATCCAGTGGATAATCACAGAGCATAGGACGTTCATTCAAATAACAATAGTTTTAAGGGTTCCAATACTAGATTAAATTTTCCTCATGGACTTACGACCAATGAAATACTTAAACCAATTAGTTTGGCTATCAGTTGTACATCATAAGGATTATAATCCAAAAAAGTATCATAATCCAAAGCATTTCTCTTGGCTAAAAAACTGGGGGAAAATGCCCTGTGGTGAAGTCAATGAGACATCCAAACAAAAAAAATTCATTATAACTTCTAAGAATTCTTACCCGAAGTAACATAGGTACAATTCAAAGGATCTCTATCCCAAATGAAATTGAAGGGATTCTTATTCCAGCCATCTAAATAAGGCCTGAAGGTGCAGACTCCTCCCAGAAATCAAATATTTGTAAAAATATGGAAAAGCATCAGAAAGCTTAGTTGTTGACCAGCTGGAGAAGTGCACAGGACAACTTAATCTGTAGACAGTACTTCATCACGCTATTGGGATCTAGAAGTTATTTTATGCACATACATGTGAAACCTAAAAAGGATAGAGAACAAGTCGAAAGGATATCTTGAGCTGCAAGGTGAATGCATTTAACTTTTCTGGATGAAATCCAGTCGAAGGCAAGGGTAATCATGTCAAAATCAAAGCTAAAGCAAATTACCCAGAGCTTCATTATATTTTGCCCTTCCACAGTGTAAACAGACTGATGTTTGTGGGGAAATTGCTTATATATTGAGATTGTAAGGATGAGCGCTACCTCCAGTTCTTGGTGGAACTGAAACATTACGGGTCAAATTTTCACATTGCATTGAGGCAACAATATGCATATAATAGAAATATAGTTAGAAGTTTGGGATAAGCATATTGATGTTAGACAAGCATTTGATATAACACTGTGCAGATCATACATACATAAATATTATTCAAGTTTCCTAATGATCTAGGCACTCCTCACTCTGTTCATACAGGACTCAAAAGGATTTGATATTACAAAATTATAGCTAATTTAGTTGACCCTGGACATGGCTCACCAGCTTCATGGAGAAAATGTTTCTTTGCAATCAGTGGCACCGCATAGAGCCTTCCACACAGGAGTCAACATCGTGAGAGGTGGTTGCAATTCCTGCAGAGGTGATTCAAGATTTTACAAGTTGGACATAGCTCTATAATAAGTTTTGACTTTTTGAACCCATTTTTTACCTGGAAAACTAGAAAAAGCTGTTCCTCCTCATGTTGAATCAAAGCCAAGCTCCAGTAACAAGTGACTGGGGTTACACATTCATTTAATACCGGCCTAAGAATTTTTCTGATGGGGACAAACAAGCGGCTGATTCTCCCACTTGATTAAGGAGAGGATGATACATGTTAGACATACAAGGACAATGGACAAGATATGGATGCCACAGATAGAAATCGCATAATGACAATTAGAGATGCCACACAGTCCAAGCAGATGAATGACAGCATAGAGAAGAAAATTACTTCTGAGGGGAAAAAACGATTGTTTACAAGATTGAAACAAGCAGCCAATTCCAACAGTATAATCCTTAGGTATCAAAGATAACCTCAAGAGATGGCATCAGATGAAACTATTAAGAACGCTTACAATCTAATTAAGAGAGTATGCGATAAGATGTGAAGAAGGTTAATGGACAACACAAAAGTCCTTCAGATGCATTGAAGGTTTATTAGAGAAAACCAAGTCTAAGACATGCTGTTCAGATTTTTAGCTTTCTTCCCTCAGCAGTTGTGATAGAATAAGTATGGACATTTCATGTTTCAATTCATAATCATGCTACATGCTCCATATACAGGCAAAAGATTCATGTGTGCTCATGTTTCTCTTTTCTACCAGTATTGTGCGTGAAAATATTCAGCCTATATTCAATTGACATTGCCTCCATACTACAAATGCACAAACTCACATGCAAATGCACAGTTACTAACATATCCGCACAAAAGTAAGAATAAAGAACACTAGAACATTATAGTTTCTTGATTTTTACTTTGTAGGAGGTTATGTTTTAGATATGAATTAGACAACAACCAGGGTCTTAACTATTAATGCTTGTTATTAGAACCAGGCTATATAAAATGCTCGTAATTAAATCCTGGATCTATCACTGCTTACAGCTACGTAATTGATTTAATCCTTAAACAGTAATTCGAGGCCAAAAAAGAAAGGAAAAAGAAAAAGAAAACAGATGAACGCATTAGAAATCGTGTGAAACAGCTAGAAACTAATTTGTTACATACTTACATTAAAGCAATACAGTTTTACTTTAAGTAAAATCAGAACAACGCACACAAAAGAACGGAGATCAAATAGAAAAACCAACTCATGTGCTATTTGCAATATAGTGTGTATAAACTTTTCCAAGCATAAAAATATACCTCCAATAACGAGTTTCCAGTTGCACCCCGAATTCCGGCATAATCACACGGACTCTGCATGGTCAGAAATTTTTAATTTTAAATTATACAAAAATTCATCATAAATTAAGCTAATACCATACCATCCAACAACTTTTGACCTAAAGGCAAACTAACTATAGCAATGAACTCTTGGTCGATGCTAAGCATGACGGAGCTGTATGAACTATGAGGAAAACACTTGCAAAGCTACACAAAATTATCTGAAGGAAGCATGGTATTGCATAGTTACAAACGGAATCGGATGATCTAAAAAATGCCTGAATACATTCTTTTATGTTAGTATTGCGATATTTATTTTCATAGATACAGGTAAAGTGTATGCCAGAAACTACAACAGTGGCACTTTTGCCATTGCAATATTGCTTGATTATACATTAATAAAGAAGCCTTTACCCCAAAAGTTTGCCTTTGGTTATGTGAAATCTGTTTTCCTTCATTCAGATTTCTTAAGGACTATAGTGTCCATTGTATTAGCTTTTAGCAATAACTAAGTTTCCACTGCCTGAATCAATATTAGTTTTGATCTATCCCTAGTTCTTGTTGCTCTATAGTAAATGATTTACATTCTAAATGTTTCTATAGTATCCACATATAGACATAAATATATGTAATTATGTATTAATGAGCTGAACTAAGCTTCTATTACTAGTAAGTAGTATCCAACATACAGATATTATCAGCCCAAAGTCAAACTTCGTATCCCGAAACTGAAAATTCAAACCATTGGATGTGATCTACTACACACGAACTACTTAGAAATAAAATTTCAAAAGATTTTGATGTGTTCTTCTGAATCACGTATCAAAGGGTAAAAAGTTAGGCAACTTTATGAAAATTCTGAAAAGTTAATTTTGACAACATGACATGGGCAAAATATGTTAAAATCCTTTGAAATTTATTTCTAGATAGCTCGTAGTAGATCACATCCAACAGTTTGGATTTTCACTTTTGGGATCCGAAGTTTAAATTTGGGCTAATAGTATCTGCATGTTCAACACTACTAACAATAGCTTAGTTCAACTTGAACTTTACATTTTAATCTTTAGGAAAAAGAAATTAGAATTTCCATTTTATGCTTTTAGATATTGTGTATGCCTTGTTTTATTTACAACGGAATAAGCCAATTCATGACAAGTTTTTAATTCATTGATTTCTTCTTCTTCTTTTTTTCCTCTTGTTTTTTCTAGGGTAACGCTATCAGATTTGGTGCTTCAAGCACGTATATATCCTCTTCTACTACTAGTTGTTAGCCACTTTCTGCCAATTTTGACACGAACAGGCCAGCAGTAGCATGCTTCAGTTCAGCAAGATAAGATTGATACTTATCAATATTGCTGATACTTGTTATTAGCCAATTTTTGCTAATTCTATGCATAATATTGTCTATAAAAAACACTGATTAAGCATTTCAAAGCCGATAATCACCTTGCCTAACAGGCTTGTATTGCAAGAATTTGGCCAAGATAGTAATCACAAGCATGCTCCAAATAGAACTGACGTGTAACTTCTCCTGGTAATAGCAAAAGGGACAATAAATTAACATCACAAGATGAAAGCAGTAGAACCGGTTAAGGAATTTTTCTATATTCTGAAACTTACTTAGTCATATATGTCAAGACCACCTCTCACAGGTGTATTCCTATAGAACTAAATTGTCGGTTGCGGGTAAAACAAAAAAAAAACTATCAATTATACATGCTGAAATAAATAGTAGTGAATGAGCAGAACAGACCTTCATCAGTAAAAAATAACACAAACTTGCTAGGAGTAAGAGGACACCAAAGTATGACAAAAGAGTCAGCACCCTGCTCTTTTCAATGGAAATATCATGAATACTGATTGCTTGAGACAGTTCTTTCTGGTCACAATGATGATAGGTGTATTTGCAATTTGAAAAGGAAGCTTGAGGCATGCTGCACCAGTTGAAATGAATTTTGCCAAATATAGGTCCCGCTCATTCTTCAGTCAACAGGCTGTAGTTCAACAATTAACATACATTAAAACATAGCAGTTCTATTCACGTATAGCTGTTGCGTTGATTTCTTCAGTAGCCTCATATAAATTAAAATGATACTTAGAAAATATGACTGGGGAAACTAATTATCACCTAAAACATACATTTGAAATTTGTGACAAGAGAAAACAATGAACAAATTGTCATTCCTTACACTTATAGTACCAAACGCTCAAACAATTTTGCAGAAAAATCATGTGAGGATTATCCAATAATTTCATTATGAAAGATAAATAAAAGGATGCACCATAAAGATAGAAAAATAAAAATGTGAAATACTGCAAGAGATGCATGCTATGTTGAATAATATGCTCGATCAAACAATATGGCAGAAATAGTAAAAAACAGAAAAGTGGTTAAGTGGTTTTCTATACAATAAAATATTAGCAGATAGCACCATCCACAACTCCATCGCCAAGGCAATACACAATCTTACTTATAAACAACTCACTTAAATCATATCATAGAAAAATAAAACAATAAATGCCATAACCTGCAGATAGTGGGTGAAAGCTCAATGTTTTGTCAAGCTTAGAAGTTAACGCTGTAAACAAATAGATCCCCTTCCCTGGCCCTGAGTTTTTAAAGAAGAAAGTGGAACCAAAATAATGGCTCAGAACACTCTCCGAGTGTCCTGATAATAGTAGATGAAACTGAAGAAGAACTAGTAAGAGCAATGAACTTTGAGGAAAGCAATGAAGAAATTAAATAATGGTCGATAGAATGAATAACAAAAATAAACAAAATCACAAACTGAAATACGAGACAAGCATAAATTCACATGCTTTTGAACCTGGGCAGAAGTAGAGTGGGATTTATCATGGCTATTCAAATGCTTACACTTTTATGAACTCAACCTAGTATAAATTCAATCAATAGTTGATTCCCAGAACATACAGATCCCAAGCTCTGGGTGCCAGTTGGGCGTAAGCAAACAAATGTAAAACCTGTACAGGAGTGCTAGTGTATATTTAACATATGTGACTAAATGTTATTCTCAATTAGGCTGAATCATATTTCGAAGTGTACATCAAGTAGTATGATGAAAGCACTTACCACCACACAAAGATAGGTAAAAATATGAGGTTAAAAATGCCAGCCACTAGCCCGCCAAAACCTCTGAGAGTTAACACCGCTACGTACCCCTTTAACCTTCAAATAGAGCTTATAGGAAGTTTCAACTTTATTCATCTCCATCAACTTGCTATTTAGTTTGCTATAGACAACCTTTCCAAGACAAAAGCCTTTATGCAATGCCTCTTCTACGACAAGAACAGCGTTGTCGACTTGCCCAATATTGCAAAGCCCATTAACAATATACTCGTAAACCTCTTTGTCAGAATTATAACCACTCTCTTGCATCTCCTCCCAAATTTTCAACACCATCCCAGATTTTCCAAATCTTGAAAGTCTCATCAGCAGAAGTTTATAAGCTTTCATAGATAACCTACATCCTGCCTTCCTACTCTTTTTGTATATCACCATGGCAGCATGGGGTGGTCCGAAGCTACACAAAGGCTCGAGGAAAGAAGTTATCATCCCAGTACTAGGTACAACTCCTTGAGCAAGCATCACATCAAACAATTCAAGAGCATCTGCTACTCTTCTTACCTTCAATAATGCAGTAATCAGTTTGTCATAAGTCTCCATATCTGGCAAATAGTCGTCTTCACACATATCCTTATAAAATTTCATTGCTTCCTCTAGATCCCCTACAGAAACATAATTGGAAATCATCGCGTTATATGCTATAGTATTCAACGAACACCCCATTTCTTCCATTCTCTCAAATAAGTCAAGGGCATCACTGATTCTCCCAGCTCTTCCTAATGCCTCAATCATGTAAGCAAATGTCAGCTGATCAGGGCTCAACCCATCAACCCTCATCATCTCCCAAAAGCTCTCAACTTTATCGACACGGCCAAATCTCGCCCACCCACCAATAATCTCATTATAACTCACACTATTAAACAAAATCTTCCCTCTCATCGAATTAAACAAGGAATTCGCAACCATAACATGCGACCTCTGACACAAACACCTCACCAACACATTAAACGAATCAACATCACAACTCAACCCCACAACCTCCTCCACCTTTCTAAACAACTCGACCGCCTTCGAAACCCTTCGACCCCTAACAAAGCTATCAACCACAATCTCTAGCGTCTCCAAACCAGGCCTAATCCCATCATCCCTCATCCTAACCATAACAAACTCTTCCATAACCCTAAAAAATTTCCTCCTCCCTAAAGCTCTAACAACCACATTATAACTCTCGACGCTCTTCTCCACTCCCGGCTGCTCGATCGCCCAATCGAAGAACGAGACGATCGAATTCCCATTAAGATCGCCCTTACTAACTACTTCTTTCAAGATCTCATTCGTCAGATCGACGCCGGTGGAGATTAGGGCGGCGTTGACGGCGGACTTTCCTTTGAGATTGAGGATGAAGACGCCGCGCAATTTCTCATCGGGAGATAGGATTCGATCTCGTATGAGGTTAGTCGAGGGTTCTTGAGGTGGTTTTGGCGGGAAAGGGGCGGGAATTGGTGGTTTAGGGTTAGGGTTTGGAGAGAGGAGATCGGAGAGCTCGTTGAGGACGAGGTGTTCGGAGGTTGGCGGGGTCGAGAGGAAGCGGACGGAGGAGCGAGGAGAGAGAGTGTACCTGAGAGAGTGGAGAGATCTTAGGGTTTGAAGCGCCATTGGAGATGAGAATTGGTGATCGTCTTCTCCAGCGAGCAGAGCAGCGGGAAAATTGAGTAGCCCGGTGAGGGAGACGATGATGTGTATGGGCCTTTATTGGGCCTAGAAGTAAAGCAATTAATGACTTAGTGGGTCATAGTCCAACAAGAAGAACATACAGGAAACATGTCCTTTGCATTGACACGTTGAGAATCCAACCGAGATTGCAAAAAATACAGAATAATTTGGTAATCACATTTTATAGTACTCAAGTTTACAAGGATGTTAAAAAAAAAAAAAAAAAAGTTTAGAACGATGTTCTTCATTACATTTTCCGTTTGATATGATTACTATAATAAAATCGATGAGTTATTTTGCTATCATATGATCAGGGCGTATTAAAACCACATTTAGCTAATCCCTTATTTCTTCACGAAAACATCCGTCTTCATCTTCTACAGTAGCAACTAACGTTCTCTGTAACAGTATATACTCCATATCACTATAAAAAGAAAATTTTTTAACCAATGGCAAGTGAACCCGTATATAATCAACTGAAGTTATAGAAATCGCCTTTTACATGGCAAACTTTTGAGAATGTTATTGTCCATCTTTGTTCATATTATCAGAAAACCTTGTTTTCTGATAATAACCGTCCTCAGAATGTACGTGAAGTTGACCAATTCCCTGTGTTTAGGAGTTGGTGTTGATATTCTCTACATGAGGACAAGTGTGATCAATTAGTCTTCTAACAAAAGAATTTTTGAGATAAAGAAACAAAAATATTCACATTTACCATTCTCATTTTCAAACTTTTTGACGGTCATCTGGGATCCGATCTTTATCCTGAATAAAAGTTTCCTCTCTGAAGTAAAGCCTCATAAATGAGATTTCTTGCCTACATACACTTTCTTGATCTTTCTAGTCCTAAATTGCATTTTTTTTTCTTTCTGCTCTATAATTGGCTTCATTTTGCTTAATTTATAGGGACTGAAATGATATCTGCACCTGGAAAGGTGGTAATTGGAGATTCTAAATTTTCCATAGAAACAGGGTACAATCATTAATCAATACTCTTTTCATTACAGATAGACCCCATGAAATTGCAAAAACAATTTCATGTGGGTCTCAATGCACTATGTAGAGAAAAGAGTGTGGTTGATTCATGAACGTGTTCCTATCATTATTTTTTTCCATGTCATCATGCTCATAATTTCAATGAGTCTACCATTGTACACTATTCGATGTATTCAAAGATTTTCATGCATGTATTTATCTTTGATAATTCCATATTCACGTTCTCAAAATCTTAAAATATCTTATGCCTCTTTCTTTTAGATATATCCTAAAGTTTGATGCATGCATGTGGATCACAGAAGTGATGATATTCATATACATGATGAATTATGGGTGAGCTAGAAATTTCTTTGTAAGTGCTTATTTCATCATGATTTCAGCGTAAATATAATGATGATTTCTTATTGGATGTACTAGCTTTTTTATTAGATGAACTTCCATGAATGTGATATATGTGAAATACTTCTTATTGCAGAGAGGCCTGAGACAGAAGAAAATACATGATAAGAGATATTTGCCTCGATATGGAAGGTTTTCTCATTTTGTCCTTCTCAAGTTTGTGTTCCTGGAATTAGGATATTTTCATGGCAATTGATGGCTAGAAGGAGCAATGAGGATTAAAGTGGGGAATGATAAGTAATCAGAATTCAAAAATTGATGAGTTAACATGGTAGGACTAACTGGTTTCAGTCAGTTTTTTTTTTTTTATAATAGAGACTCACCCAGTCTATTTGTTAATAATGTTTTACAATATGAGTTCAATTCATCGCTATACATAAATCATATTTAAAATTCATGTCTTTAAAGGTGACCATGCAACATGCTCAACTCAAGGACTAATTATAACTCATACTAAGAATCCAACCAGCTTTTTTTGTTTTGTTTTGTTTTTGTTTGCCCCTTATATCACAAACTTCCATTTAGATCTTCACGTTTGCATTTTTTGTCCATCATATTGCTACTTGGTTTCATTTTCATGTTGTACCAGTACTAGTAACCTATCTACATCTCCTTTGACTTAGACCATATAATGCAATATATATGTTGAATATATACTTGGAATTAACGTTAAATTTTCTTTATGATGCACTTGCTTAATTTCTTCTTTGTTTGTTGCAGTGTATTGGTTTTAGTTTGTGTGTTAATTTGATTAAAGGGGAAAGCTAACTACAACATTGTTTCAGAGTTCATTAATTTGTGAAATCTTCAGTGAACAAATCATAACAAAAGAATGTTCATGCTTCTGAGTGTTGCAATTGCAGTCAATGAACTCTACCATTTCAAGGATTGAGGATTTTAAGGAACCAAAAAAAAAAAGAAAAAAAAGAAAAGGAGTATCTCAGCAGGTTATTTTTCCTTTCGTCAAGGTTTATCAGTTAGAATAAAAGATTTGAAATAGTATTCAAATATAGTAGAACTTCCTTTGTTGGAGGCCATAAGTTTTCATGTATTCTCAGTACTCTCGAGAAAGTCACTCTTGTTATGTGTGATTTGTGCACATGATATAGTTCCTTTGCTGTAGAATCTCATCAAGATGTTATCAACAAAATAAATAAATAAGGAATCTCATCAAGATAGTAAAGAACACAAAATAATATGGTAATCACATTTTTATAATGTTTTTCAACACTCCTATTACATTTACCTTGATATGATCACTATAATAAATACAATGAGTTTTATGCTAATTCCTATAGTGGCTTATGCTTTTCGTATCTTCTGCTTGCAAAACAAGAATAATTGCCCTTATGTTTTCTTGAAAACGTCCGTCTCCATCTTCTTATAGTCATTGACATTCCTAGTAAAGTCCATATCACTACACAAAAATATTTTATCAAGGACTACTGAGATGATAAATAATAAGTGAATAATTAATTGATTGGAATTATATAAATCAATTTTTACCTTCTGATGGTTATCTGGGATAGGATCTTTATCCTCTGATTAAAAGTATGCTCCAAGAAGTAGCCTCATGATTGAGATCCGCTGCCTCCATACACTATCTTGATCTTTTTAGTCCTCAATTGCATTTTTATTCTTATCACTCTCTGTTTTGCTTCATTTTGCTTAATTTATAGACACTGAAATGACCTGTACTTAGAAAGTAAGTATTGGACAGTATAAACATATTATCCCGCTCATAATTTCAATAAATCTACGTTTATATGCTATTGGATGTATTGAAAGATTGTCGTGCATGTATGTATTCTTTGATAATTTCATATTCATGTTCTCAAATCTTAAAGTATCTTCTGGCTCTTATATTTTGATATACTTTGATGTATGCATGTGGATTACAGAAGTGAGGATTCATGTACAGGAATTATGGGGGCGATGAACATTTCAATGAGCTAGAAATTGGTTTTTCATCATGATTTCTGTGTAACTACAATGATTTCTTATTGGATATACAATTTTTTTTTCTTTTCATAAGCTCCCATGAATGTGAAATATTATAATCAGACTTTATAATGTGTCCTTTTTGCAGAGAGGCCTGAGACAGAAGAGAAAAAAGAATAGAGATATTTGCCTCGATATGGAAGGTTTTTTTCCCTTGTCCTTCTGAAGTTTGTGTTCCTAGAATTTGGACAATTTCATGACAATTGATGGCTAGAAGGAACAATGAGAAATTGAGGGATTGATATGTAATCAGAAGCCAAAAATTGATGAGTTATATAGTATGTAGGACTACTTGGGTTTAGTTCAGTCCGTTTATATTAATAATGCTTTACTCAAAAGCTATACATAAATCATATTTAAACTAATGTTTTTAAATTAGTAGTCTCTCCATTACATTTTTATAGTGGAGATGATCCAAATTCGTCTTTAAACGTAAACATGGAGCACGCTTAAGTCAACGGCTAATTACACATAGCCCTTTTTACTATGGTGATGTGCTACTTATTGCTTCTTAAGTTTGATATTGACAGATAGCATCCACAACCACTTAGTGCTCTTTTAATGTTGATATATGAGATGTCTTAAACTTCAGGGTAATAAGTGGCACAACAATAGAACAAAGGGTCCATGTGTAATTAAAACAACTTTTTAGAATGTCTGCTTAGATGAGGATTTGATCACCAATTCAACAGATTGGCGTAGAAAATTTTGCCTTTGCTTCAAGTTCATGCATATAAGTAGAACGACAAGAATGTGAAGCTTGAAGGCAAAGATAAATCATAACTTTTCCACTTTAGTTTAGAATAAAAGCAGATAATGCCAAATATAGAGAATGTGCGCACAAGTTCATAAAGTCATACAGCAATGATAGATGTTACATGCAACCCACTATGTCTCCACATATGTTTGCCATGAAAATAAATAAAAATGAGGAGAGCCACCAACCCTTAATGGACAAGTAGTAAGTTGTAAGGGATTTAATTAGACGAATCCAAAGTTAATAATAAACTATTAAGTTCAAGGCTCAAAACTAATTAGTACCCTATAATTTGTAGAGTGCGAGGCAATAATACCATAGGTTGTTGGCCATCAATGATAACTCTTCAGATTACATTTTTCACCTAAAAGAGCCACTAATGCTGCATAGTTATTTCGCTTTTTGACAAAACAATTGTTTCATTTGGTAAGCCTATAAGTGGGGTTTAAGGAAACATCAGAATGCCTTGGACAAAGCAACTAGTTATCAAACCAAAAAGAAAATCCCTTTCATTGGTATGACGGATACACTTAGCACACCATGATATTGACAATAGTTACTCCAAACAAATAGGATTAATTTTAGAAAACTCCCCTCAACTATGGGAGCCGTCTCACGAAACCCCTCAATTATTTTAATGAGCAAAGCACTTTCAAATTTGAGGTGTTGTAGATAACCCCCTTTAAATTTGAAATTTAAACTCCCCACATGTATGAGGTGTCTCATAAAATCCCCTCAGCTGTATCACAAAACCCTATTGATCTTTAGACATTTCTATAGAAAAAAAACCTCTAGCGCAGTTAATTCAAAATATGAAATGACCTAAATATCCTTTTGAAAGAACTCATTTCAGTTAAAATCAACCTCTCAACCAGTAAAAAAAGACCTTAAGTCATTTACGGTGATTCCTTTTTTTCTCTCATCCTGCGAAAATCTAGGCTAACGTTTCTTATGACTGAGCGACATCTTAGTCGTTTCAAGTCACGTGTTCGTTACGTTACACGTTCAGCTTAATGATGTTAGTTAGGGGAGTTAAATGAGAAAAGTTCAGAGGGGTTTTCACAAATTTTCAAAGTTGAGTGGAATTATCCACAATTCCTCCAAACTTGAGGGGCATTTACACAAATTAACATAGTTAAGAGAGATTTTCTAAAATTAACCAAAAAATAAATAGAAAGTAAAAGGAAACAATAAAAAATAGTTCCAAAATAACGGTACATGCTACCTAATTCAAACGAACGGCTGTGATTACGACTCCGCAGCTTTCAAATCGTACACCCAAAATTAATCATGCTCCGCACTGACACCAGAACCCGTGCCGCAGCTGCATCGAAAAAAGCCTGCCTGCGGCCTTTCGGTACTTGGGCTCCGCTCGACGCCTCAAACCCAACAATCTCTACCGATAATAAATACGGGGACATTTTCGCTTCAACCGAGACCCAATTAATGAAGCGTTACAGTGGACCCCATTAAAACTCCCCCAATTCAATTCAATTCTCTCCGAGCTCTGAGCTCGAGCTCTAATGGCGAGAATTCAGTGAGAGGAGAATCGAAAGAGAAAGATGCCGATTGTTAGGTACGAGGTTAGGAATGAGTTAGGGTTAGGGAGCTCGAAGCTCTACGGAGCTGCAGCGACGAGGGAGGACTCTGAAGCTTTGCTCGAAGGAGTTGCCGTTGCTGGGCTCGTTGGGATCTTGAAGCAGTTGGGGGATCTCGCTGAGTAAGTTTAGTTGTTTGATTTGTGATGCATTTGCTTAATCTTTGTTTTTTTTATTTGTGTGTTGTGTTTTGGTTTCTGTGATTAATTTGATTGAAGTTTAGTTTAGAATGTGAGGACCCTGCATTGTTGCAAATTGTGCAGTAATGTGAACCCTACAACAGCAAAAGTTAGAGATTTTTAGGGGAAAAATAGTATTTTTAGGGAAAGCAGTTAGTTTTGCAAATATTTTGTTTTCGGGCAAGTGATGACCTGCATTGTTGCTGAAAATTTTATAACAAGAAAGACCATTCTTTTGAATATTGCAAATTTTGCAGTAATGTGAACCCTATAATAGAAAAGATTGAAGAAATTTTTTTTAAGGAAAAGGAGTGTTAATCAGGTTAAATTTCCTTTTTCCAAGGTTTTTCGTTAGGATGAAGCATTTGAAATCTTATAGAATGAGAGCTTTTATGGTGTAATAGACTTGCAGATGATATTAACTTTTTGATGTGTTATGCTTTATATTGACTGCTGACTAGGGAATCATAAGATCTGGAGTTTAGGCTGTTATTCTTCTTGGACAATATTTAGCGTGCATCTTTTGGGTTCAGTTGCACATAAGCTTCAATTATGTGTTTACATTTATGTACAGATATAACGAGATGCTTGCTTATGGTCCAAAATCTCATCAAGTTAGCAAAATAAAAAAAAATAAAATAAAATAAAAAGGGGGTAAACACATGTTTATAGAATCCACATTTCTAATATTCAGTGTTGCATTTACTGCCAGATTCGATTGCTATAACAGATACCAAATAATTTTTGCTTGCATCAAAAGAAAAAGCTATTAGAACCACATTTTTGTAATTCCTATGTGGATATATGCTTTGTGTATCATCTACTTGCAAATGGAGATAGCAGCTTGCGCCGGTTTCTTCGCAAAGGCATGCATCTCCGTACAGTAGCAATTAGCACTCCCTGGAAAAGTATAGCCCATAGACCTATTAAAAAAAATTTATGCGAGTCAATTAGCAAGCCAATAATAACAAAGGAATCCATAATTGCCTGTAACAGTGGAAATCAGTTTTACCTTCAAAGTTTTGAGACCATTCTTGTGCATTTCTACAAGATATGTATGATTTGTCCATATTATCAGGAAATAAGGTTTCCTGATTTAATCGGTACCAGAATGTACACAGAAATTCCCAAATCCCTATATCTGGGAATTGAGATTTGCGTTTCTCTACAGACATCAAATGTGATCAATGTGTTTAAAGCCAAAAGAGGAAGAAGAAACATTGACAATCGATAAACTACAATTTGTTGAGTTTTACACATATAGTACACTGTTATTAATTACTGGTTAACATGCAGTCCTGTGTACTAGGAGTTGGACCTTAGCCTAACAGTGGAAGATTAAACTTTAATGGAAATCAACCATATGGCAGTGACATATTAAGTTTTGGACCAATATAACTGTGTTTTTTCACCATATGGTAGTTACATATTAATCGACTAGATGTTGAGTTTTACACATACAGTTACTAGTAACATGCAGTCCGTGTACTAGGAGTTGGACCTTAGGCCAGCAGTGAACGCATCTTTGGCTCAGTTATATAGGTTTAAAACTTAACATGTCACTACCATATGGTCGATTTTCTGTTAATTTTTTTCTTCCACTGTTGCAAGTGTAAGCATATTATGCTATCATAAGCTGGAAGATGAAGCATATTTTACTGATAGAATTATGAATCAATTAGATTAACCTAATAGTGTGATTAGATACTATGCAATGTAAACTTTCAGTCCAAAGTCATCACCTTAAGTACTCTAGGATGTCCAGCAAATGGGAGATGGGTATAGATTCTATGTGAGTGCGTGTGCGCAGAAGTGGGGGTTTTCCAGTCCCCTCCAAAACTTTGTGAAGGCTATGCCTCTGAGTTTCTTTTCTTGCTTTTTCTAGGTACCAAAAATGCTTTTCAACTAAGGGCCTTTCAAACTCACTTAATTGGATAAACTCAATAACTCATTTCTTCCTCTTATATATATGAATATACAGAGAAGAATTCCGGATTCATTTTATTGGAAACAAAGCGAAGCAGAAATGAAGCACGTAAAATTAAACCAGTTAGATTTACGAGGAGCTGATGGTCTGCTTAGTAGGGGGGAGGTCAAAAGAATAAATTTCAATTTCTGAGAAGTGCTGAGTCAAAGTGCACATCTAGTTGGTGCCAGCAGTAGAAGTAAAGCATGTTGAGATCAACTATTCACAATTTTCTCTGAACAATTACTATAGAAGTTTGTTAAAACATTACTTTTAATTTTATTTTCTAAGTAAATGTTCTCCAAAATTACCTTGTGCTTTTGATCCTCACTTACGGATCGAATTTGCTTCTATCTACCAAATCCTTATATTTATTTGTAAAAGTGTTTAACATCTAAAAGATCAGACGCCGAAACTATAGCAATGAGAAGATATTTCTGCAATAAAGAGAAAAAGGAAACTTAAAGATATGATTAATTCAAGTTTACCTTTACCATATTCAAAATCTTTACGGGTTGTCTGGGATCGGTTTCTTATCCTTAACGAAAGTATGCTCCAAGAAGTAGCCTTAGGAATGGGATTGTATCCTTATCCTCAACAAAAATATGATCCAAGAAGTAGCCTTAGGAATGGGATCGTATCCTTATCCTCAACAAAAGTATGATCCAAGAAGTAGCCTTAGGAATAGGATCCCCTGCGCCATACACTCTCTTGATCTTTCTAGTCCTTAATTGTATTTGATTTTTTCTTATCACTCTGTAATTTGCTCCATCTTGCTAAATTTATAGACATGGGAATGATCTATACTTGGAAAGTTGGTTACTGGACATTCTACCTTTCCATTTTATCCTGGTCATAATTCGAAGAATCTACTAGTACGCTCGCTTGGATATAATGAAAGATTTTCATGCATAAATGTACTCTTTGATCATTTCATGTTCATGTTCTCATAATCTGAATATATCTTCTTTCTTTTCGATACATTTTAGTCTTTGATACATGAACATGCAGTAGAGGAGAGATGATTCATGTACTGAAATTATGTAGGAGATGAACATTTCAAGCACCTAGAAATTGTTTTTTTAAGTGCTTAGGTCATAATGATTTCACTATATCTAAAATGGTCTCTTATTGGATATACTAGTTTTCTTATTCATGAACATCCATGCATGTGGAAATAGTGATTTGCTCACTTATTTTACATCACCATAAAATCAATTACCCAGGACTAACAGTGAGAATACATATCAAAGAAACTTGACGTTGCCCCTCACGTGGTCCTCTGTGCCACATGGACGGCCTTCAGTGTAAACACAACTTGGTTTTAAGTTTAATAAATAGGGTAAATAAACAAATTTTACAGTGCCATTGATTAAATTTGAAAGTAAGACCTCTTGAAATTGACAGCAATTGCTGCGAAGAAGGCCCATTAACTTTAATGGATATCTCATATCTGGCTAATATGCTTGGAGTGCATATCGACTTAATGCGAAAACCCCTATCTGAGTGCTCTATCTCTCATATTTAGGTATCTATCCATCTTACTCCTTTCTGATATGGGACTAAAGACCCTCCCTTCCTGTTTCTTATTTCACTCCTTTTGACATCTTTAAACAGGGTCGAATCAAAATCTCAAACTATAAAGTGTAGAAAATGTTGTTGGGCAGAAGCCTAAGATCACCTGTCATGTTCCTATTCTCCTTATAGGATTTTGTCCTGGCATGAATGTTTAGCATACATCTGAGGCTTTGTTACTGCGAGTTAAACGTTGCACGTCTGTTATCTAATGTTGGTGTGTGTCTCAACTCATTGAAGTTATAACCAGGACATATCTAATCTGCTTGCTCCAGCGAACTTGTATTATGGCAAGGTATATTATAGTGTGACCTTGCCATAATACAAGTTCGCTGGTGCATTGGCAGGGACTTTAAGAATTCCTACACCATTCTTGAACTTAGCTTCAGAATCCTTATCTTTGGACTTTATATCATATTAGAAAACTAATTTATACATGAGTCTGACCTTAGGGCTTTGGTTTTAGTTTGTTAGGATGTTGGTTTTAGTTTCCGTGATCCGTTTCTTTGATTGGCAAGTTTAGACAGTTATTTCTGCAAATAATTTGGATTGTGTAGTATGTGATGACCTGCATTGTTGCTGAACAACTTATAGCAAGAGAAAGTTTATTTGTCTGAATATTGCAAATACTGCAGTAACGTATACCCTATAATAGCAAATATTGGGATTGTTAGGGGAAAGTGAGTATTCTGGTTAATTTTCCCACTTCTAAGGGTTTTCGTTAGGATGAAGCATTTGAAATCTTATAGAATGAGAGCTTTTATGGTGTAGTAGACTTCCAGAAGATATTAATTTTTTATGTATCATGCTTTATCTTGATTAAATCAGAATATTTGGAGTTTTGGCTGTTATTCTTCCCAGAGAATATTTAGTGTGCATCTTTTGTCATACCATGCATGTTAAGCATACATCTGATTGTTGCCTCAATTAAACCTTACACATCTGTTATCTAGTGTTGGATTGTGTCTCAACTCATTTTAGTTGTAACCAGGACATATCTAATCTGCTTGAATCAGTAAACTTATATTATGGCAAGGTCACACCATCACATTCAGCTGCTAATCTTTCTGCTTAATGCCTGCTCCATTTTTGAACCTGGGCTCAGAATCTTAACTTGGAAGTTTATATCATAAATGATATTAGAAAACTAATTTACCCAAGAGTCTAACCTTAGTGGTTATTGGCTAAAGAAACTGCATTCATTTATGTAAAGAACGATTAAAATCAGTCCTATTTCTGAGAATTAGGGTGTGTTTGGCAACAAGTTAAAATTGGGCCAGGACTGAACCTGGCCCAATTTTAACTTGAATTTTGTTTGGCAAATTTTAAGGCCAGCTCTGGCCTCATTTTTTGTATGCAAATAGTGCCACTAAACTGGTTTTCTTTTGGACCAGGGGGGCCTGGTCCAAACCAAAACCAGTTTTGTTTCATTTGCCAAACTGACCCTTAAATTCATCAGATTTTCTAAGTACTAATGTTTCATTATGATTGTTATGACCTTTTACCGCTTATTCTATATCATAGGTTTTCTTCGGGAATTTTCCATGAGTTGCATGGAGAAGTGATGGCTACAGCCAGTAGAACAAATGTACTGGCGCTTCGAGTTCAACAGGTAGAAGCAGAGATTCCATCAGTTGAGAAGTACCTTCTCTGTCAGAATAGTGAAACTCATTATTTTCACAACATGGGTTAGTATGTACAAACCATTTCCTTTTTTGTTTCTTTAAGTTATGTAAATGCAATGACTCCTTTGTTCTGTAATTGTATGAGAAAGATTCATACCATGCATCTGAATCATCATTCAAGTTTCCCTCTTATTTATGTTCAGCAATTTGTGAACATTTTCCAGCTTGAGGAATTTTTTAAAGCTTCTGATTGTAGCTTGAGGAATTTTTTCAAGGGCCTATATTGAAAGATGAAGAAAAACCTATATTGAAAGATTTGCGAACATTTCCAAGGGCCTATATTGAAAGATGAAGAAAAACCTATATTGAAAGATTTGCGAACATTTCCAAGGGCCTATATTGAAAGATGAACAAAACCCTACAATTCTTTGAACTTAAGCTTAAGGAATTTTTTAGGTAGCTTCTAATTGTAAGAGTTTAAACTGCAATAATATTCATAGATTTTCCTATCCACCAACAGAATTTCTAGGCTTTATAGGAAATCTACTCTCTTGAGTAGGGCTGCTCCAGTCAAGAACTTTGGACCGATTAGTAGTTTGTGACATTATTGTACATGGCAAACCCTAAACTAGTTGGACAAGGATTAAAAGATAATGATTCTGTGTTTAAATAGATTCTCTCTCTCCCCTCAAGGAAATTCACTATGAATCTGACAACTCCCTTTGCATCCCTGTATGTTTTCACTGTTATGGTTAGTGAGGGATATTGCATACCATAGTCATTTACAAATTTTTGAAATATAGAGGTAGCTCAACAAGAATAACTTTGGTACTTTTAGTTTATACCTTGTTGATCTCTCCTCAAAATTAATGTCAGTTCAAATGTTGCATAAATAAGCAGGCCTAAAGGCTCGTAAGTTTTCTATGATATTCAACAACTGCTCTTCCAGCAGCAACCTTAAATACACGAATGTCAAGTTGGTTTATTCTTTTATGGGTTTCCCTGGTATTGGTATCCCAAAGATGTGCTATCCGAAATAGGTCCTTCAAAAGATGATATTATAAAATAAGTTCACAATTTGTCTAAGTTACACAAACTAAATCTTTTTAGTTTTTAGTTAAGATATATTGTTTTAACTCAAAATTTCTTAATGTCGTCTTGTTACTTTTGTGATGTCCTTATCTTTATCTTCTACATGGGAGACTTCCGCACCGCTGCTGCCTCCGATTGATGCTGCTGAGAAGCGTAATCACCTTTTCCAAATCCCTAACTGGACCAATTTTGTGTAATCTAAACAAATTGAGATATATTTAATAATATTTCATCTTTCCAGGACCTATATTTAATAATATTTCATCTTTCCAGGACCTATTTCAAATTACGAATCTTTTTGGGGATTGATACCAGAAAAATTATTCGTCACCTATTACTATCGGATACATTCTTAGTCGTTGTTTTTTTTTTTTTGCTATAAAACATCTTTTAAGAATTGTCATATTATCATAAATGGTGCAAATGTTCCTTAAGAAAGGGGTATAAACTTTCACCTTTTGTTATCCTCTTAGTCAATTATTTTGATGTCACTGTTTGGCAGGCACTAACTGGCACTCTAAGCTTCAGCTGGACCATAATGTAATAAGTAGAGAAGGCTTACCTCAGTTTATGATGGATTCTTATGAAGAATGTCGTGGCACACCAGATTTATCCGTGCTGGATAAGTATAATGTTTGCACCAGAATAATATTTACTCCGAATCATTTACACATTTTATGAAATCAATATTTTCTCCTCTTCAGGTATGATGTTTCTGGTGCTGGGGCATGTTTAAAGAGATACTCAGACCCATCATTTTTCAAAGCTGGATTAGCTTCCTCAGGCATTGTGGAATCACAAGTTGAGAAAGAAAAAATAATGCATGAAAGCAAGGTAAGGAATTTAAAATATAGATGCATGAGATAAAATGGCTAATATTACAGTAGCATCACAGTGAAGCATGCTTAAGTCCCTATTCATTTTTTCTTGTTACTTTCCCTGTCAAAAGTTTATAGGACAGGGGTCAACACTACTTTCACGGAACTTAATTACAGTTTGAGGGTCCATCGATCACTCATGCCACAAAGAAACATGCATACTTTGATCGAAAGAGACAATTGATACAAACTTCTTACTTTACTTTGAGCTTTAAAGTTGTTTTTTCATGTTTATATTCAGTTAGTCCATGGTTTATTATAAATTTCTTAATTTATAGCACCTTTGGATTATCCATTATTACTGTGTTTTGTTTTTTACTTAGGGTAGGATATTCAAGACTAATCAGACAGGCTTGTTTTTTTTCCTTTTCTTGGTTAGAAGAAGAAACAGTTTTGGAGGAACGGTGATGCCCCTGCAATTTTTTCAACACCAAAAATCAACTCCAAGTAAGATATTTACCAAGCTGAAACAAATTTGATGCAAAAGCTTTATGTTAATCAGCTCCTTTCAACATAATAACGTAAATGTTTACTTGCAGATTGCAGTTCATGACATCTGACCAAGCTTCTGAAGAATTTCCAGGCACTCATGTGAAATTAAAATCTAGATACTTGAATGGGTCAGATCCCACAACTAGTTACGCGGAGTGCCTTCATCAAGTTCTTTTACCTAAGGAGAATTATCAATGTAACAATTCAAATTTCTGTTCTCACATAAAGATGGAATCAATTGGTTCAAGTGAATCCATTTCTGATGTAAATGGAGTTCCATTTGATCCTTCTGCTGAAATAGAAAAATGCCCAAGCCAATATCCCATATTTGAAGACACATGTCAAATGGTGAAGAAAAGAGTGCCTGAGCATGAAGAAAGTACAGAAGGTAGTGAAGATGAATTAAATGCTAGTTCTTCAGGTTTTCAGGAGATGGATCAAAAGGAGCTTTCATCTGATAGTGATTGGAGAACAGGAGGCAGCTCTGGTGGCTATAACTCCGATGACATTGCTAGTGGTGTTGAAAATTACATGGATGCCCGGAATACCATGGAGTCAGAAGTTGAATCAGATTATGAAAACAATGCAAAAGCAATTAATTTCCGCACCTATGATGAACATGAGTTGCAACCTCCAGATTTTAGGCTAGATTTTGATGAAATTTTTAACTCAGTGGAGTCAGATTCAGAGAAGCTTATCAAGAACAGGGTTGCTCTTGATTTACCTTCCAACCAAGATACATACCTAGATGAGACTGATGATAAAATTCCGGCAGGGTTGAGTAACCTTGAGGCAAAGTTAGATTCTTCAGGGAATTTGCTTTCTAGTAGAGAACACAGTGCCAAGGAAACTCTAATTAGTGCCATATCTGGGCACAGAGAAGAATTACTTAATTGTTCAGTTACGGGTTCAACTTCCTCGGGTAAGCATTCTAACAGAGATCCTGATAGCACCTCATCTGCTACTAGCAATATGGATGAGATATCCTCAAGTCCTTATGGTAGAAAACATGGTGGAAGGCTTGAAGTTGAAATTTCTACCAGTTTGATTGAAGGCTCATCACCTCCATCAAACGTCCTCATGGGAAGCTCACAGGACTGTACAAAACAAGTTGTAGAAGTTTCTCAAGGTGAGATCACTACACAGCTAGGACATTCCTCTTCCTCCAGCAGAAGTCCTAATTCAAAGCAGAGACACAGCTCAGTTAGAGAATTTGGAAAGCTTGGTACATCTGAGGTTGACATAGGGTCTCAAAGAGTGGAAATGACTCTTGAAAGTACCAATTTGCAGCCTTTATGTGATGAAGAGTCTCAAGAACCCTACAATGCAGGCTCATTAAATTCATGTCCTTGGAAGGAAGAAATTCTTGATAACACACAGCAGTCATCTAAGTTGTCCAATTTCTCTAAAGATGCAGTTCACGCTGAAGCAGTTGCCTCATTTGAACAATCATCAGTCCAGAATTCTATTGAATCTGGCTGTAATAATCAATTTTCTTGCTCAGGGATAGATGAGGTATGCACTCCACGAATACTCCTTTCTTCACTTCCAGAAGAAACTCATCACATGTCTTCTAACTTTGAGCTTTGCATTCAGGATCATCTGGACCCTTCTGATGCTAATTTATCCAATGGCCACACACCTCCATCTGGGTTTGCCCAAATGGATTTGCATCCAAATAATATAGAAGAGGACTGTACAAATCTATCTGTAACTGACGAAGGTTTTGATCCTGAGACATCCTCTTGCTATCATCAAGAGAGTGCAAAAGAAAAGGAAACCCTTGGGCTACAATCTGGAAGTGTACCCAAAATTATATCTTTCGAGCGATACCTTTCTATGAAAAACAACGGAAATGAAACCAATCTCCTAGATACTGCCGGGGAAGTATCAGATTCAGTGACTGAGCCAGAGTCTCATGACACTGTCAATAATGTCACTTTTGCTGAGTTTTTGAAGCTTGCCCAGATGGATTGGCTTCTAAATATTGAAAAAGAGGGTTCTGTATATCCTCTACAGAGTGAAAAACGTTTTGATCGACAAGCGCCCTTGCAGATGACTCCGAATGCAAAAGAAGACTTGTTTCTGTCTTCTCATTTGGTTACAAAGAAGGCAAATTCATTCGAAGAAACCTCTGACATGCAAATTGAAAGTGAACCTAACATGACATCTTTACAACATCCAAGTGGGTATGAATCAATTATAGATAGTTCTGTTCAGGAAACTATGGAAGAATTACCGCCAATGCCTCCACTTCCCCCACTGGAATGGAGAATGAGTAAGCTTCAAATGGGACATCCAACTTCACATATTAAAATTGATCAATCCTCAATAGGACAAAATCAGTTCACAGCTCTAACTACAGATGAGAAGCCTTCACATGATTTATTAACAGCGAGAGGTGCAACTGTTCAAGAATCAAATCTATTAAGTCCATCTATATCATTAGAAGACAACTCCGAGCACTGTTTGTCAGTGCAAGTCCTGCCTATGGAGAATGAGACCTTTCATCTTGATCAGCTTCCATCAAAATTGAAGAGGCCTCAACATTGTCCACCAAGTTTAGAAATGGAGGCAGAAAAGCCAACCAGCACGTTCTTCTTAGGTTCAACTTCGGAAAGTGAATCTCATCAATCTGAGGACAAATTTCCTGGAGCTATACAGGAAGACTATGCTCTCAATCAAGATAGTCTTACTATAGAAATGTTGAATGGTGAGAAACCAAAGAAACTTTATTTGCTCCAGCGGACTAGAGATCCCTTGATCGAAGATGTTGCTTCTCATGACAAAAGCACGGTATTTAAAATTAAGCACAATGATTGATTAATAAAAATGCCATCTTTATTTTTATTTTATTATTGTTATTTATTTTTATTTTTATTTTGGTGCGAGGAACCTTGGATTAGTACCAGCCAAGTAAACACTAGGGCCAAGGGCCGTCTTTCGCGGTCCAGGCCCTGGTGAATAGCACAAGTATTGTAATGCCTAATGAAACTGGGGATAGACATGTCATAGACACGGTTTGACCCTTGGCCTTTTGAGCGAAGGCCCCAAGCCCTAACCACTAGCCCACTTGTGGGGGGTTTATGCCATCTTTATAATACCTAATTTTATAAAAAAAAATTCTTTAACTATATTTTTTGGATGTGCAGCTGAGAAAGGTAACTGACCCGCTTCAGCCTTCAACTCAGTCAAAGACAGAAGAAAGCATCACATTATTAGAGCAAATTAGAAACAAGGTGAGTTTCTCTCTTGCTATGGAAGACCTTGCGTCAAAGTAGAAGTTATCAATTCATGATTAAAAAAATATTGTTTCATGTCTCAGTCCCAAAATTTGAAGCCAGCTGGGAGTGCTAAACCAAATCTGAGAGGTCCCCCAACAAATCCAAAAATTGCTGCCATTTTAGAGAAGGCAAATACTATTCGCAAGGTTGGTCCTTTGATTAGTCTGCAAAAGAACCATAGATTTATTTTCTACCTTATTTCTGTTCCCTTCATTCTGGTTTTACTTCTCGATACAGGCATGTGTAGGAAGTGATGATGATGACGAAGATGGACATGATTGGAGTGATTCTTAATAATGGTATTATACTTGAAATTTTTGTAATTTTCGTAGCCAAAGTATCAGTCTTGGACTTCTACATTTAGGAGTAGCATATGGTCACTTTTCCTTGTAGATGTACAATTTGTTTCTTTCTACTTACTCTCCTAGTTTCTCCTTTGAAATCTGCTTTATGCTGAGTCATAGGTTTTGAAGGACAGCAGAGGAATTTTGCCATTGTGATATGAAATAAACCTTCGTATTGAGTTGTAAACGTTCTGGGATGTATATATGGAAGATGAGAAACCTTGAAATGCTAAAGATCTTGTAGCCTCTACGTTTTACTTGGTTTTTGGAGGTTTTGATGTGATTAACCTCTCATGGTAAGTTGCAAAACTATCATATATAACACTATGACTTCTCCATTTTTTTTTTTTTCAGTTTATTGCTTCTCAGTGTCATTATGCTTGTAAAGGGACACTTTGAGTTGTTGTATATATTGAAATTGTTTAAATCAGATTTTACATGTGATAGATTTCTTTCGCTTCAACAAACACGAAAATTTGAGTTACTTTATTTCTGACAAGCTGGTTCATTCTTCAACCTTGGCCAAAGACAGTGGAAAACAGAACACTAGTATAGCAGGTAAGAAATAAAGCTGCATTCTACAGTAATAAATCTTTGCTCAGAAGTAAAACTCATCAATTCTCTCTTTTCCTTGCAGCAATCCTAAGTTGCTAGTGGCATTGATTTAAACTTGAGGTCTTCAGACAAGCCATTGTGGAGGCAACAATAGTTATTTACCTAAATAGCTCTTAAATATCGATATACAAGAACATAGAAGTTTACTTATTTTTTCCTTCCCCCATAAATGCTATATATATTTGTGATTGCTTTGTACTAAAACTATGCTTTTAAAAGGGAATTCAGACTAGGATTGCTTTGTAGGCTGAAGTTGTTGATATAAGTTATAAATTTTTTGTAATGATATGCATGGTTTTTGAATATTTTTATTTAATTAATCTTTCATGCATGGCTGCCTCTATGAGGAGGAATTAATCAGGGCTTCTTGTAACTCAAGTGAAGAATTTTTTTATATTTCACATTTGTTATTGGAAAATTATTTGAGTTTGAAAGAAATTGCATTGGGCTGAATATAGGTTGTATGATTAAACTGCCTAGATCCCAGGCTGTTGTTGGTTCCGGAGCTCATCACTTTTCACCTATTTTGTGTGTCGATCAACTATTGTCGATTCAGTGAATTACTAAGTTACAATGTGGATGCATTCTATGCAGCTGAATGATCAAATACTACTAGTTCCTGGTAATATTTTTCCTTTTCACTTTTTTTTTTTTTTGGGATTGTGCTATTCAAATGTATGTCTTTGGCACATAAATTCAAGAAAGAGCAATATATGACACTATCTAACTTTGAGTTAACCAATGATCAGTATTTATAGAATTATAGTGAATTGCAAGTGGAAAGAGCAGCATATGAGACTCTACCTAACTTTGTTAAATTTTTGTGAAAAAAGAATGCGCACATAACAAGGAAACCTAATTATAAAAAGAAAACTCCATTTTAATTGGGTGTTTTCAGCTTTGACCTTTGCTCGTCACAAATAAATGATTTATCATCATCACGTCTTATCCAGTTGGCCACCCATCCACTTCAGCGTCCTTTAGTTTTCTCCCAAGCTTGTCTTCATGGGCTTGGGAAATGTCTTTTTAAAAAAAAGAAGAATGCGGACAATTGTGAACTTGTCCAAGTATTTGCTAGACTCCGTGTCCTCCAACTGCCCTTTTTTTTTTTAAATTTAATAAAAGTGCTTGCATTTGTTTCTTTTTTGTTTTTCGCCCATGAAAAATTTGCTAAATGAATTATCCTTTTCGGGGCTGTTTGGTTTGCTCGGAATCAAGGTTGGATATTTTGACACATCCACTTCAAAAAATCACTTTCTCAAAAATCGTTCATATTCATCTATTTGCTTGTCGGGGCTGCACTTAAATTTTTGAGAAAAGTCATTCAGAATGTTAGAAAACATCTGCACGTGAGTCGAGAGAATTGAAATACGATTCAGCATCGATATGCAACGCAGAATTTTCATATATGTACGTTTTTCTATGTCCACTTGTAAACCAAGAAGTATACGTACGGTACAAGTAGTATAGTAATGTGATTATCAGTTAACAAAAAGTGTTAAAGGCTTCCAAAGCATTAAACGTGGGACCCATTCGATGCTGAGGGTGCGCAATTGGGTTTTTCTAAAACGGGTCTCAAAATATAAATATTTACATCAGCTATGTGTTTTTAAGGTGAATATACATAAGAAATGTTATGTTTTAATTTTTGTGCTAATCAAATTACTAATATTTATCGAGAGTTCCCTATCTCCTCCTCCTTCGGGTCTAAGAAAGCCGCCTCTATTACGTTCTTCTTTCCAAAAAAACGAACGACTCAAATTCTAATTCAATAATCAAAATTTTCAAGTAACCCCCTCACAAATCCCAAAATTGCTCTCTCCGCACCTCTCCCCTTCCCTTTTATGGGCAAACGCCTGCCCTCCGCCGCCAAGATCGAAGCCTACGCCCGCCTCGCCTCTGAACGAATCAAACTTTCACAGCTCCCAAAACCCCAATCTAAAACCCTAGAAATCGATCGAACCAAGCAGAGATCGAGTTCGATCCCAAAACCGCCGGCGAGATCGATGGAAGGCGACGAGCGTCGAGATGCGCGCGTGCCGCTCGGCGATGTGGTGTCTGAGTGCGTGAAGAGGTGGTTTCAGGATACGTTGAAGGAGGCGAGGAATGGCGATCAATCGATGCAGGTTTTGGTGGGCCAGATGTATCAGAGTGGGTATGGCGTTGCCAAAAATGAGCAAAAGGTGAGATCTTTTTTTATGGGTTTATGATTAATTTGAGAATTGTGAAGTTTAATTCGTGAAAGGTGAGAGCTTTATGTGATGGTACAAGAGTAGATTGATAGTGTGGTGGGTCTTGCAAGGTTCATACTGGTTAGGGTTAGTAATTGATGCTATTAGTGATGTTGCTATATTTGTTATGGTGGTCTCGTGGATTTACGTAGGATAACGAATGAGTGCATTGTTGAGGATAAGCTAGAGAGAATCGATTGAGTTGGTTTGCTAGTGTACAAGGGAGGCCACAAAATGCACTAATTAGGAGAAGTGATAAAGGCTATAGTTAATTGGACAAAGAGGATTAGAGGTAGGCCTAATAGAACTTGGCCCGAAGATATGATTATAGTTAATGGAGAAAATGGCTCATGTGGAACTGAGTGAAAGAAAAGAATTGGTGTAGCCAACCCAATAAAGGCTTTGTTGTTGTCGTAGTTTATGATGATGGTGGTGGTGTTATATTTTTTAGATTATTGTGTATGGATTTATGGCAAAAAGACTTGAAGTTTAGATAGGACCCTTTAATTGGCGTGCACCTTGATAAATTTACCTGTTTATTTGTCCAAGTTGCCAATGAATTTATAAGCATACAAGGATTAGGAATTGGAGCAAGTTAAGTGGGGGAATGTAGGTTGTAAAGAAAAATAACTGGCTGCTCTCTGAGTCTGCTTAAAGATGACAAATAGGAAAAAGGAGATAGAGAGGATAACAGTAAGAAGTATATAAGACCCATTCTTCAACACAGTATAAGGTATATAAGACCCATTTTTCATCATTCATTTTTTTTTTTGATTTTCCATTTTATTGACTTGCATATAAGGTATTAGTATTACCTGATAGAGACAAAACAAGATCTCAATATTCCATGTCGAATTTAGTTATTCTTGACTCGTTTAAAACTCCAAAAATCAAAATTCAATTCTTGGGATTAAGTCATATGGGATTGCTTAATTAACTAACCCATAATAGACATCTGTCTAATACCTACAGAGTAGACTTATGCATCATAGTAAGTTAACAACCTACGAAATATTTCAAGTACGTCTAACATGAAGAGAATATCCCAGACTGCATTAATTGCAAACCAGAATCCATATTGAAGGCTATAAAAGTTAGTGGTGTGACTATGTGATTGAGCTAGATAGGAGTAGATGATTCCGTGACAAAAAAGAGCAGCATGGTCAAGCTCTACTGGACACAAAACCTTAAAATAGCTCATGGTGAGTCTATGATCCTCTGACCTATTTTAGGCTACGCTTTGCATTCACTTCATACATATTTCGGTGTAAGATAATGAATTGAAAATTCCAAGCAAAAGGATTGTTCCAAGGAAAATTTTGGATATTTGCATGTGTCAAGTTTTGTATCCTGTGCTCTATTGGAAGCAAATATAGAAGATTAAAATGTAAGAGAATGAAAATGCAGCCAGTTTTCTTCGTTCCTTTTCTTTCTTTCGTCTTTTATGGTGGTTTCTAAGAAATTTGGGAGCAGTTGCATGTTTGTTGCAAGGTCCTTTATGTGTGGTACTATTGGATACAAATATGGAGAGGCAAAAAGTTGAAGATAGAATAAAAAGAAGAGGAGGGGAGTGTGGAAGGAACAACTGGAAACATTCTTTTCATTTACAAATTATAGATCCCTAATATTTTGTTTATGTATAGAGAGGGATGACATATTGTTTCTCTCTATGGCATGTAACCATGTTCTTTTTACATAGTTTTTTGTAAAGAGATATGAGGATTGTGGGGAAGCATGGTTTTCCAAGCTTAAGCTTTACTTTCTTCCCTTCAAAATTTTTATCCGTCTATAAAACATAAAGGGACCGTGAAAGAATATTTTAGTATCATTTGTTGTCATGATAGTGAGATTGAGGATAATGTGGTTCGCTGAACAAATCAAGGCGGAGTCTTATGTCACTATAGAATACCTGAGATCACATGGAAAAATTCTATAAAACGGTTATAATATTAGTGATATTTTATGGATCAGATTGTTAGACAATTAAAAAATAGCATGTGCAAAAAATGAGTGTAGCAGAAATGAGAATGTTACGATGATCTTGTGGATAGACACTAAAAAATAAGATAAGAAGTGGGTTTATTCCTAGGAGAGTAGAGGCAACTTTTGTCAAGTATAAAATGAATCAATTCAGATGATTTGGTCGAGTACAATGGAGGCCATTAGAAGCAACAGTTAGGAGAAGCGATAAGATTCTAGTTAATGGGTTAAGGACTATAGATAGACCTAAATAACTTAGTTGGAAATGATTACGAAGGATATCATAATAGATAACTTCATGGAGAGTATCAAAAATGAATAAAAGATTAGGATTCATGTAGCCAACCCCAAAAGTGTAGGATTCATGTAGCTGACCCCAAAAGATTTGTTGTTGTTGCGGTTGTATCTAATAAGTTAGATAGAATAGTAGAGAAGAGAGTTAATTTGGTGAATCTCACACTCTCTCAAACATATAGAGTACATATTTATATACACTTCAATGAATCAATTACAAATCTATACAAGGTAACTACCTTTTCTTGTTTTGCAGTCTAGTTTCTTGCTCTCCAATTTTTCCTCAATAGATTTTTTTGCTCTCCAATCTTTCCTCACTAGGTTGTTTCTTGTTGTCAAATCTTTTCTCAATAATTTGATTGTCATAATCTTTGGGAGATTCTTGTGAATCTGAGATTGATTGAGATGTATCTCTAATACGCTCCCTCAAGCTCAATGTTAGTTGGACGATGCTGAGCTTATCACGCAACTCTGTGAAATATTATCGAGGTCGAGGTTTGGTAAGTGCGTCAGCACGCTAATCACGAGTGGAAATATTGAAAATATAGGAAACAACAAGTTGCTTGGAAACCACACGCTTACAAACAAAATGAAAGTCGATCTCAATGTGTTCTATGCGAGCATGAAACACTTGATTGGCAGTGACATATGTCGTGCTAATATTGTCTCACCATAACACTGGTGTTGTTGAGGGAATGCTCAGTTCTTTTAGTAGGGTTGTTCATTTAGTAGGGCCTGAAGCCAGATAAGCTCCGCGGTAGCATTAGCAACAACCTTGTACTCTGCCTCAGTACTAGAGCGTGCAATAGTGGCTTGCTTCTTAAAACTCAAGAGATAATATTGCGCCCGAAAGATCGGATACCCACTAGTAGAGCGACAATCTTGGCTACTTGCAGCCTAGTCAGTGTCACTAAATGCATGAAGATACCTCGGTGAGTCACGATACAATTGTAGACCATGCGTAGGTGTCCTTGAAGATAATGTAGAATGCGTGTTTGACAAGGGACCAATGATGCTCTGTTGGAGTGCATATGCTGGCACACACGATTTACAGTAAAAAAGATATATGGCTGAGTGATCGTTACATACTGTAGGGCACCAACAATACTTCGATATAGAGTTGGAGAAGCAAGAGGTGAGGAGGAATGGGTTTCGTCAAATGTAGTAGTTGTCATCGATGCGGAGAGATGACGTGTTTTGGTCATCTTAGACTGTTGGAGAAGCAAGAGGTGAGGATGTTCACAATGTACTTAGACGGTCGAAATATATGCCCGATGCTTTAACTTGAAAATCCATTTATAACCCACTATGTTCAGATGAGGCTATTGAGGAACTAATGACCAAGTACAATTGTGTAGATGAGCATCAAACTCGGATGCCATGGCAGCATGCCAAGTCGGATCTTTGGGTGCTTGTTTGAAGCATGTGGGCTCATGAGGAACTGTCACAAGAAGAGTTGTAGGCAGGTAGTGAGTGCTAGTACACGGTTGAGAGGGCTCAAGTATCAACTCAACAGTTGCATAGGTATCGATCAATAACCAAGTGCGGATTACTGGAGAGGAGGTCGAAGAAGTAGCATTCGAGGCTGAATCCAATGTCGTGTTACTGGGGCCTGGAGGTGTAGCCAGGGTTGACGAAGAGCTATCATTAGTAGGTGTAGTAAGAATGGGAGATAACGGCAGTGACAAACTTGGGAATGTAGAATCTATTGTAGAGGACATTGGGGAAACTACTGAGGTAGTTCTTGTTAGTACAGCAGGTGATTGAGTGGAAGAGACCGACAGGTGATAGACCATTGTCACCAGGCGCAGTAGGTAGAGGGTAGCTTGGTCCTGGACCAAGTATCCCGATGCCCGGAAGAGGTGCACTAGAGGAAAGCTGTAGGCGTAAGCCCCGGAGTTGCAAATTCAAAACAAATCATCAAAAATAACATAGCGAGAGACATACATTCGTCCGAATGGCACATGTAGACAACAGTAACCATGGTAATTAGTACTGTAACCTATGAGCACAAAGCAGTCAGAACGTGAATCAAGTTTATGCTGAGAGTAGGGACGCAACCATAGATAGCATGCACATTCAAAGACACTTTTAAAGGTGTAATCAGGTGTAAGATTGAATAATTTATGAAGTGGGGTATCATTTTTAGTGGTAGTGTTGGAAGATGATTTATTAAGAAGATAGCTTTTGAACTGCCTCATCCCAATAATGTGATGGTACAGACGTATATGTGAGAAGAGCAAGGATTGTTTCAACAATGTGACGGTGTTTTCTTTCTGTTGCTCCGTTTTGTTCCGGAGTGTTTGGACATGAGACACGATGAAGAATTCCCTCAAAATCAAGATGGCGATGAAGAGGTTGATACCACACCCAATCTGAGTGAAACATGTGAATTTTTATACTAAAGTAACGTTCTATATGTCTTTGGAAGCAACAAAATATGTCAAAAAGGTCAGACTTATTGCGACATTTCGCTGCTAATCCAGTGTTTCATCGCACAAAATACACTGAGCTCAACTTTCATTTTGTTCGTGAGTGTGTGGCTTCCAAGCAACATGTCTCCTACATTTCCACTCGTGATTAGTGTGCTGACGCACTTACCAAACCCCTACCTCGAAAACGTTTCACAGAGTTGCATAGTAAGTTTAATGTCGTCCAATCGGCATTGAGCTTGAGGGGGCGTATTAGAGATACATCTCAATCAATCTCAGATTCACAAGAATCTATCAAAAATTATGACAATCAAATTATTGAGAAAAGGTTGGACAAAAGAAACAGCCTAGTGAGAAAAAAGTGGAGAGTAAGAAACAACCTATTGATGAAATATTAGAGTGTAAGAAACTAGATTGCACAACAAGAAAAGATAGTTACCTTATATAGATTTTGTAATTGATTCATTGCAATGTGTATATAAATATGTTGTTTTTGCTCAATTGGTTGTTTCTTGCTCTCCAATCTATTATCACTAGGTTATTTCTTGTTGTTCAATCTTTCCTCAATAATTTAATTGTCATAATTTTGGGAGATTCTTGTGAATCTGAGATTGATTGAGATGTCTCTAATAGTATATAAAACACTTTAAATAGTCTTTGTGACTTATCTTTTATGGTTTTTTTTCCTCCTTTTTCTATGGTTTCTTCTTTTGCTCCTTAGTGGCTGCAATTTCCTCCAATGAATTTTTGGTTATTTGGAGCTAAGGAGTTTATTTTTGACATTCAGGCAAAGGCTTGGATTAGCAAAGTATCAAAGTATAGACCTTCAGCATGGAAAGTCAGTGAAAAGCGTCCAGGTTAGATTTCTGCCTCCATTCACCCTCTCTCCCCCTTAGTTGAATCTCAAATTTGTTACTAGTAAATAGAACAGAACAAGGTAAAAATCATTTTCCTCTTTCCTTAGGAAGGTAATAATTTATGTTTGCTGCAGCTATTATATGTGTACCTCTGATTACTGGTGGCCTAATTTACTTGTTGATTACTGGTGGTCTAATTTACTTGTTTTCTTCAGGCTATAATGCAAGCGACTCAGACTCTGATGAAGTGAAGGATGACAAGAATTGATGGTTCTATTTTACTGGAGTTTACAAAGAACTATAGGGTAAGTTTGGTCTATGTTTTTCCCTGTTATATTACTTTTTACATATATTTAGCATCTTAACTGCAAGCAATACAATATTCATTTCACTGCAGTGTATAAAGAACAGTAGGGTGTGTTTGGGCTATTATGCTTTCTCTTATACGTGGATACACCAACTTCTTGTTCCTTCAATCTGAATAATATGCAACATTTTGGTACTATTAAATGTTCTAATACGTTGCTACCAAATTTATGAGCGCAATTATTTATTTGTGTGAGCTGTTATTAAGTATGTACTGAAACTGCTTATTTAACTAGTTACCTTGTTGGTGTTCGTTTCATCAATTTCTATTGGTTAATAGTCATGGCAACAGAAAATTTTGTAGTCGTTCTGTTGGAAAATAAGATGGTTAGATTTTTAAATAGTAATTCCTGGAAACCACCTTAAAAATAGGTTCATTTCACAAAATCAACTTTCATTTTCAATTTATCGTAAACCACCTTTAAAGTGGATTTTGTTCCAATCAACCACCTCCTAGCTAAATCTTTACTAAAAACCAGAAATAACATTAAAAATGCATGCTTACATTATGTGACTTGTATCCTAGGTGGACCTAAACATTAACTAAGTGAGTCACATGTCTTGAATGTGAGTTTTAAGGGTATTTTTGGATTTTAAGTGAACTTTGACTGGGAGATGGTTGATTGGAACAAAAACCCACTTTAAAGATGGTTTATGTATAAATTGAAAATGAAAGGTGGTTTCTGTAAAGTGACCCTATTTTAAGGTGGTTTCTAGGGGAAAATCATAGTAGTATCAGAGAATGTGAAGTTAAACGAGCATCCTACTTAAGAATTACCACCCCAACAATGAGGAAATGATTATTTTCATAAATTTTTATGTTGCACTGTGCTCGTGTTGGATCATGTCTTATATCTCATTGCTTCTCAGTTTTCCGTTATATTCTAGCCCTTCTATTATGGTTGTGGATAGACAAGTCATGCATTAGATATTAATGAATTGCTCTGTGCTTGATTATTTATTTATTTATTTATTTTTATTTATTTGTTCATATATTTATTTATTATTAATATTATTCTATTTTTTGAAACATGTGACAATTCTGATTTCATTTGTCACTTCATCATTTTTCTTACATTTTGATTATGGATGATCAATTAATATCCAGTCTATCAATATCATAATTTTACTTCAAGCTTCTTGTTGGAGCAAATGAATGGAGTGAGGCGGGGAAGTGGCATCGCAATTTTGGAGGTGTGTTAAAAAATTCCTCTGGTATTGTAGTCATGAAGAGGATCAAAACCATCAGCATTCTCTCAAGTTCTCTGAGCAAAGAAGAAAATGGTTGCCTTGTTGGTCTCGTTATGCAAATACCTTACAATTTTAACTAGACATAATTCAGGTCACTATTTGTAATATTAACACCATCGTGGATGGATCTCCACTGAGCTGAGTGAAACTTTGTCCTCATCCTGATAATCGGTATCTACTCTAGTTGTTACCTATCTATATTTCGCACATTATGGGAGACCAAACTCCAAACTTCAACCTTTAGAAGTCATGTTTTTATCCCTTTCCTGGTGATCTTGTTTATTCGTGTTTCTTCATCCTGTGATGCTTTTATTCTTTCTCCAAACTCCTAACTTCAAGCTTTAGAAGTTTTTGTCTTCCCTCTGTTATTCTTGCTATTAGTTAAGTCATGTCTTTATCCTTTTCCTTGTGATCTTGTGATGCTTGCTACTTGTTTGTGTTTCTTCATCCTGTGATGCTTTTATCCTTTCTCCAAACTCCTAACTTCAAGCTTTAAAAGTTTTTTCTTTCCTCTGTGATTCTTGCTATAGTTAAGTCATGTCTTTTTCCTTTTCCTGGTGATCTTGTGATGCTTGCTACTTGTTCGTGTTTCTTCATCCTGTGATGCTTTTTATCCTTCTTCCAAACTCCTAACTTCAAGCTGTAGAAGTTTTGTCTTCCCTCTGTGATTCTTGCTATTAGTTAAGAACATTATTCTTCGAATTCCCAAATAATTCATCTTTTTGCATGTTTACAAAATGTCGTTGCTGTTTTTACTGGTAGTCATGGGTGAACGTCCCTGTTATTATTGTCGCCCGATGTTGTTAGTAATGATTTTGTTCAGACATGTAAAATATTTTTGTAGTTTACATTGAAATCGCTGACTTGGTTGGGAATTTTTTTTTATAGGTCCTGCTTGGATTGGTGGCATGCCAATGAAACTCTCTTGTTGATGTAAAATTGCAGCATCATCTTTCCTTTTTCTCTTTTTCGCTCATCAGATCCAGCATATGTATCTTCTTGTACACTGAATTGCCACTTGAATATTGTCATTTGTGTTTTGTCACTGGAACTGTATATGGCTTGTCCAGATTTTGTTGAGTGACAAATTTTCTTTGAAACTGTCAAAGTTTAAAACAGATAGCCAACCCCAAGAATTTGGGATAAAGCTTTTGTTGTTCTTGTTGTCAAAGCTGTAATGGAAAATGCTGCTCTAATTTCCAAGTAAGAAATATACAGATTGGTTTATGTCATTTCGATGGTTCGATGTTCTTTATGCTAAGCAGCCTATGTTGCTTCCATTTTGAATTGAAACGTGTGGTACAAACGTTGCTCAGGTAACTGACATTATTAAAGTGCTGATAGAAGTTCATCGACTTTTGATAAATACTGGTTAAGTGGTTTCATTACAATGATTTAAATACAACAATCTCTCCAAGGACGGCAACATCTTTGGCCCTAGTACTTGGTCTTTTTTTTAGCAGGGCTTCATGTGAGTATTCTACAGGATCTCAGCTTCTTAAGCCCCATTGCGGCGATCTTTCCTCCATTCCCAGGGCTTCTCAGGGTTGGACGAAGCCCAAAGCCCTAGTCGAGCAGCACGAGCTTGATTCTCCCATTGCGAGAACTCAGGCCTCTGGTCATAAGTTGAGTAATGCCATGCAAACCCTTTCTTCAACATCTTCTCCTGTTGTGAAAACAGTCAAGAATCAGCAAATCCCGACAGTTTCAACTAGGGGTGCAAATGCTTCAGAAATGTTTTTTTTTTAAACATAAGTGTATGCCTACTAATTATGTGGATGTGGATACGAATAATGATAAAATTTATATGTGAAAACCAATATCTATATCCGCTAAAGTAAAATATAAATATTAGAGGACTTCAAGAAACTCAAAAGTATACATGTTATATGTTACCAGAGGTTTAAAGTAAGTTTGTCATGCATTTAGCAATGAATTTAGGTCTCTGAATCATGAACTCAATTTGAAATCCACTAATTTAAGGTGGTCCGTCTCGTCAACATGCTTTCAGACATTCGGATTCAGATCTAGATATTTTATGTATATCTATATCCATATTTATTATTTTGACAAAAACTTCAAACAATAAACCATTGTGACATGGATATTTAATATCCATAACACATCTTATCGAATATGGATACAGATATATTCACTATCTGTATCTTTTTGCATCCGTAATTTTTAACACTTAGCCAAATCTCTGCAACTTCTCACCTGAACAAAAGTACCATTGCAATGGACATCTCCAACGCTCCGACCATAACGGTCATCACCGTAAACATAAATCTTGAGCCTTTTCCCTTGAACGAGTCTCACTAGCTCCTCCTTAGCCTCTTTTCCATATGGCATTGCACTCTCAGGTGCATCAATACCCCTGTTTACTTCCTAAAGTCAGAGAAGCAACAATAGTTACAAAACAAAGCAAAATCACAACTACTTAGCTTTTAGTCACAATACCTCAATCTTATCCTATATTTTCTAGCAAGCGTCTCCTCCCCATTTGGACCATTTATAACCCTGCATCAAAACCAAACATCCTGAAAATCAGAAGATCGACGTAACTCTGTACTATCAGAGTATAGCTACTTATCGATCATGTTCTATTTATTACCACATACATCCCTAGTCGTGTCGAAATCACGTGATAGTCAGAGTTGGACATTTGGTAATAAAATAAATCAGCGGGTTTATATGATAATAAAATAGAACTAAATTCTGCAAGTTATCATTTTCTCAGCAATCAATCTTTGCAAAATGTGCAACCTATATCCTGCATCAACAATGGTCTTATGGAGAGCATCCGCCTTCCCATAGTCCCTCACAGCTCGAGCCTTGGCTCTAGCAATGGCAGCCTCATGCACTTCTCGCGGTACAATTGAAGACTCTCTAGGCTCTGCAGTATCGACGTACACAGTAACCGTATCTCCATCTGCAATTGCCTTTAAATCAACCTGTAATACAACAATTATCGATAAACTGACAACTAATTTATCTAACATTGATAAAAAAATTACAAGTTAAAAAAGAGTTTGTATCTCACAGGGAGAGTATGCAACTCATACTTAACCCCTTGAGGCTTAGATGGTGCAGTCCCTTGGATTTGTACTTCAACGGTACTATGAGGATGAGGCAGTCCATAGAAAGCCAATAGACCCTTTATTAAGAAATCAACAAAATTTTCTAGTGAGTATAACTGATTTGGGTCCTTTATAACTCATGACATTAAATTTTTTTGGATTATGTACCTCTACATCTGCCTTTTGATGCCTCTTTAATGTTTGGACAACAAGCGCTGCAGCTTCTTCGGCTGTTCTTGGTGGCGGATTTGCTTCTCTCCACGCCTCCAATAATTTCTTATACCTAATTTTAACATTTTAATACTTGGGCAAAAAAAAATCGAGAAATACAAATTTGTTGCGACTAAATTTTGAGCATACCAATTAGCTTGAGCCTTTTTCGACGATACGACATGTTGGCTCAGTCCTTCAGGTACCAGAGCCGTGACGTCGAAATTGAGGAGATCTTGAGCGAGGGCCGAGACGCCGACGGTGGCCGACGTGACCCCATGATGTCCATAAGCTTGGGAGTCTGGTGGAGGTTCGTAGCTATTTCCACACAAAAATCTGAGGAGAGCATTTCCCATTGCTTTCTCTTTCCTGTTTCTCTTCCTTTCTTCTCTTTCGTAAAGAGAGACTAAGGAATCTTTGCTGACTTTAGGAGGAGGAGAAGGGAGAGGGATGGCGGGTGGAGGTGCAGGGTGGAGGGTGACACGTGTCGGGTTTTGATTGATGCGCTTTGGTGTGGGATTGCAGTCAAGTAGGGGAGCGGATCCCAAGGTGAGATGACAGAGTGCGCGTACGGGTTTAAGATTGTGATTTTTTTGTGGGAGTCTGGATCCGTTTGGGTGCTGTTGGTGAAGTTTTACAAAACCACACAAAACTTGGGGTTTTCCCACAAACCCTCCGACCCTTGTTTTCTTACTGGACCCGGAAATTTTTTCTGAGATCCCCAAAATTTTTCAAAGTGTCTCAAACAACCCCTCAAAACAGTCGAATTTCCTCGATAACACCATGAAATGTACCTCTTGGCTCTTGCAGTTGGAAGACCTTATTATGTACCCAGTTTTGTTCTTGTCTTGATTTCTCTAGGTCTCATTTTCTCATCTGCCCTTTACTTTTGGGAGATTGTGGGAAAAGGTAGAAGTTCGGGAGACCCTTTGGAGTTTTGGGGGTTTCTAGGGAAAGTTTTGAGAGTATTGTGCGAGAAACAAAGTTCATGGGGTTTTGTGGGAAACCCCAAAGGTTTGGGGGGTTTTATGAGATTTACCCTAGAAAATGTTTTAAAATTTTCTACCTAGAAGTAGATTACAGGAAACAAATAATTGTTAAAGTGGAATTTCAGCTCTAATTGACCGAAACTTATTTGCAAACTATATAAAAACATGAAAAGGTTGTGTGTGACCAAAAATTATTTGCAAAATATATAAAAACACGAAAAGGTTGCGTGTCCGCACGCTTTATACCAAAGAAACGCATGAATTCCCTTTCTCTTGGATAAATTTGATTTAGATGGGTTGTGGGCGTCTATGTGGCCCAAGCTCTTTTCAGGCTCACGTTGTTTTCTATAAATAGGCCCAATCTTCTGGCGCTTTCTTACTGTGGGCCAAAGCCTTTTACTCTCAGTTTTTGATCTCTCACGTCAGAGGCAAGGGATCTACTTGACTTATTTTCCCTCATTTTGGTTACTTATAATTTCCACAGAAAGAATTGTTACTTGCACGAGTGACGCCTTTGTTTTGATTCTGGAATTATTTGAAGAAAAATATTGGTCTTAATTAATTAATTGGTAATAAGTGATCGGAGGCATATCTGCGGAAATAGTTGACGAAATATCAATCAAACTCAAAGAATCAGAAGGAAGAATGATTTTAGTAATCTTTTTAAGTTGTTTTGTTAGACTCTTTTTGATGGAACACGGGGATAGTCAGTCATCGTTTCACTCATAAAGAAGAAGAATGATGATTTTAGTTTTTCAATAAATAAACATCATATTCCGTTGTTAAGAAGGAAAAAAAAGACAACAGAGTATCATCATAAAGAATTCAGGGGCGGACCCACATGGGCCAAAGTGGTGTCAAGTGACACCACTTTGGTCCAGGATCCCACCCACATCTATAGCCCATCAACTAAAAAGCCTTATGTAAACAAGTTTGTTACAAAGGATTGTTTAGGCCATCAACTAAAAAACTTTAGGTAAACAAGTTTTTTACTAAGGTTTTTCTGTGGAGGCTCCAAAAAGACCTCGGTGACCATACAAAAAATTCATAATTTTTTTTACCACAAGCAATTCTTTTTTTTTCATAGCAGTTGGTTTTTGCTACCAATTGAGTTACTATTTAATTTTTAATTATTAATTATATAGTGACACCACTTTCTAGAATTCCTGGATTCGTCACTGATAAAGATTGAAGTATTTGAATACAAAGTATCAACTAGGATGTAAGATAACCCTCTCTTAACATTCGACCAAGTGCAAATCAAAAAATATGATTTGAAGGAAATTTTAGTAGCGGATAATTAATTAGAATATTGACCATTGGGTGTAATACAGAAATAACTCCACGATTTGAGCGTATAACGAATTTTTCCTTAGCTCTTATTCATATGTCGCTAAGATTGAAATTTTTTAAGAAAGAAAATTATTAGCCAGTGACCGTAGCAGGAAATCAAATAACATTAAGAAAAATGATGCCTCGGGATATTTATGTGGGCCAGGCCATGACGTTCTCAACTAACGTAGTTAATGAGATTCATCTTCTACAAGCAAGACGACCCAAAAGTCTCCTCCGTGGGGGCCCATCACGTCTCCAGATGGGACGCTACGTTGGACGATCTAGAATCGTTTATAAATTATAATGGCGGATGCTCACCACAGTGGGTCCCGAAGCAGTAAATAAGTCGTTAACGTGTTCCTCTCCCCCTCCCGCTCAGCCAGTGGTGCCAAGCAACATCTATATTATTAAAATCTTTTTTCCTTAGAATTTACCTATTTTTATAGGGTTATTTTACGGGAATCAGCTTTTATTTTTAATTTATACCTAAAATGCCTCCAAAGTAGATTTTTATTCTAATCAACCACCTCCTAACTAAATCTTCACTAAAAAACTAAAAATAACCTTAAAATGCATGTTTAAAATATGTGACTTGTATCCTAACTAGACTTAAACGCTAACAAAGTGAGTCGCGTGTCTTGAATGTGAGTTTTTAATGAGATTTTTGGGTTTTTAGTGAAAATTTTGACCTTGAGGTGGTTGATTAGAACAAAAACTCATTTTAAAGATGATTTAGGTATAAATTGAAAATAAAAGGTGGTTCATGTAAAATAACCCTATTTTAAGGTGTTTCCAGGGAAAAATTCCTAAAATCCATAACTGATATGATATAATTATGGATATGGTTATATACTAAAATAACCGGATCAGAATCTGAAATGTCCAAATATATGTTGATCATACACTCAGGGGTGGATCCAAAGCCTAGCTAGAGGTGCAGTTACACCCTAAAATTTTCAAAATTGCATGCAAAGAAATGTAATTTTTACACTCGACCCCATAAATTTTAAAATAACATTCAATGCCCACAAACTATCTAAAAACACTAAACTTTAATAATAATTTGAAGTAGCTAATTGGAAAGTAAAAACCCATTTACACTCGTTGTCCGCCCCTTCAAGAAAAATTTTCTGGATCCGCCACTGTATACAATTGCAATTCTTTGAATCTTTGAGACTTATTTTGATGATCAAAAGATATAATCTTTTGAGATATAAAAAATATATTAATAAACTCTCTCATATCATAAGATCTCTATCTTTTCAATATTATTTGGTTTTCTCACATCCGTTTTGTATTTGCATGCATATCCGCATATATATCAGCATGTATATCCATATTCGTATTTGGTTTTGTTAGAACTTTGTTCGGGGAGAACGTTGTTCGTGCAATATCTCTTGTTTGATCAATAACAAACTCTCATTTAGTACTAATAAGTTTATAAGATGATGTATTTCAGGAATAAACATGTATGAAAAAGTTTCACTCAAAAACGATGCAAAAATCAACACGAACAGTTGATTTCAGCCATTAACCATCGATGGTCACAAAGCAACCATCGATGGTCCATAGGTCATCGATGGACTACAGTCAACAATCTATATTTTTCAGAAATAAAAAATCAAATCATCGATGGACTACAGTCAACTATCGATGATCTATTCAACCATCGATGGACTACAGTCAATAATTTATAAATTTTAGAAATTAGAATTTGAACAATCGATGGACTACAGGGAGAACCATCGATGATCGGCATCAACCATCGATGATCGCGTTTAACCATCAATGGTTTGGATGAGTTTTGGCAGATTTTCAAATTCAATATCAACCGTTTGATCACAGATTTGATCTCCTATTTCAACACTGATTAGAAGACTTATTTTCAAGGCAATCAAGGTCTATTTAAGGAGGGGTTGAAGAAGAGATTAACAACAAGAAATAGAGAGGATATTTGCTTAAGTTTGAGAGATCAAATTCTAAGGTTTGTGAGAGGTTGAGAGTTAGAATTTGATTCCCTGAGCCTTGTTTAACTTCTTCTCGTCGCACTCAACATCGAGAGACCGTTTCAGCGAGGAGGAGTGCCCTTTACATTCATCCACAACATTGCTTCTTCATGGATTTTCAACATCAACGTTTTGGAGAGTAATTTATTTAAAGGGTTATAAGATCTTTTTAACTATGCTTTAATTATTTTTAGGGTTGGTTTTGTATTTCAAACTTGCGAGTTTGACGGTGCACTCAAGCCGGGGTAATTGAGGGTTGGTGTGCTCAAGCTAGGGTGTTTGAGTGTGACTAGCTAGGATTAGGTTTCTTCTGGTTATTGTGAGGATTTGGGTATCTCGACTAGTTTCGGGTAGATTCCAGGGTCCTGTTTGTAAAGCCTACTGAATCGGGTTGCGATTCAGTGATAATTCCGGTCATAGTGAAGAAGGCCCTTCGCGAGAAGAAAGAGTGGATATAGGATTTTGATCCGAACCACTATAAAAATCTCGTGTGTTCCTGTGTTGGTTGCTCATAGTTTTTCGTATTTTATTTTTGGATATGAATTTGTAGCAATCCGAAAAATTTATTTATCCGCTGCATATTCTTTGTTTATTCAAAAAATTTGTAGCAATCCTATTTTATTTTAGCAGATACAAATATGAGTTTTCCTTATCAAGACAAATTCATATCTGTATCTGTATTCGTGATTAGTAAGCAAATATGGATATAGTAAATATCGCATCTGATCCGTATCTAATCCATTAACACCCCTACTTTCAACCTCCACTACTTTGGGGTGTTTCCACCTCCAAGAACTTTGATCTTGTTAGACTGAGTTGAGGAAAAACTCAGTAGTTTATTTATATGAAAAAAGAGTTGGCAATACTCTTCCTGTAACCAAACATAAAATGCACCATAGAAGAAATTATATTGATATTTCTCAACTCACACAAGCATTTGGAAATTGGCAAGAAAATCCTACCTTCCTCCCTCTCCTCTCTTTCTTTTTCTCATATTAGGGTTAAGGGGAGGGAGAGAGATGATCTGAACCAGAATTGATTTCATGATCAAAGTTTAGCCTGCAAAAACTACGTGACTTCTAACTCAACTTTTTGCTAAAATTTGACCTACAAAACTGAGTGGTCACTTGTGGTCGTAGAGAACCTCTACAACTCACTAATCATATATATCTTCTTGATAACTCCGTGGATCCCATGAATGATATTCTTTATATCAATTATGTGGAAAAAAATTTATTGGACTATTGAAAACTACTGATCAACATAATCAATTGTAAGAATTCTCTACAATCAAAATGCGGATAATATGATTCCGTAGTAGAGCCTCTTCTCTGAATATTTTGATATGACTTGTGTCAGAACTTGTTGAAATATTGGTACTTTTGAGGATTCAGTGTTGAGAAAATAATCTTAGCATTTAAAATCACTATTGGTGATTTCCATATATTATTGCAAGACAGGCGGGCGATATGAAGATCGGTCATACGAGAGCCTCTTCTGATTATTATTTTCATTTGTTTGTGAATTAAAAGGGATTATTTGTTGCTGTCCTGTCAAGCATATATGCTTCAAATCTCATTAATTTTAGGCTAAATATCATAAAAACCCCCTTAACTTTGGATGATTACCAGAAAACCCCCCATAACTTTGAAAATATCATAAAACCCCCATTAAGCTTAGGGGTTATCAGAAAACCCCCCTTAACTTTGAGATTTTATCAGCAAACTCCCCTAAATTGGGGGGGTTTGGGTTCTGATAAAATTTCAAAGTTAAAGGGGGTTTCCTAATAAAATCTAAAAGTTAAAGAGGGTTTTGTGATAATCCTGATACTTAAAGGGGGGTTTTCTAATATTTTAAAAGTTAAAGGGGTGTTTTCCGATGATTGTCCAAAGTTGAGGGGGTTTTTCTGATATTTAGCCTTAATTTTACGTACGTTTATAATCTCACCTTTTTTTATAAAAAAAAAAAACGTCCTTCTTCTTGAACAAGAATCTTTTTTATACATCCAAAATAATTTATGATACTTGGACAAGAGGGCAAAGGGTCTTTTTCGTAACGCAGAGAGATAACGGTGTAATACAGCTCATTATCGTCGTCCTTAGCCACGCAGCCTTGACATGCAAGGAATCGACGTAGAATGACGATAGTACCCTTCTAGGTTGTCTAGAAAAAAGAAGAAAAATTTGATCTGTGACGGATGATGAAGGTAAGCAAGTATGTAAACATCATGGGCTCCACTAATTAATTTATAATTACGTCTCAATTAGCCGCACGAGTTTAACAGTTAAAATGCAATTATCGGAGGGGTGCTGGATTGATACGATAGCTGTGGACCAAGATTCGTTGATTCCAACAATTGTCTTGTGAAGCCAAATAAAAAGTTGGTATGTCATCAGAAATTAGGGGGCTATGTTAAATTAAAGTTTTAAGAGTTCAATTATATTTGTACGCATAAAACTACCTAGGCTTCTCTCTCCTAAACTACTCCCAGTCTGCTATAAGAAAAAAATTGAAAAAGAAGGAGTTTATACTTTCTCTTCTATAACGTGTGAGTAGTTTTAAGAATAATAGTTTGGTTATCAGTATTCTACTTGCCTTGGTGTGAGGGCATGAAATTTAACGAAAATCCATGTATATCATATTTAGCTCAACAATGAAGATCATGTATACCATATTTTGAAAAATCATGATTATTGAAATTAACTAAATTTCCTTTTAATTAAGACAACTCATTCATAGAATTTCCAAATATGATGCAATACATGATCTTGAGTATTTTTGAGCTGTATGTATGGCTAGTCCATGTTAGCATAGAATTGTAACTAAGAGGCTGTTTGGTTCAATTTAAAAAAAAAAAAGGAAAAGGAAAAGTGCTCAAAATTTGATTTCCTTGTATTTCTATAAAATTTGTAGGAAAAGTTTATAGAACACAAAGAGTATTATTTTTCTTATTTTTTTGTTATTTCTTTGTTTGGTTCAAAACATGAAAAAGTTCCTAACTTTATAGAAAATAGGTTGTTTTCTTTTTTGTTTGGTTAGATATCACTTTATAGAAAATAGATTCCGAACAATGCCCATGGAAAATCACGTGGGGGGTGGAGAAATGGGGTACGGGTGTACTTAATTATTTTTTAATATAAATGATAGATTTCTAGACAATTTCCTCTCATTTGGGGAGGAAGTTGATTTCTATAAAATTTCCCACATTTTCCTACTTTATAGAAAATATCTCTATAAATTTTTTTTGAGCCAAACATAGTTTATAGAAATTTACAGAAATCCATTATTTATAAAAATATCATTGTCAGGTATTTTTCCAAAACTTTTCTACAAAATGGGTGAACCATAGAACTGTGACCTTTCATCGAAACTTTTCGTGCTTCAGTGAAAGAGACTACTGTCTGATTTGCAGCTCACGCGCTGCAAAGATCCAAAAAATCACTAATGTAATCATGAACTTCTCTTGTTTGCATCCATTCATCAACTTTATATCAAACCTAAAATCATCCCCCAAAGACCAATTCAACAAGGGCAAAAATGTACTTCCCCTATTGAAAACACATCAAGTCAATGAACAAAACATTTCATTACAAATTCTACAAGAGACAAAAAAAAATTACAAATTAAAGTCATGAGAACAAACTAATATCATCAGAGGATCTTCCAATACTCACGAATTAATTAAACTTTAGTCATTCTTCTAGTACCTTTTGACATTGAACCTCACTTTCGCTTGGATCACATCTTGAGTTTTAATATATTTGTTAGGAAATAACAAGACTTAACTAAAAGTTTATAAACCTTAAACAAGATTTTTGAGAATCAAATTAACTAAATAATTAAGCCATTAGGAATTAACTTCATCTCTCTATTTAAGTTCCTCACTTTCTCTTAAATTTTTTAATGTACATGAAATTCTCTAACGCCTCAAAGCATCCTCAAAGACCAATTCAATCAAGACTACAGGTGTACTGTCGTTGGTAAAAATACATCAAGTGAGGGTACAGTATTTCATCACAAGTGTTGAAAGTGACAAAAAGATGATTAATCTCCATCATATGTATGTTAATCAAATTTTAATCATTCTCTCAACTTTTTGGCTTCACATTGAACTTCAGTTTAACTTGAACTTCTATATCATTTTTTCGTGAATAATCAATCCCAATCATCAATTAATAAGCTTTAAATAGAAGTTAAGAACTAAATTGCCCAAAAAAAATCAACTTTCTATTTAGATTCATCATTTTTCATAGACTTTTTAGTATTAAACTAGGCTAACACATAAATAAAATTCTCTAAAACCTCAAATTATCTCCCCTAGACCAATTCAAACAAGGGCACCAATGTACCTTCCCTAGTAAAAAAAAACACATGAAGTCATTGTAATAATATTTCATCACAAATCCTACAACGACACAAAACTAAAAGCTATGGCAACAACCTCCTTCACATCTCTCTCCCCTCTCTAAAAGATCTAAGCCGCCTCCAATCCCAGTCAAACCCACGAGCTCTGACTATTTCTCAGTCAAACAACCCCCATTCTCATTTCTTAGAACTTTCACCCTCCATTCAAACTAGATAAAAGCCAAGAGCCCTCCTCTGTTTTCTTGACCAAGCCCCTTCAAATATTTTTCTCCTCTCCTCTTCTTTCTTCTCTAATGGCTTCTTCAACAGGGAGTTTAGAGACCTCAGCAAATTCAAGGCCAAGCTCTTTCTCTTTCTCCTCTTCGTTTCCTACTTCATTCTCTGAGCTTCTCAATGGAGGAGGAGATGATGACCATAGCAGTAACAGGGGATTTGGGGTTCCAAAGTTTAAGTCAATAACTCCTCCATCTTTGCCGATATCGCCGATATCGCCTTCTTCATATTTTGCTATCCCTGCTGGGCTTAGCCCTGCTGAGCTCCTGGATTCCCCTGTGCTCCTCTCTTCTTACAATGTAAGCAAATTATGGGTTTTGGTTGATTTATGATGAGTTTAGTGAATTAACCAATTATTTGGTTGGTTTAATTACTTGAATTTAGCAAGCTTAATCATTTATGAGTTCCCTGTTTGATTAGTTTTTTTTTTGTGGCTATTTGGGTTTTTGGTATAAGGTCTCTGTTTGGGTACTTGATGGAAGTAACTCAAATATTTAGCCTTTTTATTGGATGATTAACTCAAAAAGTTAACTAAGTTTGGATGCTTCTATGGGTATAATTGAATTTAAAACAAGCATATTGAATCAAGAGTTCACTGAAATTCCCATGTTTCCCTTGTATGTTATAGAGATGTTTGTATGGGCAATTGAGTTATTGATTTTTGGGGTTATTTCTCAGTAATAGTTGAACTTAAGAACCATATCCAATCAATAAACCATTGAATTGCCCATGTTTTTTATTAATCCCTCAATGATTAATTAATTATCTTATGTTTGGTTTCTGAACCTTTTGAACAAGAATTGGATAAACATGAATCCCTTAGATTTACTCAAATTTGTTTCTCTATGTCAACACCTCTGATTAATGATTTTCACAGAAATTTACCAAATTTTCTTAATTGAATAGTTCAAGCATATCCAATCATGAATTCATTGAGCTCCCAAGTTATTCAATGCAAAATCATTCCATTTTATGAATTAATCCTCTGCTCATTATACAGATTTACTCACTTAGTCTATTATCTTAAGCAGATCTTGCCATCTCCAACAACAGGAACAATCCCTGCACAATCCTACAATTCAAAGCAAAATCCTACAAACTATCATCAAGACATCAAAGAGGAACAAAGGGCTTATTCTGATTTCTCTTTCCAAACCAACACCAAGCCTCAAAGCTTCATGCCCTCTTCAGTAATTATCTCAACCCAACACTTATTTCTCGTTAATCAATTTATTTATGCTCTTTCACTTGCTCAATTGCTAACTCTCATATCAATTTCACAGCAAGAAGCCTTAAAAGATAATAATCACCAGCCTCAGCCATGGAGCTATAAAGAAAATGAGCAAATGGGTATAATTAGAACAAGCTCAACTGAGTTACAAACATCTCAAGCTCCTACTCAAACTCTAAGAGAACAAAGGAAGTCAGATGATGGATATAATTGGAGGAAGTATGGACAAAAGCAAGTAAAAGGAAGTGAGAATCCTAGGAGTTACTACAAGTGCACTTTCCCAAATTGTCCAACAAAGAAAAAAGTGGAAAGATCGTTGGATGGGCAAATAACTGAAATTGTGTACAAGGGATCTCACAATCACCCAAAGCCTCAGTCAACTAGGAGGAACTCAAGTGGGTCTCAATTAATGCAGGCTCAGGTTCAGGCTCAGGCTCAGGCTCAGCCAGAAGTATCAGACCACTCGTTTGGTGCACGATCGGGTACACCAATTGAGTCCGTCGCTACGCCAGATAATTCGTCAGTTTCGTTTGGTGATGATTGTGGAGATGAAGTTGATGATGATGAGACCAATGCTAAGAGATTGTAAGTTAGTTGCTGCAACTGTTTGGCTCAAATTTATTTGATGTTGTGATAATTTGAATTTGTAACTAAATTTTTGATGTTTTGGTTATTTTACAGTAAGAAAGAAGGGGAGAATGAAGGGATATCAGTGACAGGAAATCGAACGGTGAGAGAGCCCAGGGTTGTCGTGCAGACGACTAGTGATATCGATATTCTTGATGATGGATACCGTTGGAGAAAATATGGGCAAAAAGTGGTGAAGGGAAATCCGAATCCAAGGTGAGCAAACTACACAAATTGACCTGCATTGAATTCAAATCTCAGCGACATCTTCAATATGCATATCAAACTTATATATCATATAGTATATATTTATTCACCAATATATTTTTGAATTTCAGGAGCTATTACAAATGCACAACCACGGGTTGTCCAGTGCGAAAGCACGTAGAAAGGGCGTCACACGATCTGAGGGCAGTGATCACAACCTATGAAGGAAAACACAATCACGACGTTCCAGCTGCCCGTGGAAGCGGGTCCCTGAGTCGACCATCAGCCACTGCGGCCGCCACCAACACCATGGCCATTAGGCCATCGGCTATTAGCAATCACAATAGCCACATGAATCAAGCTCCATTTACATTGGAGATGCTTCAAGCTCCAAATGGCTATGGATACTCTAACTATGAGAATTCCATGAATTCTTACATGAATCATCAACATCAGCAGCAGCAGCAGAGTATGTATCAGAAAGCGAAGGATGAACCAAGGGAAGACTTGTTCATTGAGTCACTTTTGTGTTGAAACCTGAGCTAGTTCAAATGCTTTTTTCGACACGGTACAAGTTGTTCTCTAACAATAATATGTTGTAGTAAAATGGTAGTTTTGTATATTCCTGATAGGGTTTTGTGTGTAAATCTTGAGAAGTTGGTTTTAGAGAACCTTAGTCTTATTTGTTTATTTTATTTTTTTTGGAGGTCCTTTCGGACTGGAAAATAATGGATCTCTGAATACTGCTGTATCATTACTTAGAAATTTAATGTCATGGTTACAAATTATAGTTTAATGTATGGCAAGAGTTAATTCTAATTAATTCTTTTGCAAAAGGAAAATAATTGAAAAGGTCTTAGTTCAAACTAGCTGTGTTATGTAACTTTGGCTCTTTTTTCTCTTGATAATCTCTTAAGCTATGACTAGCAAATCTTTTCTCAAAAAAGAATATCATTAGCAAGTCTAAGAACCATTAATTTATAAACGCGTGAAGATTAGATACCTCTATATATTGACCTATACAAATACAATGAACCACAAAAACCACCGCAAGCTCATTAGACGAGACTTTGCGAAGTCAACTATAATCAAATAATTAGGCTTCAACTAATTAATTAGATTATGTTTATCTCATTTGATTGGCTTATCTTATGTGCTAATTTGGTGCCTCTTGTTGAGCTATATTGATATCGGAAACAGCTTCATAGTCATCATCATATCCTTCTCTACTTTGGAGTACAGATCCTCTCAGAACGTTCCATCTGCTCGAAGTAAGCATTTACTGGCTTAGGGCACTTCCAAGACTTCCGTAAATGAGCATGGGAGTGGTTGGCTATCAAAACCCGCATCGTGCGGGGTTCTGATAGGATCTGTACTCTCTACTTTGCTTGTGCTAGAGGTTTTTCTTATAAAAAATTATTCTTTTCCTTGATTAAAAAGCTTGCGAGGTGATTAAAATAAGACAATAAAAATCATTAATTAACCAAGTAGATAACAACAAACTTATAATTGGCAGCTGTAAGAGGAGGAACCTTCCAGGACTTGATACATACAACATGTGCACAAAATATAAATAAATAAATAAAATAGAGGTTTGAAAAGTCAAAGATTGCTGGCAGTGGAATTTTCAAATCACCAGACTTCAGAAGCTTCCAGTTATAATTAAACTTTTATGACATTTGTCCTCGGAGATAGACTACCCTGCTCCCTAAATGTCCTTATCCAAATGCGAAACCTTAGGACACATTAGGAATTGGACACAAATTTATAGCTTAGCTGTTTGTTTTTGCAATTAATTAACAAGGGAGCTTTATTTAAATTTTCTTTGATGTGTTTTATTTGATAAATATATAGATAGATAATATTTCCTCTGCACAGCAATTTGAATGTACGAGTTTAGTCCGACATTAAAAAAAAAAACAAAAATTTCCCTCCCCTTTTATATATCATTTGAATTTAAAATTCTTAATACGACTATTGTCTTTATGTTTATTCACATAATTCTAAAACATGCTCAATTAGTTATGTTTTTTCGTGTTGGACGACTGTTGGTTGTTCTAATCTATACAGAGCAATACAAGAGGACAGTCTAGAAATTTTAGCGACCATTGCATGAATTTTTGCAGATTGTCACATGCACGCAATATTTTCATCAGTTTCGAACTTTTATTATTTTTCATTTTACAAATATTTTTTCCCTTCTTATATGAGCATATGTAAAGGTGTTAACTTTATGAATTTTCTCCCTCTAAGAGAACATGGCTCATGATAAGGGTGAAGGGGTCAGAGATGGGCCATGCATGTTTGCATGTTGCCCACTACCTTGTAAGGTCATCATCAGCATTATTGAGTGGTGGGCAAAATTGCCAGCCATGCGACAATGCTAGGGAACAACAGGGTTCGGACTACCCACAAAATCTTAGCCGTCTGCGAACTCCATTAATGGCCGTCTACATGAAGAGCAATATTAATTTGTTCTCAAAAATAGGAACGAAGGTAACCGTTCTCATTTTGTATATTTTTTCATGATCAACAAAAAAAAAAAATTTTTATATGGTAATCGAACCTAAGACTTTGAGAGCCATATAGGAACCTCCTAAACATCTAGATCGCATGTTGTTCCCAACATAATACTATTTGATTGTATATAGTTTATTCTTGCGGAGATGGAGCTAACGGGCTAGGAGACCTTGGACAACTCTCATAAAGTAATTTTTAAGTACCTTGTTAATTAGAATTACTATATCTTGAGAATTTGTTTTTTTAAATGTTAATTCAAAAATTTTATACAGTGTGCATACTTTAATAGGCAAAGATTATTGGCTCTGTCGCTAGAGTTCTTATTATAGTCGGATCATAAGTATGCATATAAAATAGATTTATAACAACATAAGATAAAAAGTAGAAAACGAAAAATAAAAATACAGAGATGAAAAAAGTTTGTTACGTACACAAACATAAAAAGTCGATAAAATTGTCATTGGTATATATACTTTTTTAACAGCGATGTCCATGCTTCAATCTAGAATATCAAGCAAATTAATCTTTTTTTTTAAGAAAAATATTTCGCACTTGTATTCATCACCTCAATCCATTTCGCATTCTTTATATTGAGAAACTGAGCGAGACACTAAAACTTTCGAAGAAGATACATCCAACTTGACATGTGAGTTACAACAAAGTGCATAAAATTGTCATAGGTATATATACTTTTAATTAAGTTGTACGTTGCTTTCTCAAACTAGCTAGCTAGTGTCATCAACAAAGAGAAAAGGACACGCTAAAAATATCGTAAAGAACGGTTTAAAGTCTTATTAAATAAAAATAAAAAAAGGCCAAGCAAGTAACAATTTGCAATAGTGGGCCAAAGCTCTCTTATCCTTTGGACCCACACGGCAATTCACCTAATTATTCAATGTCCCACAGGCCCACTTGGCCTCCTTGACTTCGGCATACCATTCACACTATAAGCATGTCAACTGGTATAAACTACTTTGGTCCCTAAATAGAAATATAAAGTGTTCATAGAAAAAAGAGAATTATAAAGAGATGGAAAAAGAAAACCTATTGGGGGTCCTTCATACCAAATTATTATAATAAACGATAAAGTAGAACATGATAGGTGTTTCAGTGTCTATTTCAAATCAATTTTAATAATATATAAAGGGTTGTTTCCCCAAAAAGAGGAAAAAAAACACCTTTGAAATTGGGTGAAACTACAACAATAACGTTTTAAAGTTCAATTTATATAGTAAACATCTTTAAAAACGGATGTGATTAAAATCAACCACCTCCACCTATTGCCAGGTTAAATTTTGATCGAAATATCCAAAATACCCTAAAAACACACCCGAAAAATATGTCAAGTTTGATTAAGAAGACATACCATATGTACTTTTAAGGATATTTTGGAGATTGCAATGAAAATTTTATCAAAAATAGGTCAACTTGTTGATTGTAATTAGAACCTCTTTAAAGGCACTTTTATATTAAGACCTTTAAATATGTTTTTATATTCTCGCCCTATCTTTAATGATGTTCCTCCAAAGGGATTGTCTTTTTACATTATATAAATTTCAATCCCAAATTTCTAAATGAGAGTAAAATTATGTTTATTAAATTCAAAACAAAACTAAGGTTTATTTTAAAAATTTTAAAAATGGAGGGAAAATAAATAAAATGCCACCAACCTAAGGGATGCTGGCAGCTTGCTTTAGAAATTGATCTCCCAATCTGGGCTGTGAATAGCCAACACAACGTGTTAAGTGCTTAAATTGAGACAAGCACAAAATAAGTGTCAAACTGGACAACGTGTTAAGTGCTTAAATTGAGACAATCACAAAATAAGTGTTATACTGTTGTGGCATAAGTACTAAGGCCCATTTACTGAACAATGTTGATCCAAGCCCATTCTCATGGCTCTTGTAAATTTAGGCCTACTGATTGATTACCTCTGTAAATACTTAAAGCCCTGCTGTAAAAGTACATTTCGAAAAATGGTCAATAGGCACTATAAAATTTGCCAATATCTGGGCTGGCAGTAGGTCACATGGCAAAGCCGTGTCACTTTCTCGTGAGGAGCCCGAGTTCGATTCCTGTATGCGCCAAAGACGCGATAAAAAAAATCGTCAACATCTCAAGAATATGAGAAATGTATTTGCAATTCAACGGATATTAGTATTTAGAGTTGAGCTAAGGTAATATTAATAGTATTCAACATACAGATACTATGAACCAATATGATTTATTACACATGAATTGTCTTGATATAAAGTTTCAAAGAATTCCAATATCATTAATTTATATATCATGTCATTAAAAATTCATAAAATTGCTTAATTATTGCCGCTTGAGAATCTGGAATAATTTTATAAAGATTTTCTTACACTTGCTTAACTTGTACAAACTAATATTCAATAAAGAACATATTTTTGCTAAAAATATTTATAGAAAATTTATTAACTACTAACGGGGAAACTATTAGCTCTAGAGGAAGAGTTATATATATATGTCTCTTTTTTCATTACAGAATCATAGATGGCTTTTTCTTTGGGTTAATTTCACTTATCCCCTTGACCTTAGGGGTGACACATAAGCCTCTCAAACAAATATATATATATATATATATATATATATGTCTCTTTCTTTCATTACAGAATCATAGATGGCTTTTTCTTTGGGTTAATTTCACTTATCCCCCTTGACCTTAGGGGGTGACACATAACCCTCTCAACTTTGTTTGTTACACTTTACCCGCCTGAACTCTGGAGTGTCTCACATAACCTCCCAACGTCCCTGAACTTTGATGTTTCCTCAATTGCCCCTCCTTCTGACGGAGTTACTGACTAATGGTTAAATGCTGAAAATATTTTTTTTCAAAAATAACCCCTAATCTCAACTCCAGTTTGAAAATGCCCCACCAAAACAAACAAGGGTTTTCCAAATCAATCTAAACCTAATCGCCGCCTCTGCCTCCTTTTAAGCCCTCATTTCATCCTTCCCTCCTATTCCTCTTCTTCAGCCATGGCGATCAAAAAACCTATTAGCAAACAAATAGTTACCATCATCATCAAACAACAAAGGAGAAGAAATCAGTCATTCTCCATTAATTTCTCGAGACCCATCTCCAACAAAAACCACTGCATCCTCTCCGATTATCTCCATATCTTTAAACATCAGAGTCGCCGACAACTATGGCAGAGAGTGGAGGGTTCAGGCGAACGTGTTTCGGTAGGAATTAAGGTTCATATGAATTAAGGTTCAATATGAGAGGGTGGAGATTTTAACCCAAAAAATGGAAATTCGACAATTTATTAATTTATAATATGTACTAAGGGTGTTTTCATCCTCTAAAGTTCAAGTTGTTAAATATTGGGGGCTATGTGAGACAAGTTCAGGTGGGTCAAGTGAAATAAACAAAGTTGAGGGTACGATATGCAATTCACCCCATAGTTCAAGTGTTGTTTAAGTGAAATTTACCCCTTATCTTTGCTTCTTTTCCTGTCACTGAATTTTAAGATCCAGGTAACGGGCCTCATTATGCCAGCTTCAGCCCATCAAAATTCCATAGGCCTTATAAGAGATATCTAACGAGCTAAAAAAAAGGCTTAAAACGCTAATAAAGTCATGTTACAACCTTAAATGTTACAATTTATTCGATCGTCAACCAAAATGTACAAGCAAATTTACAAGAAGTAATTACAAAACCACCCCTGAACCCACACATCGTCCTACAAGCAAGCAAGCAAGCATCTCCCCCTCTTCACCTCGGCTGCTGGATAACTCGCGGGCCCATCTTCAGGTTCACAAACTTAGGCGCCTTCTCACAGTACCTGGGCCCCACCATCATCTCCCGTGGGCCCCTCCACCTCTCCGCTCCCAACTTCGCCAGCTCCAACTTCGTCTCCTTCATTTCCTTCTCCTCTGCAAAAACACTTCTCCATTAAAACCATCCCCTTAAAAACCGAGAAAGGGTAGTTTCGTAATTTACTCACCTTGAGAGGGGTAGGAGTGGAATAGCGAATCAGTATCCTCGATGGCAGAATCGCAAATATCAAGAAAGTCGAGGTCAGTTTCGGGCTCCTCGAAGCACTCGCGCACCCAGTAATCGCGAAACCAGGGAGCGGACTTGACGAGGCCCCACCACTCGTCGGAGAAGTCCTCGACGGAGCGGTACGCGGTGGGCACGTACGGAGCGGCGTACGGGTTCAAAGTCGACCTGAATCTCCCAGAAATTACTTCCATTGCCACTGATGCTTTTGCTTCACTCCCTGTTTTTTCTGGATAGTATTGATGGTAACTTGAATGGTTGAGAGCTTGGTAAGGGATTTATAATGTGTTGGTGGGCTAAGTGGGCTTGGGCTTGAAGGAGTTGATAATTACCGTTGTGCCAGGAGGTTTGTTTGTAAATAAGGTGAACGTTTGGGGGTTTTCGTAGGGTGTAAATTTGTATTTTTGTGGAAAATATCTCTTGGGTAGGTAAATAGTACCGATGCCCACAGTATTCGTGGTTATCGAAGAGCTTGGTGCTAACATGCGCCGGACATGCGATACATGGTTGGATCGGGCAGATTGCCAAGATCCGGACCCTTGAAGGATCCAGATTTTTTCTATGGTCCGTTGTTATTTTGACTCGTGATACTCAAAAATCATTAGTTCGAAAGTATCAAAAAGGAAAAAAATTACGCTGTTTGTGATATTGGCAAAAAAAAATTTAACGCTCAACTTTTTGGTATTGATTTTGTAATGGGTATATGGTTCACCGTTAAAGCCTGTTTGTTTGGCAGTTATATGGGGTGAAAAAGGCTATAATGTCAGATGCTACAGTATTTCACCCATTTCATCAGTTTGCCTGCCTTTAAAAGGTAGCTAAGGTGGCGCTACAGTATCTGAGTTGGCATCCCCTGAGCAATTCTCAGTAATATGTAAGAAAATGGGTGTGAAATACTGTAGATGTCAGATCCAGATGGATTTCACATTTTCGTGGTTACTGTAGCATAGAGCATTTTTTTCCAAAAATGCAACCAAACAGGCCCTTAGTATGATACTTTGGATCATATTTAGCACTTTATGAGTATAATATCGAATTCATGTGTTAAAATACAACATATATATTTTAGTTCTATTTATAGCTTACTAAAAATTAAGTAATTCACTAGTCTCTAACTCCAGTATCAAAAAAATTATGCAAAGATTCCCGTTCACAATATTAGTTAAAGTTCCTATAAACTTAAGTAGATAGAGATATTTATTCACCAACTTTTTTTATCTATTAGATTTGCATTGAGATTTATACAAAACTGTTATGGTCATAACCACTAATCAGTGATTAAAGAGAAAAATCAAGTGCTGATATGGATAAACGCTTGCTTGTCAGCGAGGAGCGACACGAACCTCCACACCCGACCCACCGGGCGGCCAGCACTTACCGACCCCGTCACGGCCCATTGAACGACTATCGCCATAGCCGACGCGAGAGGCGGCGCAGGTCGGCCCATCGACAACTCTCTCTCGCGGACTACGCGAAAGGCGGTAACAGTCGTCCGTCCAGCCAATTGACTGTCTCGGAGCTATTCCATGTCGCCCGTCCCCCCGGACGATATGGGGGCGACCGGCTATCACCTTCCAACCGCTAACCCGCTCGGACGACGCGAAAGGCGGTGCTAGTCGTCCTTCCAACCCGGCCACCATTGTAACCCCTTCCAACCAGTCGCCGGCCTCTCCAGACGATGCGAAGTGAATCTAGGCCCCCTCTTCTCAACCATCCGTCCTCTGGGACGACGCGAAAGGCGGAGCTAGCCGTCCCATTCAGCTAATCACCCCAAGGGACGCCTCAGGAGGCCATGCGAGTCGGCCACCCGGCCACAGCTCCCCCATCTCATCCTACGTGGTTCCCTCCACTCGAGCAGCGGTTATCACGATTTTCGAGCCCATCAACATCGCATTAAATGCAGCCCTTGCTTTAACGTCTCCGCGGTATTTAAGACACCTCGGACCCATGCAGCTATAGGCGCCGTCAATCCCATCCCATTAATGGCGAATAGACCACACGAACCCTCAAATTACCCGCAATTTGACACCTATAAAGGCCAGCCACCATAGCAGACAAAGAGATGCTCAGCCAATCACTGGCTCACACGTGGAGAAGAGGGCTAACTCATCGGTGGCTCCTTAACCGATGGAAAGACGAAAATACCCCCACAACCCTAGGTATAAGTAGCAGCATGAACAGCGAACCAGGTAAGTGATTTTTTCGGTGTGCATTCCTGCTCCATTGAATTTTTCCCCCATTACTAACTTGACCGTCGGAGGAACCACCGGAGATCCCAACTCCGCCTCTTCCACAGGTCCCCTTTTGTAGAGCGAACCCACGGCGGATCGACATGCGGGTATTAGGAGAGAAGGCGGACTCCGCTCTCTTAAAAGCTAAACTCCCCCGAGGTTAGTGACTGTGATTATATACATAAAAAAAAATATTAAAGATATCTTTAAGATATGTGCATTGATTTACATCACATACTGGTACAAATATCAAAGCACATCTAATGGATAAAAAAATTAATGAACAAGTGCTTCTATCCACTTAAATTTATGGGAGTTTTACTCATATTAGTTATGCATTCAAGAAACTATTTGTACTTGGATTCCTGGACCCGGATCCAGATGGATATCAGGTCGGGCCCAATACCCGATTTTAAAATATCTAAAAGCTTGCACTTTTTCAGCGCGCACGTTAGCGGAGGGCAGAGAGCTGTGTACAAGAAAACAGTGGGATTAGAGAGACGTGCTGTGGAGTAGGTAACACGTCATCGTCCCTATCCTGAAAGAGAGACCAGGTTCATGTGATGTGCTTGGGATATTGAGGTTGATACGCATGATTATTTAAGTGGTCATAAGCAATAGGGACATGGACCGAGTTGTTTTTTATAATAGATTAATATAATCACAGAAATAATGATAGTGATGATGATAAAAGAAAAAGACATCAATGTAGGTTAGGGTAGGTGGACCAATAAAAGAGCAAAGGGTGGCCCATTGGGATGATGGTTTTGTACGCGATGACTTTTTCTACATTGAAAATAGGTAAAGGTTGAGAAGTGGGTACTTCCGCATGATGCCTTTGAAAGAGAGATCAATACATATTAATCATAAGGTTTTTTTTTGCTCAATACCATCTTTAAAATAGTATCATTTTATAAAAAATTCTTTTTATTTTTATTTATATATATAAAAGCTATCTTTAAAGTAGATTTTATTCCAATTAATCACCTTCCGGTCAAAATATTCACTGAAAGTCCGAAAATACGTTTAAGAACTTACATTCAAGACACGTGATTTATTTTATTAGCGTTTCAGTTTAGTTAGGATACAAGTCGCGTACTTTAAACATGTATTTTAAAGTTTTTAGTGAAGCTTTGGTTAGGAGGTGGTTGATTGGAATAAAACTTACTTTCAATGTAGTTTGCATATAAATTGAAAATAAAAGATGGTTTCAATAAAATGATCCTATTTTAAGGTTTTAAAAACCCATAATTATAATCATAGTCATTATTCATTATTATTATAGCATTTAGTTATATGTTATGTTTTTAATTTCCTTTTTTTCACGAATACAAATCACAAATGTTTACTCAATGATAAAAGCTCGAAGTAAAAGTTATTACATACTATACTTTAAAATGTCTATTTTCAGATTAATATAAGAGGGAAAAAAGTTTACTACTTGCAAAAATTATAATTTTCAATAAGCTGGATTGAGAGGAGTAAGCTAGCTAGATTATAAATTTTAATTATTCCAAGTTTGGGTCAATGTTAATTTCTTTGAAGAAACACGAGCAATCAAATTCTAAGCTTGAGAAATTATATTTTTGGACACAAAATCATAGGACTAGCTATGAACAAGTAATATGTCTCGATAAAAACCATTGATCTTGATTGAAATCTCAAGAAATGTTGCGTGTCATTTTGTCTCATAGGTGGTCCTATGAATTTTGGGTTATAAAAATACTCTATTAGCTTTTTTTTAAATAGAAAAAGAATGGAATATCAATGATACTCCAGCCAGCTATACTCGATTAGCTATTGATGTAATGAATTTTCTTGTAGCTGAAAACTTATTGGTGTAATGATGAAAAATACTTGAAAAAAAAGGCAGAATTTCTGAATGGGCTTCGGAAGAGTGAGTTAAAGGACCAGCGTTTGAGAAAAATTTACGGCCTTAAAATCTCAAGCCAACTGGTTCATAATTCCTCAAAGGGAGGGAAAAAAAAAAGCTTCATAATTGAATTTGTTGTTCGACTGGATTTTTTCTTGGGCCAAATAAAAGCACTCTATTTTGTTTGCTAAAAGCTTGGCTGGTCTAATGCTATCCTGAGGAAATATGTATGCACAGAAAGTTGAGGCCTTAAGGATCATTCGGCCCAAAGCTACATGTCACCCATCAAATTTATTGTTTAAGTGAAGTTCTACTGGCGGGAGCCGGAAGGATCCAGGTTTCAGTATTACTAGTACGAGTATAGTGCACGTGCATTGCACGTAATTATATTTGTTCATGTTCTTAATATGTTTCGTGGATAGGAAAATGATGAAATTATATAATGCAAAAAATAGAGATCTAAAATAAAGAATTGGAAAGAAATTTTGGTCATTCTAAAGTTAAATCATGCATCTTGGAATAAAGATTAGCATAACTATTTTCATCATTAGTTGTTATATTTCTCAAGCTGAAGGATCCAATAGTGAAAATAATAGTATGGATATGTAAATCTTATCAAGGGCAGAGTATAATATAAACGTTCACATGCTTCATAATCCGTTGATTTAGGAGTAGCAATATTAACACTCAAATTCAAAAAGAATAGATAGTAGAAAGAATAGAAAGCTAAACTAACTTGTATTATAACTTGTAAGAGAGAACATGAGCTAAACTGTCTTATCTATATTGGAAATTCCATAATATAGAAGAAAATAATAAAAATTAGTTAATAGCTAAAAATAAAACAATTAATTGATTGACAAACAAGTAAGCTTAGTTGATCAATAACCTCACTGAAACAAATTTTTAAAAAGGTCATTTCGATAGTACTCCTTAAATCTTTAATATTTTGAAATAGCCCCCCAAATCATTGATGTCCCATAATATTCTTTAAGTTATTTTAAACTTAAACCCTCCAATGATTGAATTTGCTAATAGGTTACCCAATCCTTAAGTTATCTTAAAATTAACCCCTCAGATCCAAAACATTCACCATAACAAAAATGTTAATAACCAACACTCCTTGCATTATCAAATAACCCAGCAAGTTCAACGTTGTCCACTTGAAAAAGGCAAGTTCCTGTTGAAAGCTTCAAATCAGGCGAGAAGCTTGTCTCATCACTACCCACAACCTCCCCTCCTGCTGATCGTGGTCTGATGATATGCAGTAACCTTTAATTATTACAAATCTTAAATTAAACTCTCTCTTTCTTTTTCAAGCGTCATTGCGGGAGAAGTTATCACCATGTGGTGGCAGCGGCGGTCAAAGGGGGCCATTTTTGGGAAAGTTGAGCTTAGCTCGGCTTCCTAGAGGCTGAGGGCACCGCCATAAAAGGCATCACCTCAATAGTCTCGAAGGTGCTGAGGCAGATGTGAGGGTCTTTATGCGAGTCTCGAATATCAGTGATCTAGTTGCCTCATGGCCGTGCATGGACGTTGCGATAGCAGCGGCGGGGCCTATGTTGGCTTTGTTTCAGCTGGTTGTGGTTGTTATTTTTTCTCTGTTTCTGTTGTAGCCATAAGAGAAGAAAGTTTAATACTTTGTTGAAACAAAATGTACACAGTGAATTTTAATACATCAGCTATTAAAGCAAAGATTACTTTTAGTTTTGTGTTTACAATTGTAATCTCACCGAGTGTTGCACATCACTTGCACTGTCCATCTTCACCCCACTCATTCCTTTCCCCTCCTCCTGAACTTCGGAATTCCAAAACACATGTGCCCTTTTGCCTAATGATTTAGGAAAAAAAGGAAGTTTAAATAAGGAATCAATAATTAATCACATGGGAAGTGGAAATAGGTAGAGGGAAAGGATGAGAAACGGTTCATTTGAGGTGGGAGGTTGGAAAAGAGTAATAATTATTTAGCAATTAGTAATACTAAAATGAAAATAAATGGCCATTGAAGTAATTATTAATTAGTGATTACTCTAGACAATAAAGTGGGGCAACGGTTTATCTCCCACTCAATCGGACCCAATAAGAAAACAAAAAGGGTAATTTATCTGTCCAAATTGTTTCTCTTAATTACTACTATACCATTGAAATTTTATAAATTATTTGAATGAGAATGTGAATAAAGGGACTTTGATGAATACTCATGCAATTGACGAGCATTTTGAAAAGAATTTTAACATATAGGATGTTATGTATGTATATATGGTCATGTACGCATCGTATGGATATGAAATTCTTAGAGAGTAATTATCACATTTATATTGAGTATTTATGTGTATTCATGTATATATGTATGTATGTGGTGAGGGATATCTTTGGAAAAATGTTTTAACATCCTACAAACTTTTATAATAATAGTATAAGATTAGATAAGTTATGGAATCTTTAAGATCCTAAGAAACTAATATTAAATCTTATTATTATGATGATGTGCAATTAATTTAGTTTAGTTTAATTTAAGACTCATTGAATGAGAGTTTGAGATAAATTAAATAAATAAAATAATTAAAGTTGGATTTATCAAATTTGAGAGGGGTAAAAGGGCAATCAAAATTTTAGCACCCCATGTTCAAGGTAGTCCTGATGATTGTCATTGATTTGAATTTGTTTACAGCTTCTTTTGCCTACAACAAAATTCAAAAGAAATTGCCTTTATTTTAAGGCGCATAATGAAAATCAAAAAGATTGCGACTTCTTCCTAAACAAACACGAGGATCTCTCGTTATGTCGAGGTCCTCGCTATGGGTTCTTTGCCCGCGTCGGGACTTTTGTGTCCGTGGACCACCGCAATTCGATCCGTAGAGACCCCGTTCTCGAACTACAGATAAAGGCTCGCTTTACGAAGGAAACGGTTACCGAGGGGATCACACTCACGAAGGAGAGGATCGCTGGCGGGTGAGATCTACTAGGAGAAATCACAAATATATCCCCGAGATTAAGACGAAGCTTAATCTAGAGGGTATTCAGAAGTTCGACCAATTCGGTTACCTTTTGCTTATAGATCCGACGCCGATCGACTTGAGCTCGCCGGTGCTCGAACCGCGCCGACATTGTGAGATCTCGCAAGAATTCTTGAAGTCCGAGCTCTTCCAAATCACCAAAATCCAAGCTCCTAAGCCTTGAAATTCCCCAAATCCAAGACCTCTCCCACTAAGACCCCCTATTTATACAAAAAGAGGGGATGTGTATGCTGGGCCATGGCTCGGCCATTTGTCGAGCCACCTCGGCCAGCATTGAGGCGTTCGGCCATGGGGCCGAGCCACTTCTACCATTTCCGAGGCACCTCGCCATGGCCGGTGCTCTACCAGTTGGTCGAGGTGGCTCGCCAGTTGGAGCCACCTTGGCCATTTGGTCAGGTGTCGCCGCTCAAGCTTCACTGCTTCTCCGCCGATTTCAGCATTTCCACGACTCTTTCGGCCCGGGCTTAGTTTTGCTCCTGATGTCGCCATTGGTTTGAGTTCGTGTCCGATCAACTTCGTGAGCTGTGACCGAAAGTGTTGCACATCACTTGCACCTGTCCATCTTCACCCCACTCATTCCTTTCCTCCTCCGAACTTCGAATTCCAAAACACATGTGCCCTTTTGCCTAATGATTTAGGAAAAAGGAAGTTTAAATAAGGAATCAATAATTAATCACATGGGAAGTGGAAATAGGTAGAGGGAAAGGATGAGAAACGGTTCATTTGAGGTGGGAGGTTGGAAAAGAGTAATAATTATTTAGCAATTAGTAATACTAAAATGAAAATAAATGGCCATTGAAGTAATTATTAATTAGTGATTACTCTAGACAATAAAGTGGGGCAACGGTTTATCTCCCACTCAATCGGACCCAATAAGAAAACAAAAGGGTAATTTATCCGTCCAAATTGTTTCTCTTAATTACTACTATACCATTGAAATTTTATAAATTATTTGAATGAGAATGTGAATAAAGGGACTTTGATGAATACTCATGCAATTGACGAGCATTTTGAAAAGAATTTTAACATATAGGATGTTATGTATGTATATATGGTCATGTATACGTATGGATATGAAATTCTTAGAGAGTAATTATCACATTTATATTGAGTATTTATGTGTATTCATGTATATATGTATGTATGTGGTGAGGGATATCTTTGGAAAAATGTTTTAACATCCTACAAACTTTTATAATAATAGTATAAGATTAGATAAGTTATGGAATCTTTAAGATCCTAAGAAACTAATATTAAATCTTATTATTATGATGATGTGCAATTAATTTAGTTTAGTTTAATTTAAGACTCATTGAATGAGAGTTTGAGATAAATTAAATAAATAAAATAATTAAAGTTGGATTTATCAAATTTGAGAGGGGTAAAAGGGCAATCAAAAATTTTAGCACCCGTGTTGCGGTAAAAGTCGGGATGATTGTCATTGATTTGAATTTGTTTACAGCTTCTTTGCCTACAACAAAATTCAAAAGAAATTGCCTTTATTTTAAAATACATATGAAAATCAAAAAGATTGCGACTTCTTCCTAAACAAACACGAGGATCTCTCGTTATGTCGAGGTCCTCGCTATGCGGGTTCTTTGCCCGTGTCGGGACTTTTGTGTCCGTGGACCACCGCAATTCGATCCGTAGAGACCGGGTTCGAACTACAGATAAAGGCTCGCTTCACGAAGGAAACGGTTACCGAGGGGATCACACTCACGGCGAGAGGATCACCGAGCGGGTGAGATCTACTAGGAGAAATCACAGCGCTATCCCCGAGATTAAGACGGCTTAATCTAGAGGGTATCTCAGAGTTCGACCAATTCGGTTACCTTTGCTTATAGATCCGACGCCGATCGACTTGAGCTCGCCGGTGCTCGGAACCGTCGCCGATTACTCGTGATCTCGCAAAATTCTTCAAGTCCGAGCTCTTCCAAATCACCAAAATCCAAGCCTCCTAAGCCTTGAAATTCCCCAAATCCAAGACCTCTCCCACTTCAAGACCCCCTATTTATACAAAAAGAGGGGATGTGGCTGCTGCCTCTACCATTCTGTTGAGCCACCTCGCCAAGTTGGTCGAGGTGGTTCGCCACAGGCCGAGCCACTCGCCACTGCCGAGGCACTGCCATGGTCGGTGCTCGCCAAGCTGGGTGAGGTGGCTCTGCCAGTGGCCGAGCCACCTTACCATTGGCCAGTGTCATCAGTCGCTTTTTTCCGCTGTTTCGCCGTTTCTCCGTCGATTCTTCGTTAATTTCCGTCGACTCTTTCGGTCTTCCGGGCTTAGTTTCCGGTGATGTCGCCATTGGTTTGAGTTCGTCCGATCAACTTTCGTGAGCTCGACGCGCCGCTTGCATCGACGGACTAAGCACGGTTGATTCCGCCTCATCGACGCTTGAGTTTAATCAACTCGCACGCCGCTTCATTGGCTCAGACGCCTTGTCGACTCACTTCATGTGCTCGCCGACGCTTCACGCGTTTTGCGCATGGATGCATTTTGCGACGCCGGTTTGTCGAATGGATCGCGGTTGTCAACCCATCGCCACGAAGTTTCGCTCGCACCGATAAGCAATTTTTATGCCTACAGATACCCTCCAAAGCCGCCTCGTCTCGATTCTTGATGAGTCCGATGCTTTGGACATGATGGTTCCCGCCTACCGCCGAGGGTCCCAAAGATAGCTTCAAATCTTCGATTCTTTCGCATCATCCAGCTTCTTTGTAGGATTCCCGATAAGATCACTTGTCGCATTTATTGTCCGACCGCTTGTTATCTTGACTCAAGCCGGTGGGTGAGTTTTGTTTGTAACTCGTGTCGGTTGGTCGTTGTTTGACTAACCATCGATTTTGACTTCTCCGTATGTCGGCGAACTCCTTGTTGGCAACGCTGGTCGTGTCGTAATACATGGAACTTCATAACCATCACCGCTAATTCTCCATCATGACGTGTTGTTGGTTTAACTACAGCGGAGGATATGATTATCCGATGTCAACATGACTTTCACTCTTCATCGATTATCCTCTCTTGGAGATTATGGTGGGAGGACATTAAGGGTTGCCGAAGTTATCCTTAAGAATATGGATTTATTCTCCAGAACTCCTCGCTGAAATTTTGGAAATAGTTTATACTGTGAATCCTAGTTGGAGTAGGATTGGGCAGCGTTGATGGCGTCGATGCAATCCATACGTCGAGTTATCCCTAAGAATATTTTTGTGAAAATATTCTTCCGGAACTTCGATAAATTAGGAAGCTTGATTTATACTCGTAATCCTAGTTGGGTAGGATTGGGCAGCGTTGATGCGGCGTCGATGCAATCCGCCGATCGAGTTATCCCTAAGAATATTTTTGTGAAAATATTCTTCCGGAACTTCGATAAATTAGGAAGCGGTTTATACCGTAATCCTAGTTGGGTAGGATTAGGCGACGCGTTGATCGGCGTCGATGCAATCCGCCGATCGAGTTATCCTAAGAATATTTTTGTGAAAATATTCTTAGAACTTCTCGATAAATTAGGAAGCGGTTTATACTCGTAATCCTAGTTGGAGTAGGATTAGGCGGCGTTGATGCGTCGATGCAATCCGCCGATCGAGTTATCCTAAGAATATTTTTGTGAAAATATTCTTAGAACTTCTCGATAAATTAGGAAGCGGTTTATACTCGTAATCCTAGTTGGGTAGGATTAGGCGGCGTTGATCGGCGTCGATGCAATCCATACGTCGAGTTATCCAAGAATATTTTTGTGAAAATATTCTTAGGAACTTCTCGATAAATTAGGAAACAGTTTATACTCGTAATCCTAGTTGGAGTAGGATTAGGCGGCGTTGATCGGCGTCGATGCAATCCGCCGATCGAGTTATCCTAAGAATATTTTTGTGAAAATATTCTTAGGAACTTCTCGATAAATTGGGAAACAGTTTATACTGTAATCCTAGTTGGAGTAGGATTGGGCAGCGTTGATGGCGTCGATGCAATCCGCCGATCGAGTTATCCTAAGAATATTTTTGTGAAAATATTCTTAGAACTCTCGATAAATTAGAGCTTGATTTATACTCGTAATCCTAGTTGGGTAGGATTAGGCGGCGTTGATGCGTCGATGCAATCCGCGTCGAGTTATCCTAAGAATATTTTTGTGAAAATATTCTTAGAACTTCTCGATAAATTAGGAAGCGGTTTATACTCGTAATCCTAGTTGGAGTAGGATTAGGCGGCGTTGATGCGTCGATGCAATCCGCCGATCGAGTTATCCTAAGAATATTTTTGTGAAAATATTCTTCCGAACTTCTCGATAAATTAGGAAACAGCTTATACTGTAATCCTAGTTGAGTAGGATTAGGCGACGCGCTGATCGGCGCCGATGCATCCGCACGATCGAAGTTATCCCTAAGAATATTTTTGTGAAAATATTCTTCCTGAACTTCGATAAATTGGGAAACAGCTTTATACCGTAATCCTAGTTGGAGTAGGATTGGGCAACGCTGATCGGCGCCGATGCATCCGCGACGATCGAAGTTATCCCTAAGAATATTTTTGTGAAAATATTCTTAGGAACTTCGATAAATTGGGAAACAGCTTTATACTGTAATCCTAGTTGAGTAGGATTAGCGACGCTGCTGATCGGCCGATGCATCAATCCGCACGATCGAAGTTATCCCTAAGAATATTTTTGTGAAAATATTCTTCCGAACTTCGATAAATTAGGAAACAGCTTTATACCGTAATCCTAGTTGAGTAGGATTAGGCGACGCTGATCGGCCGATGCAATCCGCACGATCGAAGTTATCCCTAAGAATATTTTTGTGAAAATATTCTTCCTGAACTTCTCGATAAATTGGGAAACAGCTTTATACCGTAATCCTAGTTGGAGTAGGATTGGGCAACGCTGATCGGCCGATAGAATTCATGAGGTGTTATCCCCAATAAGCCTCGTAATCTTCCCAATATGGCGGAGGAATTAGGAGCCAATTAACGGACCGATGCATGCTATCTTCACATCCAACGAGATTCCAATTAGGACTCCTAATTGGGGCTGATTAGAGTCCCACTAGAATTGATTTGGACTCCACTAGAATTCCTACTTCCAAATAGGAGTCCTCGTTCAAAGAGGATTGGGTCCATGTGGGATTGTTATAAATACCCATAATCCCTCCTTTTTGTCGACCTAGGCCCCCTCTCTCTCTCTTGTTTTCATCTCTGCCATTTTTCTTCCTCGATCAACAAGGTATACAGTATTCTTTTTCTTTTTCTTTTTTCTTTGGCATGTGTGTCGCGACCGCTGGAACGACTGGCGGGCGGGCGAAGCGCCATGGCGGCTGCCGCGCAGGGGCCGGCTACAGAAGCCGGGCGCTGGGCCATTGGCGCCTCGTCGGGTCATTGCACCTGTTCATGCATTGGCGCTTTCTCATCATGCCGTCTGCTGATGGCGCTGGTCATTGGCGCTCAGTCTGCTGGCTGGCTATTGACGCTGGTTTCGGCCATTGAAGGCCCGGTCACCGTTGTCAGCTGGCGCCTGGTCGTCAACTGGTCGCGGTGCACTGATCGTGGTTGACGAGCCGCTGACGGCTTCTTTGATGCCTTTTGCGATTTTCGATCGCGATATCTCGACTTTATTTGTCTTTTTGGCTTTTCCGATGTCGCTGAAGATCACGCTGCCTCGAGTCGGTCAACTCGCGACGGCGCTGAATGCACGCCTTTCTTTCTCGGCAGCGCCGTCATCATATTCTCGTGAAAATATTCTTCCGAACTTCTCGATAAATTAGGAAACAGCTTTATACCGTAATCCTAGTTGAGTAGGATTAGGCGACGCTGATCGGCCGATGCAATCCAGACGATCGAAGTTATCCCTAAGAATATTTTTGTGAAAATATTCTTCCTGAACTTCTCGATAAATTGGGAAACAGCTTTATACCGTAATCCTAGTTGGAGTAGGATTAGGCGACGCTGATCGGCCGATAGAATTCATGAGGTGTTATCCCCAATAAGCCTCGTAATCTTCCCAATATGGCGGAGGAATTAGGAGCCAATAACGGACGATTTGGCGCATTCTCACATCCAACGAGATTCCAATTAGGACTCCTAATTGGGGCTGATTAGAGTCCCACTAGAATTGATTTGGACTCCATTAGAATTCCTACTTTGCCAAATAGAGTCCTCGTTCAAAGAGGATTGGGTCCATGTGGGATTGTTATAAATACCCATAATCCCTCCTTTTTGTCGACCTAGGCCGCCCCCAGGTTTCTCTTGTTTTCATCTCGCTTCGCCGCCTTTTTCTTCCTCGATCAACAAGGTATACGAGTACTTTTTCTTTCTTTTTCTTCTTTTCTTGTGCATGCGTGTGTCGCGACCGCTGGAAACGACTGGCGGCGCGAGCGCCAAGCATGGCGCTTCAGAGGCTGGCTGTAGTTGGCCGGGCGCTCGCCATTGGCCAATTGCCGCTGCAGCACCTGGTTCATGCATTGGCGCCGCAGCCACATCATACCGGTCTATGACTGGCGCTGGTTGGCTGGCGCTCGCTCATGGCTGGCGCTATTGACGCTCGTTTCGGCTTGGCTGAGCGCTCATTAAGGCCGTTTCGGTCATTGGCGCCTGCCGTCTTAAATTGTCACGGTGGTGCACTGGATTGCTGACGAAGCCGATTGGTCTTTGATGCTTTTTGTTGATTTTCATCCGATATCCACGATTTGTCTTTGCGTTTTCCATGTCGCCGGAAGATCACGGCTCGAGGAGTCGGCAATCCGCGACGGCGCTGCGGAATGCACGCCCTTCTTTCGTGGTGCCACCGCCATCATATTCTCGTACATATATGCGTTGTATCCCCGCCGTTTCTCCTTTGTGAGGCGATTGGGAAGAGCCGAATCCTCCTTGTGGGGACCGACGCTTCAGATTGTGCACGCTCATATGACCCCGCCGCTCTCCTTTGTGAGGCGATTGGGAAGAGCCGGATTCTCCTTCGTGAGGATTGAGGCTTCAAAGATCACCCGCCTCGATGTTTTAACGGAGCGATTTCACACCGTATTTCGCCTCAGAACGGAATATATTGCCGCTGATCATCATACCCGCTATAAGGTCGTGACTCGATCTCATGGGTTTCGAGAAGAGTTCTACGCCTTTATACCGTTTTTTCAAGATATTCCTCCTAAATGATCTCTAACCCTTTGTTCTCTTGTGGTAGGGATGTTCGATGATTATTCGCCTACTTCGGGCTCCTAATGTCAAGTCTCGATTCTCAAGGTCATCCAGAGAAGGCCTTTTTCCACCGAGGAAGCGAACCGCAATGGAGGCTAACACCTCAGAAGAAACCAAATAAGCCCGAGCCTACCATCATAATTTCGATGACGAAGTTTGAGGGATCGCCCATCATCCGCCTCCACCTCTCCCTGCGCCTTTGGTCGAAACCAGATTTCCACCCTTCGAGTATGTATGGGTGGAGGCCCCAAGTTAATCTTGACGGACCACTTCCACGACCAACCCATCGCCGAGATTGCCCCGCCAAAAATCAGCTGCTCGACTCACTGCGGATGGGTCTCCTTCACCGTTGGAGAATAGTTTGAAACAAAGCATCTCTATTATCGAGGTTAGATGGGCTAACTTATGATCTTCCGCCCATTCATATTGAGTATCTTGGAGGAAATTCAATGTGTTGGTGGCCCTCAGCCTAGTTAATTGTTGTGAGCGAAGCTCACTAGTCGGCTAACTCTTACACCGTGGGAGGATTTAGCCTTTTTGAATCATGATGAGGTGATACGACTCATCGAGAAGCTCGATCAAGGCTTCGTGAACGCTACAGAGGAAAATATCGGAGCAAGAGATCATTTTTCAACTCATATGAGCTTAACGCCGCTTGCGTAAGATAAACTTGTACCACACCCATGTCGAACGACAGAATCGACTGCTCAAGGAGAAGACGCGAAGGATTTCACGCGCGGAGTGCACCGTGTCCGTGACGCCACCGAACGCGGAGAAGCAAGTCCTCGAGGCGATGCGTCGGAACATGCGGCCGCTATTGCCGCTAATTCCGGAGGAACTTGAGAAGGAAGCCAAGGCTCGTTCGAGCGATCCAGAGGAAAATTAGCCGCCAAGGCGACCTTTGCTTCCTTCACATTACCGGATTGCCAATGAAGTCGATGGCCGCGAGACTTTTCGTTTCTTTGTTCAAATGTGTCACATTTTTATTTAGATGTATTATCATAACTTTGCTTGAATCAGCTTGTCTCGATAATTGTAGCTCCTTCTATATTTGCTTCAAATGAATAAGATCCATCCTTTCACTATTTATTATGATTCTTTTACTTCGTCAAATAATTAACCATAATACTTATAGGATTTTTGGTAAACCCTCGCCCTCAACGGGTTTGATTAGCCTTTACCAACCACCGCTGAGTTGGGCTAGCGCGCGACTATCGTGATCCGCTCAAGACGTGACGTTGTGCTAAAAGAATGAAACTCTTCTAGACTTGTTGCTATGATATTGAATACATAGGCTTCGACTCTTTTACGGCAAGAGACCACCCTACAACGCTGCGGCGTAGGCGCATGGCTTAATCCCTTCTTAGGCTTCCGGATGAAATACCCCTAATCGAACTCGGTGTCTTCAATCGAAAAGACTAAACCGCAACGCGAGGGCTATTTTATCCCTTCTTAGGCTTGATAAAATACCCCATCGAACTCTCGTGTCTTCTTCAATCGAAAAGACTAAACCAAGAACGCTGCAGAGCGTTGACTTTAGGGTTATCAACCCCAACCCTCAACGGGTTTGATGAGCCTTTACCAACTACCGCTTGAGTTGGGCTAGCATGTAGATTATCTAAACCGCTCTACACACAACGCTGTGCTAAAAGAATGAAACTCTTCTAGACTTGTTGCTATGATATTGAATACATAGGCTTCGCACTTTTTACGGGCAAGAGACCACCCGCAACGCTGTGAGGCGCTGGCTTTATCCCTTCTTAGGCTTCGGATGAAATACCCCTAATCCAACTCGTGTCTTCTTCAATCTAAAAGACTAAACCGCAACGCTGCAGGAGGCGCTGGCTTTATCCCTTCTTAGGCTTCGATAAAATGCCCCGTAATCAACTCGTGTCTTCTTCAATCTAAAAGACTAAACCGCAACGCTGCGTGAGGCGCTGACTTTAGGGTTATTGGCCAACCCCCTCTCAACGGGTTTGATGAGCCTTTACCAACTACCGCTTGAGTTGGCTAGCATGTAGATTATCTAAACCGCTCTACACACAACGCTGTGCTAAAAGAATGAAACTCTCTCGACTTAATGCTACGATGTTGAATAATGAGGCTTCGCCTTTTTCACTCGAAGACTAACCCGGCGACGCTGCAGCAGGCGTCGGCCTTATCCCTTCTTAGGCTTCGGATGAAATACCCCGTAATCCAACTCGTGTCTTCAATCGGAGAAAGACTAAACCGCAACGCTGTGAGGCGCTGGCTTTATCCCTTCTTAGGCTTCGGATGAGATGCCCAATCCAACTCGTGTCTTCAATCTAAAAGACTAAACCGCAACGCTGTGAGGCATTGACTTTAGGGTTATTGGCCAACCCCCTCTCAACGGGTTTGATGAGCCTTTACCAACTAGCGCTTGAGTTGGGCTAGCATGTAGATTATCTAAACCGCTCTACACACAACGCTGTGCTAAAAGAATGAGACTCTCTTAGACTTAATGCTACGATGTTGAATAATGAGGCTTCGCCTTTTTCACTCGAAGACTAACCCGGCGACGCTGCAGTTAGGGCCGGCCTATCCCCGCTTAGGATTCGATCAAATTCTAATCAAACTCGTGTCTTCTTCAATCGGAGAAAGACTAAACCGCAACGCTGCGGTGAGGCGCTGGCTTTATCCCTTCTTAGGCTTCGGATAAAATGCCCCAATCAACTCGTGTCTTCTTCAATCGGAGAAAGACTAAACCGCAACGCTGCAGTGAGGCGCTGGCTTTATCCCTTCTTAGGCTTCGATAAAATGCCCCGTAATCAACTCGTGTCTTCTTCAATCGGAGAAAGACTAAACCGCAACGCTGCAGGAGGCGCTGGCTTTATCCCTTCTTAGGCTTCGATAAAATGCCCCAAGATGAACCTTGGTGTCTTTGATCGAGAATGACCAACCGATGAAGATTGATTGAGGTGGGAAAGGAAGAATGTGTTCTATTTCCTGATGAGGCTAATGCCAGATTCCTTGTCGTAGAATCTGGAAGACTCGTGTGACCTTCACCGGACAACCCGGTCCGAAAATCCCTACAAGATACCTTCACGGCGCTACCTAAGATGAAGATGGAACTAAGAGTGGGATCTCCACCGAGAACCGAAGAGACTCAGTGACCTTCACCGGACAACCCGGTCCGAAAATCCCACAAGATACCTTCACCGGCGCTACCTAGGATGAAGATGGAACTAAGAGTGGGATCTCCACTCCGAGAACCGAAGAGACTCAGCGACCTTCACCGGACAACCCGGTTCGAAAATCCCTACAAGATACCTTCACCGGCGCTACCTAAGATGAAGATGGAACTAAGAGTGGGATCTCCACTCAGAACCGAAGAGACTCAGCGACCTTCACCGGACAACCCGGTTCGAAAATCCCTACAAGATACCTTCACGCTACCTAAGATGAAGATGGAACTAAGAGTGGGATCTCCACTCCGAGAACCGAAGAGACTCGTGACCTTCACGGACAACCTGGTCTCGAAAATCCCAAGATACCTTCACGGGCTACCTAAGATGAAGATGGAACTAAGAGTGGGATCTCCACTCGAGAACCGAAGAGACTCGTGACCTTCACGGACAACCTGGTCTCGAAAATCCCTACAAGATACCTTCGGCCGGCGCTACCTAAGATGAAGATGGAACTAAGAGTGGGATCTCCACTCGAGAACCGAAGAGACTCAGCGACCTTCACCGGACAACCCGGTTCGAAAATCCCTACAAGATACCTTCGGCCGGCGCTACCTAAGATGAAGATGGAACTAAGTGGGATCTCCACTCGAGAACCGAAGAGACTCAGCGACCTTCACCGGACAACCCGGTTCGAAAATCCCTACAAGATACCTTCGGCCGGCGCTACCTAAGATGAAGGTGAAACCCTTCCGCTTGACACGGTGGATTTTACGCTTGAGAGGAAGGATTTTATATTCTCTCTCCAAGTGAAAGGAATTTTGAGTGAGCCTCTTGTTCATAGAAGGAATCAAGAGGGATTTTGGTAATGTACCGTAATTTAGACCCACCACAAGGAATTTGATCGGTGGGGAAAGAAGAATGGAGGATAAATCTAGGGTTATCCTCGAAAAGTGGGTGAGACATCCACGAGGAACTTCCGTCGAAGCGGGTTATCCGAAGATACTATGGGTAGTATTTCTTCAGGGAACTTCTTTTCGGCATTAATTGCGGTCGCCATTTTGGTAATGAGATATGCACCATTGAGAAACCGTTTCTATTACAACGGACCTCCCATTTAGGTTGAATTTACCTTTCTTCTTGGAAGTGAAGATTATCGATCGTGGCGGCGGAGGACCAAATCTCCTTCTCTAAAGGTTCTCTGTCGAACTTTCTTGTTGAAAGCCCGACATCCTAGCTTGAGTAGAACTCAATGCATTGTTGAGCCTCCGAGCTTCTCATCTAACATCTCAAGCTCTTGAGGCGTTTTTGATGTTGTTCTTGATCGTCATCTGTTGAAAGGCGTCTGAAGTGGCGGATCTAATTTCCAATGGGAGAGCGCTTCACACGTAGACCCGGAGATGCGGTCGCTCCGGTTGGCGTGCGTGCCGTTGTCGCGATCGCCGGTGCTTCTCGAGTTTATCATCCCGTCTACGTATTTTCACAAGCTGACGAAATTTTGATAATCGTCTTGTTGAATGCCTCGGCTAATCCATTTGCTTTTGGATTATAGCATCGGCGAGGCGTCTTGTATCTTGAATTTCTCAAAACGATGAAGGAATTGCGATGAGCTGGGGACCGTTGTCATGCACGATCCGTCTTGGGACACCATGTCGATAGATGACATGGTGTTTGATAAATTGACGACGATTCTTCGCCTTTACTTCCTTTAGCGGGATTGCTTCCGCCCACTTGGAAGTAGTCGGTAATTGCTAGAATAAACCGATCGCCTTTGGCGGAGGAAAATGGGACCTACAATGTCCATTCCCCATGTCTCGAATGGCGAGGATGTGGCAGAAGGATGCAGCTGCTTTCGAGAGGTGATGCATATTGGCGTTTGACAGCGTGGCATTTCGGCGTGCTTCATTGCGTCGTATTAATCATTGTGGGCCAAAAGTAACCCATTCTCTGATTCGATCGTAGAGTTTGGGACGGTGGTGTGCACCACATTCACCCTCGTGTGCTTCGAAGGACCTTTTACGCCTCCTTGTTTGAGAGGCATCGGGTAAAGACTGTACCTCGGTATAAGCGTCACGGGTTTGAGTGTCATAAAGAATCTTGGAGTTCTTCGCTTGGATTCTCTCCTCCGTCTTGGGAGAATGCCATGTAAGGCGTAGTCGATGATAGGGCGCCAATCTCGGGCTCCAACTTGGTTTGGGTTGTATACACTTCTTTGGTAACTACCCCTTATCTCCTTGTGCCTCTTAGGTATAATGGTACAAGAGTTGGTGAGTCGACCGTAACTAGTTGCTCGGTCGGAAGGTTGTCGCGGCGACATTAGCGCCGCTGATGCATCCGCATAAGCGTTTGGAAGCGGGATATATTCGATGAAAAATTCTTGAATGATGCGCGCTATTTCAACAGACTATCGATGGTAGGGGATTAGATCCAGTTCGACCGTAGTCACCACGAACACCTTGCTATCAATTGCGAATCGCGTATGCTTGAGATATTGACCCCGGCTCCTTGGCGAAACTAAGTCCAATAAGTAGTGCGTTGTATTCGGCTACATTATTGGAACAAGGTTGGTGAGACATCCCACGAGGAACTTCCGTCGAAGCGGGTTATCCGAAGATACTATGGGTAGTATTTCTTCAGAACTTCCCATTTATCGGCATTAATTGCGGTCGCCATTTTGGGTAATGGCGATATGCACCATTGGAGTAAACGTTTCTATTACAAACGGACCCTCCCATTTAGGTTCGAATTTACCTTTCTTCTTGGAAGTGAAGATTATCGGTCGTCGGCGGCGAGGACCAAATCTCCTTCTCTAAAGGTTCTCTGTCGAACTTTCTTGTTGAAAGCCTTCGACATCCTAGCTTGTAGAACTCAATGCATTGTTGAGCCTCCGAGCTTCTCATCTAACATCTCAAGCTCTTGAGGCGTTTTTGATGTTGTTCTTGGTCGTCATCTGTTGAAAGGCGTCTGCGGTGACGGATCTGAATTTCCAATGGGAGAACCGTCACACCCGCAGACCGTAGAGTACTGGTCGCCCAGCCATGCATATTCAGCGATACGCCGTAGCCCGAAGCTTATCATCCCAGCCTCGCTTGTTACTTTTCACAAGCTTCACGTAATTTTGATAATCGTCTTGTTGAATGCCTCGGCTAATCCATTTGTACCGATTATAGGCCGCCGACGACGCCTTGTATCTTGAATTTCGCAAAACGATGAAGGAATTGCCGATGAACCGACCTTGTCATGCACGATCCGTCTTGGGACACCATGTCGATAGATGACATGGTGTTTGATAAATTGACGACATCAGCTTTACTTTTAGCGGGATTGCTTCACTTCACTTGGAGAAGTAGTCGGTAATTGCTAGAATAAACCGATCGCCTTTGACTGACGGAGGAAAAATGGGACCTACAATGTCCATTCCCCATGTCTCGAATGGCCAGGATGTGGCCGAAGGATGCAACTCGCCAGAGGTCGATGTATATATTCGCGGAATTTGACACGCTGGCATTTTCGAGCCACTTCAAGGCCATTAATCATTGTGGGCCAAAAGTAACCCATTCTCCTGATTCGATCGTAGAGTTTGGGACCAGGCTGGTGTGCACCACATTCACCCTCGTGTGCTTCCCGAAGGACCTTTTCTGCCTCCTTGTTTGAGAGGCATCGGGTAAAGACCATCGTACCCTCGGCGATATAGCGTCTGGGTTTGAGTGTCATAAAAGAATCTTGGAGTTCTTCGGCGGATTGACTCTCTCTCCCTCACGTCTTCCAGGAGAATGCCATGTAAGACGTAGTCGATGATAGGAAAGCCAATCTCGGGGCTCCAACTTGGTTTGGGTTGTATACACTTCTTTGGTAACTACCCCTTATCTCCTTGTGCCTCTTAGTATAATGGTACAAAGAGTTGGTGAGTCCGACCGTAGTTCCAGTTGCTCGGTTCTAAGCGAAGACACAGCCTAACGCCGCCAGTGCATCCGCATAAGCGTTTTGGAGGCGCGGGATATATTCGATGAAAAATTCTTCGAATGAGTCTGCTATTTCAACAGCTATCTGATGGTAGGGGATTAGATCCGGATTCCTGACTTCGTAGTCACCACGAACCTGCTTAACTATCAATTGCGAATCGCCGTATGCTTCGAGATATTCGACCCCCAGCTCCTTGGCGAAACTAAGTCCAATAAGTAGTGCGTTGTATTCGGCTACATTATTGGAACAAGGTTCGGTGAGTGAATAAGCACGGGGCATGACATGATTCCCCGGGGAAATCAAGACAACTCCGACTCCAGCGGAGATTTTAGAACATCCGGGGGTACTCGCCACATTGGTGGCCCGAGAAGCTCCATCAAAATACAATCGCCATATTTGTTGGTGCGACGTAGTGTTGACTTCCTGAACTTCATCCGGAAGATCATCATATAGCTCAACTGCATCCGTTGTCGGGCTGGCAGCCAAGAGATCGCAAATCGCCTGTCCTTTGACTGACTTCTGTTGTTTGAAGTGTAAGTCATATTGGGACAAGAGCAAGGCCCATTTCGCCAAACGCCAACTCATCGAGGCCGGCTGGGTCATAAATATTCGGACCGGATTTACATTAGAGATAACATAAATCGTCTGTCCGACTAAATAGTGCCGCATTTTCTGAATCGCGAACACTAATGCAAGGCACTGCTTCTCGACCATTGGATATCGAGACTCAAAGACCACTAATGTTCGCCTGTAATACATCGCCGCTCGCGGACCGCCGCCGCCGCCTTGCGCGAGTAAAGCGTAACGAGTGATCCGTTGCCTTGGCGTAGATCAAAATGGTTTTCCGATCAGCGGTGCAACAAAACGGAGGTTTAGCGAGATACGACTTGATCTCTTGAATGCCTTACGGCGTCGTCCCAAATATATGACACGCTTCTTGTTCAACTTGGAGAACGGTGGCACTTCGGATAGGTTCGATATGAACCGTCGGATGTACGCCAATCGTCCTTGTAACCCCCTGAGTTCTCTCAGATTTCTCGGAGGTTGCAACTCTTGAATTGCCCTTACTTTATCAGGATCGACATGGATTCCTTTGTTGGTGACGACGAAGCCAAGGAACTTGCCACTGGACATCCCAAGGAAGGATTTGGCAGGATTCATCTTTAGCTGATGAGTTCGCATGAGTTCGAATACCGTTCTAAGATCTTTGATGTGATCTCCTTTGTCACGGCTTTTCACGACCAAATCGTCGACGTAGCATTCGACCGTTTTCCGAAGATGATCCTGGAAAATCTCTGTCATTGCTCGCTGGTATGTTGCGCCGGCATTTTTGAGGCCGAACGGCATGACCGTGTAGCAATATATGCCGATGGGCGTTCTGAACGCTGTGTGTTTGGCGTCATCGGGGTGCATCTTGATTTGATTATACCCCGAAAAGCCATCCATAAAGGACATTCTTTCAAATCCACACGTGTTGTCAACTATGACATCAGTGATTGGAAGAGGAAAGTCATCTTTCGGGCAAGCCGCGTTGAGGTCTCAGTAGTCCATAACGCATCCTAATCGACCCATTCTTCTTCATGACCGGGACTATATTCGCCACCCAACCGGATGTTGAATTTCCTCGATGAATCCCGATTCTATGAGTTTCTTCACCGTCAACAATTGCCTCCAATATTTGTGGACTAAACCGTCTTTGCTGTTGCTTGACAGGTTTGACATCCGCCTTGATGTTGAGGCGATGTGTTGCCACATTAGGGTCGAGTCCTGGCATGTCCTCGTAACTCCAGGCGAATACATCGATATACTCCCTGATTAGGGCAATCAACTCTTCCTTTTCTTCCAAGGGGAGAGTATTGCTGATGTTAATGAGCTTAGGATGCTCTCCCTCACCCATATTAACCTGGACTACCTCATCCTTAGTGGGGGGTTCTCTTTGTTCGAACTTGTCCCCAAACTGCTCTTGGAGTTGATGGATCCATGGGTCTTCCCATGTTGGCACGTCTTCATCACTCTCAACAGTGGCAGGATCAACCGTAGCCATATTTGACATTAAAGCCTTGAAAGCTTCTCCGAGGCTGGTGTCAGAATCCCAAGCCGAAGAGTCAGACGAATGTCCGTCTCCCTCACCGGGTGGATTATTATCAATCAGCCACGAGCATTCATCTTCTGAGGAGGATTCGTATCCCAACCCTCTGTTGGTCATATCGCCTTTGAGACTCCGATCTTGTTGCCAAGCCTATCAAAGAGCGACGCCTTCTTCGGAGCTGGCTTGGTGCAGTTACATTCTGACAACACCGCCCTGATTAGTTTGAGAACACGGACAATGCGTGTTCAATTCGGGGGAACTTCTCTTTCGAGATTTACTCGTACCCCCAGCACGATAGTACAACTCATCGGCATGAATGCCGGAGCAACCCTTCGTGTGTTGGTATGACTTCTCAGGTATAACGTCATCGTCGTCAGATGAAAACGTCTCCTTCTGAGGATGAGTCACATTATCAGAGGTTCCAAGAGTCACTAATCTCAACGTTCGCCTTTGCGAGCGCGAAGTTTCGACGGGCTCTCGAACTTCGATCCGAATTCCAGTGAGAGCAGCTACAGGAATCTTCTTATCACGGTTGAGGTGGGTGCGCACTGCACTGTGAGTGACCCGGGACTTCCTTAACGGGCCCAATCGTTCTTTGATCGAAATTTTACCTCGATCATCATGCAATGAGCCGAGGTGCTCCAAAGCCGTTTTCTTGCTCTGGGATACGCAACAGATTGACCGGGCGAGCACGTAGCGGATGGACATTTGGATGAAATCGCCGGAGGTGTGATCTTCTTTGAATCAAGTCACCCCGTATGCCTTAGCCGAATCGGTTTGAGGTGGTGATTCTTGACTAACGTTTTGGCCTTCGTCCAATCGTTGTTCCGGATTTCGGACTCCAAACTTGACGCATTTTCGGCTTCTTGTCCACTTCTCCCTTCTTCTACATCCGGGCCTCTGAACTAGAGCCCGCGGTGTGTAGTGCGCACGCACCGCCCGATATGCGTTCTTCGTGTTGATCGGGTCCGCTGGACGCTGAACCAATCATTTGTTGGCGGCTTGGAGGAGTTGCCGTGCACCTATTGATGAGGTTCTTGACCTCTCCTGGACTTCAGATCCACTTTGTAGCGGACACCGTCGACTGATTCCAGGGCCTTGGCGAACTCACGCTGCCGAGAGCTCAAGACGCCATCACGGGCGATCTCCTCAGATCCGGCGATCTTGGATGCCGGAAGGATGCCATTTGGTGCAACTTCGGCAACGGCGGAGTTAAGATCCTCGCCTTAAAGTTCCGGGGCCGAGGACAAATGGATCTTTCTTGCAGCGGAGATCCTTCTGGATTTGTGGGGGGAGGACGATGCGGACAAGGATGATAGTATGATACTCACGCCGAACCCGGATCAACTTGGATTCGGTTGACTTCACTGAGCTGCACTATTACACCCTACGCAGAAGCTGGCGGTCCCGCTTAGCCGGTTAGCGGGCGGGGTCATAAGCGGCCCTTATGGTCCGGCGCCTCGAAATTTTTTTCCTATCCGTCCTTGAGGCCTTTGACTTCTTCTTCGACCGATCCGATCCATGCTACGACACAACGATCTCTCACTTGAGACCGCTATTCCCATCGTGGTCGCCAGCCTTGTTCGCGGTAAAAGTCGGGATGATTGTCATTGATTTGAATTTGTTTACACTTCTTTTGCCTACAACAAAATTCAAAAAGAAATTGCCTTTATTTTAAGGCGTACAATGAAAATCAAAAAGATTGCGACTTCTTCCTAAACAAACACGAGGATCTCTGTTATGTCGAGGTCCTCGCTATGCGGGTTCTTTGCCCGTCGGGACTTTTGTGTCCGTGGACCACCGCAATTCGATCGAGTAGAGACCGGGTTGCGGAACTACAGATGTAAAGGGGCTCGTTTCACGAAGGAAGCTGAGGGGATCACACTCACGAAGGAGAGGATCGCTGGCGGGTGAGATCTACTAGGAGAAATGCTTATCCCCGAGATTAAGACGGCTTAATCTAGAGGGTATCTGTAGTTCGACCAATCGGTTACCTTTGCTTATAGATCCGACGCCGACCGACTTGAGTCATGTTTCGGAACCGTATACCGACATCAGATCTCGCAAGAATTCTTGAAGTCCGAGCTCTTCCAAATCACCAAAAATCCAAGCCTCAGGAAGCCTTGAAATTCCCCAAATCCAAGACCTCTCCCACCTTCAAGACCCCCTATTTATACAAAAAGAGGGGATGTGTGCGCCAGCCAAGTGGTCGGCCACTTCAGCCAGCCACCGCCAGTTGTCGAGGGTGTTTCGGCCATGGTCGAAAGCCACCTTGGGTCGAGGCACCTCGCCATGGTCAGGTGCTCGCCAGTTGCCGAGGAGTCGGCCAAAGTGGCCGAGCGCCACTTGCCGAGGCACCTCGGCCAAGTTGGCGAGGTGGCTCGGCCAAAGTGGCCGAGCCACCTTGGCCATTTGGTCGAGGTGTCGCCTTCGCCGCCGTTTACCGCTTTCTCCGCCGATTCGCACTCGACTCTTTTCGGTCTTCGGGCTTAGTTTTGCTCGGTGATGTCGCCATTGGGTTTGAGTTAGTGTCCGATCAACTTTGAGCTCGGGCGGCTCGTTTGCATCGACGGACTAAGTACGGTTGATTCGATCTCATCGGCGTTTGAGTTTAATCAACTTCGACGCGTCGTTTCATTGGCTCGTGCGTCTTGCCGACTCACTTCATGTGCTCGTCGACTCGCTTCACGCGTTTTGCAACGGATGCATTTTATGACGCCGGTTTGTCGAATGGATCGTCGGTTGTCAACCCATCGTCCGAGTTTCGTTCGAGTCGATAAGCAATTTTTATGCCTACACCCCAATCCTCTTTTATATGTAGTATAGATATAGATATAGATTATCGAATGCTTTCAATTTTATTCTATCATCTGTGATTCAGATCCAAACAATATATTCAACTGTGATTTCAATATTATATTTGAAATTATATTTCATGATTGAATCCTCTAAGCTCCATTCTTTTTTCCTCATAAAAAGATATCCTGAGAGCTATTAGGTTCACATACATAATAACTGAAGTACGAAGATGCTATTGAGGGCCCATTTTCTTCTCGGATATGTAATAAAAAGTTCCAAATCAAATCAAAATCTCTCCTACTTTCCAAACCAAACAATCATCACAAAATTCACAACAATTCACAAAAAATAGAAAAGAATAAATGTCTTAAACACATTTGTTCTTCAACACTAATACAAATTCAAATCATACTTCAACATTCAATTCCTTTTGGAAACAGTACAAAAAAACAAAGGACCGCTTGGCCTTGCAAACTAGACACAAACAACATATAGGTTGTACAAAAAGAATAATTTGGTACGAATCGCGTCTTGCTCAGGCGTCAAGCCAGCAGAGGCGTTCTAGCTATCGAGATCTTGTGAAGGGTGGCAGTTTAGGGATATTATTGCTCCTACCGTTGTGACGTTTTGATAGAAAGCACACTCGTTTGACACCACTGACTTACAATGAAAAATAATACAAATTGTTTTTATTATATTATGCATAAATGTAAATATGGACGTACGGATGTATCTATGAATTAGTTTGTCTAAAAAGTTTGCAGCCAGAAATTATTGCCGTGATAGCGGAGGCTGCAAAGGCGAAGAACATCATGCTTATAGAAGCTACGGCTGCATCAGTGAACATGTTATCTGCTCCTTCACGCATGCGATTAGTAACTGGTATAGCTGCTGATAATGCCGACATCAACATATATGCCATAATCTGAGAGATCAAAATTTGACTTTATTAATTTAGAACACCGAAGTTGAGGGAGCGAAAAGTAAATTTCATAAAATGATTAATGCTACTGGGGCTTAACTTAATTATTATAACACATGAATAAATGGGTTTTATTTTAGATGGGATCAATACATTACAATCTTCTAGTCTCCTGTTATTCATTACATCAAAACTAGTTTTGGTGTAGAGTTGGGATTGTTAGAATTTTATATTCTAACAAGACCTTGCGGTTTGAGCTCTTGCATGGGTTGAAATTTGGACTCATACACTGATAATTTTTTTTCTAAATTCGTTTTAGAAATTTATGGTCGGTAAGATTTGAACCTTGATTACTTTTAAATATCACAGTAACCGCACCAAAATTACGAAGCTTAGTTAGATGGAGGGTTATAACTTGCATTCCAACTGTGACTATTCGAGCCAACCCTCTATTTTTTTCAACCTTTTGGGCCTTTTAATTATTTATAACTAGTGGGCCGAAACATCGTTAGGCCTCTTTCTAACTTTCTAAAATAATATCTGAAAATTGTATTAACTCAATAAATCAAACATAAACAAAGAAAATTAATATACACCTGATCTCCAGCAAAATCCGTAATCCCAGAGAAGCGCTTAACCACAAAATCCCTGCTGCCACCAAACCGGACCAGCTGAGCCATCGAATATACAAACGCCAAGAACCCAATGGCCACCACGTACCTTCAAATTGTTTTACATACAAAATTATTTCAATAAATTAGTTGCAGTTTAATACCCTAAAGTCTTATCTATGTTTAACCTTGATACCATTAAGTCTAAACTCGCTAAAAATTCCCTAAAGTTTTATCATTTTTACCTTCGATATCTTCAATTACGTACCGTTCAGATTAATTTTAATTTGAAATGTGTCATGTAAAAAGAAACACAATGCACGCGGGCAACACTCGTACCGTTGCGTCAAGGCTCGCACTCTTTTTAAAGACATTGTGTTACTATCACATAATAATGTTTGGACTTTTATAACCCTCTACTAAAAGTAATCTAAACTCATTGAAATTGAAACTTCGGGATATGTTTAGGGGCAAATTTAAACTTTAGAGTGCCAAAATTAAAACCAATGAGACATTAGAGAGCTAAATTGTAATTAACCAACTTTTTTAAAAAAAATCAAAAGAATAAATCAAATGGCCAACCTATACTCCTCATATTTGCTGAACTCTTTCCAATCGCCATGCTTATTAGTTGCCATCACAATCGCGGCGATCAACGTGAAGAGACACGTCAGCACTCGGAGGGCGACCGCGGTCTTCTTATAGAAACCAACACGCTTCCACTTCTCGAAAGCGCCCGTGACGCCGCCTTCGCCGGCAGTAATGTTGCCGTTAGATAACGGACGGTTAGCACCGCCGTTAGGTGTCGGTGGGGTCGCGGGAGCTGGTGGGGTCTCAATATCGACGGCGGTTGACATTTTTTATTTTTTATTTTTGTTTTGTTTTTGTGGGAGGAATTAATTGGAGGGAGTTTTTTTGGAGGGAGGGATTAATTGAAACTGGACCCGGGTTAGGAGGAGAGAGGACCGCGGGGCACCGTACGCGTGTTGTTTATCTTTTTTTTTCTTTGCTATTTTTAAGTGAAATTGTGGGGTTTGTAAAATTTTGTTCGATAATTACGTAATTAGTGATGCTTCCATTGTTCAGTTGTATTGAAATTTCTGTTATGTTTGTAATTTTTAAAGGATAAATGGTAGATAATCCTCCTCATATATTCATTCAATATCATTTATCATTCTGTAACAAATTTGTAATCAAATTATCGCATCTTGAGTTAGTATTTGGAGAAGAATAAATTGCAAATAATGTACTAATATTATTGAAGTTATGCCTTCAATTTATTTTTTTAAGAAAAATTCAGCTATATAACTTTTAAATGATGTTTAGTATGGTAGTATGTCTTTATTTCTTGCAAAACTTGTGACGATCTAGAGAAGGATCTATTTCTTAAGGAGTGCACGGAACATTACAAGTCTGCTTATATGGGCTTCCATTTTACTGGGCTAAGTATAAAAATAGTGGCTACGTGGACAAGGCCTGGTCCATTAAGGAGACTAAGGATGGCTAAAAGCTAAAGAAAAGTGCGGAACTTGCTCTGAGCTAAGGGTCCCAAAGCATGTGTTTCGTGACAAAATAAATGATCAACCTATTATGGATCATGAGAACAGTGTGGATCAAGTAAGTATTCTTTAATCCAATTATGAAAATAAAAAACTTTATTGGAATGAAAATAAAGTTCCTTTTACTGGAAAAATAGTAGAAGTATTTTTATTGCCAGAGATAAAAAAAATAAGTAGTAAAGTTGATGTATTATGAGCTTTAATTTAGTAGTAGAATAATAGTATTGGATTAGAAAGGTCTATCAGAATTTTTTTCTTTTCGAATATGAGTCTATCACTTATCAGATTCAGGATCAAAATGTAATTTATTTTTCAGAGAGCTAATAGTAGAATACATGAATCTGAGAGATATATACTGACATAAAATCAGAGTAAACTTTGATGATTCATATCGCTGAATCATTGTACATGTATAAAACCAAAAAAATAATATATATTTGATATATTATCGAGCTTATCTGCTTACCACTTCAAATTCCTTATCAATATTTTTTATATTTAATGTCCTGACAAAGTTTAGTTATCTCTCTATTAATTTACCCGTATTGTATAAGTATACGCTCAACATCTATAAAAGAATAAGGAAATATTTTCCGTGTCATACTAAAATATCAGAAAAATTCTTTGCAGTGCATTATGTTGCATGACAACTACACGATGAATACGGATAACATGGAGATAACTCAGTTTTAACAACTACACGATGAATACGGATAACATGGAGATAACTCAGTTTTAAAACCAGGTCAAAATACTAAAAAAGTCTAGGGATAATAAATTATTAAGTTAACTCTGTTGTATACCAGGATCAAATTTTGGAATTTTATCATTCTAAACAATACTTAATTTGCAAACTAGTGATCCACCCATACGTTTACAAGAGTACAAAATTGTGAAAGTATGAGCAATCTCATTGGCATGTTCTAATACAATTACGAAACAGCCACGCAAGTATTCTATCAAGTACAAAACCAAAATCTCATCTGTCTATTAAATAATCAATCAACACCAAACAAAATTCTATCAAACTTCACCTTCACCCAGATCCTTTTCATTGGACCCAACGCCAGCATGGCACTCTTGAGAGTGGGAACGATAAGGGAAATAAATTGCGTCCCACCCCAAAATAGCGTAGCCCAACAAGCAACATGCATGAAGAGTTGGTAGCTTGGCCTTTGTCGCTCACATGCACCTTTTCTGGCAAAAATCCAACAATTGATGGCCTTATCTTTTTGTTCAAAAATTGTTTAGTTAATTGATAATTAGTATTTTTCTTGAGTAAGTAACTGATTTCAATGGATGCTAAGGGCCAGCCTTAGACATTTGAGATAATGCTAAAGTAGTGGTATAAAAGAGAGAAGGATAGGATCCAAAAACCCATGTTCTCTTAAGAACTAAAATATTCTCCCAGAATCAAGAAAAATCTCAAAAATCAAAAGATAGAGATATTCCCATAGTGAAGATAGAGCAGGAATTAACGAAGTTGTAGAAGTTTTTAACATAATAAAAGTTGCCTCTAGAGTCATGCACGTCACATTGTCAGAGTCTTTCATGTATTTGTACTATATAAATTGTGCAAAATTGTCCTAGACGACCCCATAACCTAACTATCACCATATATAATTTTCGAAGGGTTATACGTTGAAAAATACATGCTAATTTAGTAGTTTTTAAGAATAAGAATCTTTTCTAAGGAGAAGAACCCTAATTTTTAATTCTTGCTGCTGTACATAACTCTTGATTACATAGATTAATTTGAAGCAACTTAAAGTGATTGGGGAACCTAATAACAGTTTCAATAATTTAATAAACTAAATTTCAGACAATTTATAAGAACTATAGGATTAATTGGATCATTGGTTATTGTATTTATTTCCCAATTGGTCCTTCATACCTATGTTTTAATTGCTTAGATGATCGATCTTGTAATTAAAATACTACTTGGATTATAGTTACTTCTAACTTTTCCCCAATTTAAGTTGTATATTTCTATTCATTTTAAGCAATACAACTTAATTAATACGTCACAAGTTAATATTTTTAAGAATAAAATGTCAAATGCGATATAATTGTCCGATATAAGTTGCCCGATACTTTATAAATTTTCATTTCCCTAAGTGATCAAGATATTAAACATAGGAATAATTCTGTTATGTTAAATGATTATTATTTTTTTGTTTATATCACGTCACCGAAATCCGTCATTTTAATGGACGGGAGACATTAGAAGTGGTTAAAGATCCAATTCGTATTTAATTATATGACCAACTATCCAAGCAATTAATACATAAGTATTATCGTCCAATTACGTGATAAATATCGTGACCAATGATCCAATGAACCCGAGAAACGTAAGACGTTATAGCAGTTTCAATTTTTTAGAGACTAATTTTAACATGTTAAAAATTTAAGAAGCTAATATAGAAACAACCCTTTTATTAAATGAGAATATAATTCAATTACATATGTGTTATGGTGCTTCAATTACTAAGTATTAATCTCCAATCAGTAGCAGCCAAATGTCCCGCATTAAACACTTAATCGAATCAATCCGACACCTCGGGATAGCCAAAATCTCTAGCATGGCCGACTCGACCGGTCGACATCCCACGAAGCCGGCTCAAAAGGCGGTACATGTTGGCCTTCTTGGTAGGCTGACTTAACGAGCGGCCCATTCGACCATCTCTTTGGCCGACTTCTCGCGAAAGACAGCTCAAAAGGCGTTATTTCTTGGCCCTCTACCTGGAGTAGGAAGACAACGACATACCTCGAGCCCCCCGCTGACAGCTCGTCGCCATCACATTAAATGCATGATCAGAAGCATTATTTCTCCATCCCCGAAGATCTTTATGACACATCGGACCACGTCGGCACCCTATGCCTCCAGTCACTTCATATTAAATGCCGGTGACTCCTCCACTCGGCCGATACGTAAAGCAAATCGCGACTTCGATACCATACCTTCGGTCGGTTACTAAACCACCCCTCTGTTATTGCTATAAATAGGGGGACTATTCCCCACAGCAGAGTAAGCAATTTCTAAGCAATATTTTCTGCTCATGAAGAACTTCTTCAGTTCACTTTTTCCCCACTCAAGCGATTCCTGACTTGATCGTCGGAGGAACAACCGGGAACCAACCCCGTCCTCTTACGAGCTATTGCATGTGCATGGAAGAACAATTGGCTCATCTCAGAACCAGATATTCGGAAAAGTTAGCGGACCCTCATCTTCTTAATTCATAACTAAGTGACTGTGTGATTTCCAACGTCAACAATATGAGAGAAGTACTGATATTGATAGGCATAGAGGAGAACTTACAACTTGGACAAACTGATCTGTAAAGCTTAAAGCGTATTTTGCAAGTGACCAAAGTGGCTTATAAGCCAGTTTGATATGTTTGACAAATGGCTTATTTTAGCTTCTAAGCCATCAAAATAAAGTGGGGTACCCTAACTTATTTTTGGTGACTTATAAGTCACAAGATATGACCAAGTAAAAGTCCAATATAGTCATCACATTTCACAAAATTTCAAGCCTTATTTATCTCTCTCCAATCCTATTAAATATTTTTCGGTCATTTTGACGACAATGATAGTTTATAAGCCACTCATTTGCCAAACACTCTAACATTAAAAATGGATTATAATCCACTAAATTTACGGAACACATTGACATATAATCTACCAGCTTAATGGATTATAAGCCAAATAGCTTATAATGTAAAGTTGCGAAACATGCTCTTAGATTATTTTTCACTATTTTATAAGTTGCCTCAAATTAGTGTCTTCTCATAAACTTTAATTTCTTTATAACAAATGTAACGTAATGGCAAAACCGGGAACAACATAAAGTCAACTCTCTTCAGAGATCAGATCAGTTACTGACTCATGAAGACACAAATTCAATTCCAGTTCTGACTTTATAAAGTCAACTATCTCCTCGTCAAACCAGATGAACCTGACCTTATAAGCCTGACAATGTCATCTCAAGTGGGCTCAAAATTATTCACTAAACACAGTGGGCCCTATTTCATTGGCCTGTATAAAAAAGGAACTATCAAATGAACATAGTTGCTTTTACGAAATGATTAAAGTTTTCATTAAAGCAAGTAATTACTTAAGAGGAGAGAACTCGCTCGATGCACGCGGGTCCCACGGGCCGGCGTTCTATCCGCAGCGACGAACGGATCAGTCCTTTCGTGGGACCCACCACGATTGGCTGGCTAGTGGGACCCCTGTTGAGACTTTAATTTGGGACCAGAGAAAGGTACAACTTAGGGTGTTTGGGAGAACATTTTTCAATGGCCAAACCAAGGCCTAGCTTTTCTTTCTCGTTTGGTAAGTAATAAATAAGTTAGAAACATGCTCTTAGATTATTTTTCACTATTTTATAAGTTGCCTCAAATTAGTGTCTTCTCATAAACTTTAATTTCTTTATAACAAATGTAACGTAATGGCAAAACCGGGAACAACATAAAGTCAACTCTCTTCAGAGATCAGATCAGTTACTGACTCATGAAGACACAAATTCAATTCCAGTTCTGACTTTATAAAGTCAACTATCTCCTCGTCAAACCAGATGAACCTGACCTTATAAGCCTGACAATGTCATCTCAAGTGGGCTCAAAATTATTCACTAAACACAGTGGGCCCTATTTCATTGGCCTGTATAAAAGGAACTATCAAATGAACATAGTTGCTTTTACGAAATGATTAAAGTTTTCATTAAAGCAAGTAATTACTTAAGAGGAGAGAACTCGCTCGATGCACGCGGGTCCCACGGGCCGGCGTTCTATCCGCAGCGACGAACGGATCAGTCCTTTCGTGGGACCCACCACGATTGGCTGGCTAGTGGGACCCCTGTTGAGACTTTAATTTGGGACCGAGAAAGGTACAACTTAGGGTGTTTGGGAGAGCTTTATTTTTCAAACCAAACTTTTGTAAATTTTTCTTTCTACCCGTTTGGTAAAGTAATAAATAAGTTAGAAACATGCTCTTAGATTATTTTTCACTATTTTATAAGTTGCCTCAAATTAGTGTCTTCTCATAAACTTTAATTTCTTTATAACAAATGTAACGTAATGGCAAAACCGGGAACAACATAAAGTCAACTCTCTTCAGAGATCAGATCAGTTACTGACTCATGAAGACACAAATTCAATTCCAGTTCTGACTTTATAAAGTCAACTATCTCCTCGTCAAACCAGATGAACCTGACCTTATAAGCCTGACAATGTCATCTCAAGCGGGCTCAAAATTATTCACTAAACACAGTGGGCCCTATTTCATTGGCCTGTATAAAAAAGGAACTATCAAATGAACATAGTTGCTTTTACGAAATGATTAAAGTTTTCATTAAAGCAAGTAATTACTTAAGAGGAGAGAACTCGCTCGATGCACGCGGGTCCCACGGGCCGGCGTTCTATCCGCAGCGACGAACGGATCAGTCCTTTCGTGGGACCCACCACGATTGGCTGGCTAGTGGGACCCCTGTTGAGACTTTAATTTGGGACCAAGAGAAAGGTACAACTTAGGGTGTTTGGGGAGAACATTTTTTTTGGCCAAACTTAAAAATTTGAAACTCACCCGTTTGGTAAAGTAATAAATAAGTTAGAAACATGCTCTTAGATTATTTTTCACTATTTTATAAGTTGCCTCAAATTAGTGTCTTCTCATAAACTTTAATTTCTTTATAACAAATGTAACGTAATGGCAAAACCGGGAACAACATAAAGTCAACTCTCTTCAGAGATCAGATCAGTTACTGACTCATGAAGACACAAATTCAATTCCAGTTCTGACTTTATAAAGTCAACTATCTCCTCGTCAAACCAGATGAACCTGACCTTATAAGTTAAAAAGTAATTTCACATATTTTTCATTTTCATAGAATTATCACAGTCAAACATTTTCAAGATTATTGATAATTTATCGATTATGTCTCTGAACGGTGGTGGACCCATAAAAGATTTCTTCGGGGCAAATGACAAGTTTCTATTTACCTAAATATTAAAATATAATATTATAAAGCAATATTCTTGACAAATAGGCTGAATCTTCAAATTTTTTGATAACCCAAACCTAGAATTGAACCTAAGACCCGTGGGAACCATATTGAAACCTCCCAACCATATGGACCACCGGCAGTTGGTACTAAATCCTCAATTTAAATGGACTAAAATCCAAATAGAGTGCAAAAAATTCTAAATCACAAGGGTAAATTGTAAATTATAAGGCATTCGAATTAATGTAATTATGCATATTATTAGGGGTGCAACTGCCCCTAGCTTTAGATATGGATTCGCTCTTGTCTTTGGATAAAAGTTCCTTATTTCAATTTAAGTATACGAATAAAACTCTATTAACTACAAGCATATACTTAATACGTAATTAGGATATACATACTCCCATTGTTTCTAATTTTCACTGTATCAAGTAATATAAGAATATTTTTAACATAAATCATAATTTGATCTTAAATTTGAAGCTTCAGTACTATAGTCGAACGAGTTTCTTCCACGATAATTGCTAGCTACCTCAATTGGACAGCTGATGTTTAAAATTAAAAATAAAAATATCCCTGCAAATGAAGCTTCTGAGATTATTTATGCAAAAATAATAATAATGCCGCGTGATTCATTTATTAAGTAGGTCCCAGAGGATAATTAACCAAAAAGCTTGTGGTCTGAATTTGGTAAGATTTCGGGGCAGTTTTTTTGGTCCCCATAACAAAATTATCCATTGGGGTTTTTCGATATTCGTCCCTTAAATCATAGTTAATTTGATATTAATCCCTAAATCTTCATATTTTGATATTAGTCCCTCAATTACACTTTAGCTATTGATATTGGTCCTTATGTTAAGATCATGGTTAAAAATGGTGACATGTAGTTAGGTTAGTGCTAACCATAAGTGGGTAATTACCAAACTAACCCCACTCATTGAATTAGGCTCTACATAACTATCCCCTCTCTCTAGTACTTTCCTAACTGAGCAAAATCTCCCCCTTTTCCATAATTATTTAAAATCAAAGGGATGAAAAGAAAAAGATAGTGGTCGAAATGGGTTTGAGTTTGTGATTAACGAGTTTGAGGGTTGTAGATGGGTATGAGCTAAATATATAATGAGTTTGAGTTTATAATCAGAGGGCTATAATAATCAATCCACCCAAAAATGTTAGAGTTAACGGAATATTCCCTTAAAGTTATAACACCAACTAACTACAGGACTAATATCAAAACACTAATGATTTTTAAGGGACCAATATCAAAATATAGAGATATGAGGGACTAATATTAAAATGCTAATGATTTAAGGACTAATATCGAAAAACTCCTTATCCATTGCACTGTAGAATCCAGCAGCGCCAGCGATGCCTTCCTTCTGCCTTCTCTCCAACCGCCACGGTTATCATGGGCCGTGACACTTGGTCCATTATTACTATATCCGTTTACTTAATTCTCCTCCGATTTTTTGTCTATTTACGTTGACTGCCATCAGCGGTGCATTCGGTTTGTGTGCTTGTGGGCCCCGTTTTTGGTTGCTTCTCTGCGGAAGCAGCTTTTTCAGCTAGCCGTTAGGTTTACCGCGTGAGCGCGTGAAAGAGAGGTGGCGCGATGTTGTGTAAATGTGACCCTTTACTTTGAGGAAATTACGGTTTGTGCCACGATGAACTATGATCCCCATAGGCTCTAATCTCGGGATTAGTTAACTAAAGTGGTAATATGATAAACAGTAATGCTATTTAGCTCGCGAGCGTAACTCGCAGCCAGCCCGCAGGCCCACGTGGATTCAGCCACGTCAGCAAGAAAACCCACCCTCTGTGACCCTTCATCTTCTTTATTTCCCAACACTGTCTCTCTCCTCACTTATTTCCCTTTCCCCCAACTCCATTCCTCCGCCCTCTTCTCAGAAAATTCTTCCCATCTCCCCGTCAGCAATCCTCCGACCCCGCCAACGCCGGCGTCTCGGTGTCGCTCACCGGCGTCGTTCAGCAGCTCGAGGCCAAGCTAGGGCTCGACCTCCTCTTGGGCCCACCGAACTCAAGACCAAATCGACTTCATCTTCTTCTTCTTTATTCCTCCAAACCCATTCCTCCGCCCTATTCTCCTTCCCCTCAGCTGCATCTTCCCATCTGAGACCAAATCGATCTCCGAACCATTCTCATTCTCCTCAGCTGCTTCTTCCCATCGAGACCAAATCGACCTCCGCCCTATTCTCGTTCCCCCCAGCTGCTTCTTCCCATCCGAATTACAACAAATCGACCTCCTCTTGGGCCCGCCGAACTCAAGTGCCTATATTCGTAGTCTCACCTGTCCGCCGGCTTCATTCTCGCCGAGTTTCCTGTAGTCCCCTCCCCAACTGATCTAGGGTTTGGCATATCAGGTACCTGCATCTCGTTTCTTATTGCCTCCCCTCATATTGCCTTTCATCCATCACAATGTTCTCATATCAGGTACCCGCATCTCACCCATGAACCACGATCCTTAAGTTATCATTTTCTATCCTGATTTTAGCATTCATTATTTAACATACTAAAAGGAAAAACCCCCAAAAAAATGGCATGCCTTTGAACGAATATTGATTCCAATGCTTCAGGTAACAATAGTCCTTGAGACTGAACTAAGAAACAGAGAACATGTAAGAAGCTATTGATGAATATAGAAATTGATCTCAGCAATGAAAATCAACAGACTCCACAGTTGTTATATCTCTACATGTTGTAAATTCTATTGGTTTGTTTTTGGTTTCATTTCAATCAAATTAGATCAGAAAGTAAATGTTGTTGTGTTGTGTTTGCTCGTGGGATCCTCCACAGTTTTTGGCTTGAGAGAGTGATGTATGGATTTCGATGGATTGGTTATCTAGTTCCTTCACTAATCAGTATACTTGTTCTAAATTTTTCTTCTACTGTAGAATCATGTCGTCAACATCTTCTCAACAATCATCCTCTTCTAAACGGGCAAGGTTGTTTGATAGGAGGCTATATGCTGCAATGTGGAATCGTCCACCTCCATACGAGATTCCTAATTGCAATTGTGGGATTCCAGTGCAAATAAAGACTTCTTACACCCCGGGGCATCCGTGTCGTCGATTTGGAATTTGTGCTACAAACACTTGTAATTGTTGGACTTGGTTAGATCATGGCGAAGTACCAAGTTACGCCACATTCAATGAATATATTTATTCAAAATATGAAGAGCTTTCAATTGAAAATGAGAAATTAAGATCCGAATACATGGGGAAGAAAATGGAATTTGGAAGAAACATATCCAGGAAAAAGCCTTTCTACTTGGAATTTTTGTTGGTTTCATGATGTCTATCTTTCTTGTAATAATATCCAAGTAAGGGTATGTTTTTAGTTTGGACCTTGTAATATTTGACTATAACATCTTTTGGTCATTTGATCTCTCTTCTATGTTAGTTGTGATATATTGTGATAAATTTGAGTATAACATCTTCTCAGCTATTATAATTTCTGGTGTATTTATATATGCTGCATCTGAATTTTCCACCACTAACCTTGATTTCTCTTCTTTAATGTGTTGTGTATGGGGAGTGTGAGAATTCACAAAACTGTTGTTGACTCTGCTCCTAGACGCCATATCGAGCACATGATTTGGAGATTTTATATGTTGCATCATCTTCATTGCTTGAGATTGGAGGTTGAACACATAGCCGAGTTAGGGTTAAAACCATTCCTCAAATGTTGCATTGTTGAGTTCGACAAACCCGCAAGGTGTTGTTAGGTTGCATATCACCACTCGATACTCCAAATTTGCTTTCACTTTTACCGCATTACTACTCTCGATCTTGTTATTTGGGACCGGTTCATGACTTTCTCGGGTGTTGATCTCCACGATATTGTAGTAACATGCAATGTTTTACTTGAGACGAGGAACGTGGAGATGAGGACGATGGCGGTGGGTGAAATTTATTTGGTGCTTCACTCTCCCAATCCACCGGGACCAAACTTTGTCCCTCGGGGCGATTCTTCGATTCTTTTGCGGCAATTCCCAGACGGTAGGGCCAAGGTTTGCGACAAACCGTGCAAGCGGGCATATGCATGTTCCATGTAAAGCCCAACTGGCGTTCAATAGATATTAAAGGTCAAAATGATGTGCGAATTGCTCTAGAGCATGAAGCAAAAAAAACAGATTGGAACTAGTTGAAAGTGAAATTAATAGAGACAATAAAAGACACAATATATAATTGAGAAGAGTATCCAAAATAGAGATAACATTAAGAACAAGATGCATAAGAACTGCAGCGACAGATTTGAATCAAATAACCGACAGCAGGATCAAACTTGGAAATGGATATCTTGTACGAAGAGGATATAGATATTTTGTTGGACAGACCTGAATATTCTTCATTTCTCTCTAATTTATTCACAACACAATACAACACATACAATGCACAGATGTTAATTAATTTCAATTTAACAACACAGCCAAATAGCATCCTGGGATTTGTTGTTAGTTGCACGAAAGTATCAAACACATAGTTTTGCTGGAAGTTTCAAACACATAGTTTTGCACGAAAGTATCAAACACATAGTTTTGCTGGAAATGTAACAACACAGCCAAATAGCACTTCTTGGGTTTTTTGCCTGGTACCCATGTCAGTAATGCTATTTAGCTCTTCTTGGGTTTTTTGCCAAATAGCACTTCTTGGGTTTTTTGCCAAATAACAACACAGCCAAATAGCACTTCTTGGGTTTTTTGCCTGGTACCCATGTCCTCTTTCTTTCAGATATTTGCACGAACCAAAACCTGCACATTTAAGTGCAAAAAATAAATTAAGCAGCAAAAAACAAATAGAAGTATCATAGAAGCAACCTTGTAAACAAACATAATTCTATAACCTATTTAATGCCATGATACATGAACCATACTTGTGCACAAAGAGAAGACATAAATATACATTCAAAGACACATATAACCAAGGATTGTGAGAACAGAATCCATGTCAATGAAGTGGTCAATAAATGAAACCATAGTAACAAAGTTAATCATGTTTTGGGACTAACCAGGAAATGAAAACGCCTTTAATTACAACAACGTTAAACACTAAACTCACTGTTAAGGCATCACATCTTGTTTCTCTGATCACCATACGTTTGATGCAATCCATACATAGGTGTCAACCCCATCGCATGTAGATCTCGAGGCATTGGAAATTGAGGCTGTAACACATTATATAGATATAAGGGTGCAGCTATGGTGATTAAATCCTATTATAACATATAAAATAAAGATGTTGATATAATACATTGGACTTTATCTTACCAACTGCATACATTCATTTGTTAATTGTTGCACCGGCCAATACATTCCCCATGGATGCACAGTATTTGGTTGTGGCATATAAGCATTTGAAACCATGCTATCTTGTGTGTAGGAAAAAACACCCTCTTGAGATTGTGATGGATTGTTGACTGGCACATCAATTTTCTTCTTTCTTCGCCTACTTGTTGGCTTAATTCTGTTTTGCCTAGGCCGACCTTTCCGAGTCTGAGAGAGAGGATCCAATATGTTTTCATTTTCCTCCTTTTCATATTCCTTTTCTTCTTCCACAAAATCATGATTCTTCGGTACTTCTTTTCCTTTCTGACTTGATTCAGCAAGTTGTAGTTCTCTAAATTTAGTGTCTATCCATTTTTTAACACCCTCACATTCATGGTTATTTTGTGCAGCAAGATCAGCAACCTCGCTAAATGCAAGACATAACTCCCGATAGCGTAATTGTTCAGGTGTGACAACCCAAGTATTAAATTTGACTTTCATATTCGAGTGGGCTCGCCTCACATCCTTTCTCCACCTTCTTAGAATGTACTTGTCCGGAAGAAAGCTGACTTCGTGACGAATAAGAATGGTAAGGGCATGCCTACATACTATACCTTTAAACACAAACAACTGACAACTACATTGAACTTCACAATCCTTTTCATGAAAGGATACCATGAAGAATTTAGGAATCCTTTTGCCGCCCTCCAACCAAAAAGCCTCCCGAATGATATACTCAATCACCCCTGCTCCCTCCTGATAGTTTACAATTTCACAATATATCTTTCCGGTGAATTCAGCTTGAAACTCTTTAAACTTTGTTAAAGTGTAGACTCCCTGAATTTGACTCTCCATTTCATAAGTTGTTGCAGTAGCTATTACTTTTGAAAATGACTCTGCATCAGCCCGCATCTCCTTTTCCGCCTTGCTTCTTAATGCATTTTCATACTGCTCAACAAACTGTTTCAGACTTGTTTTTGAATTGACATATCCATCAAAAAGCATTCATGCTTTCACTTATTGAGTAGTTGACATTCTGCCCAAAACAATTTTTGACAAAACATGGAACCCAACGGTTTCTCTCCTCATACAATTCACCTAACCAATCACAATCCTCCAATCCATACATGTCAACCATTTCATTCCACTGTTTTTCAAACTCTTGTGGACGTTGTGTGTCATACACCACTCTTTTCATGGTAGAACTGATGGCTTCATATTCATTGTACCTTCCTAACTTTTCGACTGACTTCTTCATTATATGCCACAAACACCATCATTGCCTAGTGTTTGGAAAAACAATCTCAATTGCATTTTTCATGGCTCTTGCTTGGTCAGTTATTATCCTTTATGAGCACATCCATCCATGCATTCAACCCACTTCCTAAATAGCCATATGAAAGTCTCTGTGTCTTCTTTTGAAATCAACCCACATCCAAGTAAAATTGATTGCCCATGATGGTTAACGCCAACAAAGGGTGCAAATGGCATATCGTACTTATTTGTTAAGTATGTGGTATCAAAAGTGACGACATCACCAAACTCTTTGTAAGCTTCTCTGCTCCTACCATCTGCCCAAAATACATTTTTCAAATGATCCTCATCATCCAACTCAATATCAAAATAGAAACCTGAATTTTCTGCAACCATCCTTGAAAAATATTTCATAATCGCTGAAGCATCACCTTTGCCGAGACGTAAACGCCTTGATTCATCAACCAAGTTCCTGCAAGCCTTTTCATCACACGGGAGATTCTCATATCCACCAGCCTCATGTACCAGTGAGCCAAAATTTTTGTTCATTTTGATTCCGGCTTGATCATTCAGATTAATTTGATGCCTAACATGTGCACTAATTCTTCGATTGCAACGAAAGAAACGACTTTTACTAGGGCTAAGGCCATGATTATGCTCCAGAACAACCACAGATATTTCCCATCTTCCGTCCAGATTTAACTTAGCTGCTATCTTTGCATTACACCCAATTTTGTAGCTTGCTTGTGGTTTTAAGGGATTTTGACAAGTACTATTATGTTTGCCAGCTCGACCACATGTTAAAGTTATACTTCTAACAATTCCCATTTCATTCTTCCTTTGAGTGTGTTTCTTAATTGGAAATCCACTGCTCTTTGCATAATCTTTGTAAAACTCAAACAATTCATCAATCTCATTAAACTCCATCCCAATTTTAGGCTCATTCTCACGACAAGAATCGAGGCAACTCATATCTCTCATCAACCGAGCAATTATTCAAGTCACCATCATCTAAATCATCAAACTCCTCAATAGCTGCCATGCCTGTTCAAATTAATTGATCACCAATAAACTTTACATAAAAATAGTTGACAGAAATTGAACAAAGAAACTGAGCAAACAATTGACTGAAACTGACAAGCTACATCATGAAAAACACAGATTTTATTCCTTGACATACCAAAATATAATTAGTGGGGGGAAAGAAAACTACGAAGGGAACAACTCGACTAAAAATTCACTAAAAGATTCTCACCAAACTTTTGAGATGCAATTTTCAACAGCCAATAGCCTACGAACTATAAACCTACGCTTCAAACAAAAAAAATATTTTTTTCAGGGAAAAAGGAGCGGTTACTGACAGATCAAAGCCTACAATCCATAATAAATCTATGATCCATAGCTTAATCATGTACTAAATAGTTTGTAATAAGATTGAAATTAAACAGGATGCAAACCGAAAACATATCAAATCAGATAGAAAAAAGTGAAATTTGTACGAAATCGAGGGTTTTTTCCATAAAATAGAGGAAAGGTACCTGTTTTGAAGTGGGAGAGTGTTTCGATTTTAGGGCTTCTATCGAGAGCTGAAGAGATGGGAGATAGAGGGGACTACGGCAAACTCGAGCGAGGGGCTGAATCCGGCGACGGGCGGATACTACGGTAGAAGATGGGCACTTGAGTTCGGTGGGCCCAAGATGAAGTCGATTTGGTCTTGAGTTCGGTGGGCCCAAGAGGAGGTCGAGCCCTAGCTTGGCCTCGAAGCTGTCGGCGACGCCGTGAGCTTACACCGACCGGCGCTATGGGGTCCTGAGGATTGGCACGGGGAGATGGGAAGAATTTTCGAGAAGAGGGCGGAGGAATGGAGTTGGGGAAAGGGAAATAAGTGAGGAGAGAGACGGTGTTGGGAAATAAAGAAGATGAAGGGTCACAGAGGGTGGGTTTTCTTCTTTGATGGGAATCCACGTGGGCTCATAGTTTGCTGCGAGTTAACGCTTGAGCTAAATAGCATTCTTGTATGATAAAGTTCTGGTTCTGTAATTATTGGTAACAGTAAAAAAAAAAATTTAAAAATCATCCGGCTCTCTCTTTTAATGGGTAGGAAGAAGATGCATATACACGGTTAACAATGCACTTGTCTCTTCCGAAATTCATGTTAGAAGGCCTTAAATATAGGCTAAATAGCAGTTAAATACCTTATAGTTTCACTCACTTCGCACTTACATATCCGCAAATAATTTTTTCTAGCATTTATATACTTTAAATGTTTAAAATTTGCACATTAGTGTAATCTAGTAGGTAAATGTTACAATTCATCTGAATATTCTAATATGACACTTACATGATAGGCAAATTTTTTCTCAAAAATAAACTCTCAAGTATGAACAATTGCCTAAACTCAACTTAAGTGTAAGCAAAGATCATATCAGAAAAACATTTAACATAGACTCTTACATATAGTTAAATATACTTATTTTCCAATAGAATTTTTCTTACGAGTGCCCATGAGCGCTCATTAGGAGATAGAGAGATAGAGAAGAAGTGACTAGTGAAATTTGTGCAAATAAAAAAAGGATCCACCTGCTATTTATTTCTCTCCATCTCTTTAATCCTCTGAGGAGTGTCTATAAACACACATTAGAAAAATCGTCTCCAATAAGAAAATTATAATATGTCAATTTCGTATTTTCAATGCTTTTCCTTATTTATGTTGAGGCCCTTACCGTGACATGGTAATAAGTAAACATCTAATCACCATAACTTAAAGGTAATTTCTTTTTCAGCATTACTTTTTCTATACGGTTGGAATTCTTATAAAAAGCACAAGTAACGGTGGAGCCCACTTCTAGAATGAAAGATATTTCTAAGTATAAAATAGATTCCATATGTGCAGACTAAGTATTCATTATCCATTCTTTCCACGATTTGCAAAAGAAAAATTTAAGGCTAAATATCATAAAACTCCCCTTAACTTTGGACGATTATCAGAAAACCCTTCTTAACTTTCAAAATATCAGAAAACTCCCCTTAAGTTTAGGGATTATCAGGAAACCCCCTTTAACTTTGATTTTTTATCAGAAAATTCCCCTAATTTAGGGAGGTTTTGTGATAAAAACTCAAAGTTAAAGGGGGTTTTCTGATAAAATCGGAAAGTTAAGGAGGGTTTTGGTGATAATCCCTCAACCTAAGGGGTGTTTTCTGATATTTTGAAAGTTTAGGAGGGTTCTCTATAATCGTTCAAAGTTAAGGGGGTTTCCCGATATTTAGCCCAAATTTATTTTTTTGGGGCAACGTACTAAAACTCACTTCGCCGGTTCGCCCCCCGAACAGACGTCTATTTGTCCCAGCGATGGCTCTTCTGATATTTCCACCAACTCCTGGGGCAAACACGATGAATCTCTCCTCACCAAAACCGCGGCCTTCTTATTTTCCTTTTTTAAAAAGCGTTATTTACATATATACCCCTTGCATCATGGGTATTTACCAACGTGTCCCAAATCTTAATATTTATATAACAACCCCTTAAATCATTAACTTTGGCAAAAAAATACCCATAAAATCAATAAATCATCAACTTGATGTGTAAGTTTAACTATTTTTTGATAATTTTTATAATACTGTTGCAAATTAGCCTATTAAAATTGATAATTAATAGATATCTAGGAGCAATTTTTTCTAAAATTGATGATTTGAGAGAGAGTTTTGAAAATAATGAGATTGAGAGAGTAATTTTGCAAATACTCATGATTTAAGGGTATATGTGCAAATAACCCTTTTAAAAAAATATAAATCCTACTCCTATTATACCCCCAACCCTTCGTCGTCGCCGATGAAAACTCAGGAAAAACGACTTCCTCTTCTTATGAGAGAAAGAATCGGCAACAAATCCTACTCCTATACCAAACCAACCAATGAAGAATCCCCAATTTACCCCTCCGATTTCCCCCTATTTCCCTTCTCTGCCCTCCTTCAAACCCCTCGTCGGAGCTAACCACACCTCCGCCCGCTTCTGCTCTCGCTAGAACTTTCCGTACCCTTCCCGATATAACCCTAAATTTATTCCCGATATACCCCTTGATTTCTGTAAAGTTTTCTCTCTCCTGACAAAGATTTTCATGGATTCTCCGTCGAAGCCGAAGCCGAGCTCGATCCGCGCTCAGCTCGTTCGATTCCTCTTGATCGGAGTTTTGATCGTCGCCGTTAGATTCGTGTACGTCGTCTCCGTCAACGGCGGTTCTTGTAGCTCGTCGGACTTCTGCTTCTTCTCGCCGTCGAGGGAGGGCTTCACCGTCTCCTCCGCCGCCGCCTCCACGGGCCGCGCCGCCTCCTTCAGCGTCTCCGGCGACGTGACGTCATCGAACCCGGCGTGGAGGAGCAGGGAGTGGAGGAGATCCGTTGATTTCTACTCCTCGATCTTTCAGGATTTGATCGTTGAGGGTTTCCTCGCTCCCTCGTTCAAATCTCTCTGCGTTGGAACCCTAGAGGGCCAGGAGGTGCTCGCTTTGAAGGAGATCGGCGTCTCGAACGCCGTCGGAGTCTCGAAGAAGAGATCGCCGCCGTTGGTCATGGCCGGTGATGTGTTGAACTTGAAGTTTGCGAATAATACCTTTGATTTCGTTTTTGTTGGCAAGAGCATCGATGATTCTAATAGGCCAGTGGATCTAGCTTCGGAGATCGTGAGGGTATTGAAACCCGAAGGGTTTCTTATGATTCTCACGGCGTCTGCTGGCGATTTGTACAGTATTTACTCTCTTCAAGATCTGTTCCCTTTCTGTGGAAAGGTTCGATCTCGTGAAATCGAAGGCCTGGATTCGTCGAAAACTCTCAAGGAGGTCGTTTTCCAGAAGGAAGCTAGGGTTCAAGAGGACAGCAGCAGCGATGGCAATGGCAATGGCAATTCTGTAGATAAGTGCTCTGTCCCTGAGCACAAGCTCCAGTTGGTTCAGTCTGCTGAGCCTCTGATTCAAGAGGAACCACTCAAGCCTTGGCTTACTCTGAAAAGGAACATAAAAAACATCAAGTATTTATCATCGGTGGCCGATATCAGCTTTAAAAGAAGGTACATTTATATTGATATCGGTGCTCGGAGCTATGGATCGAGTATTGGGAGTTGGTTCAAGAAGCAGTACCCGAAACAGAATCATACGTTTGAAATTTATGCTATTGAGGCTGATAAGGCATTCCATGCTGAGTACTTGACGAAGAAAGGGATCAAATTGCTGCCTTATGCTGCATGGGTTCGAAATGAATCACTCTCTTTTGAGGTTAATCATGACAGAGATCAGAAAGCTGATGAGAAAGGAGGAAAAGGGATGGGTCGAATTCGACCCTCGGGGTTGCCTCTAGATGGGACATCAACAGGGGACTTGCATGCAATTCAAGGGTTTGATTTTGCTGAATGGTTGAAGAGCATTGTGACGGAGAAGGATTTTGTGGTGATGAAAATGGATGTTGAGGGGACTGAGTTTGATCTAATTCCGAGGTTGTTTGAGACGGGAGCTATTTGTTTGATTGATGAGTTGTTTCTTGAATGCCATTATAATCGATGGCAGAGGTGTTGTCCTGGCGAGAGATCGCCGAAATACGAGTATACTTATGGGCAGTGCTTGGAGCTGTTTACTTCGTTAAGGGACAATGGAGTTCTGGTACATCAATGGTGGTGATTGGTAACCTATTACAAGCTCACAGAATTAAATGATTATATCATAGTTACAGCTTCTGTAATATTCATTTGTTTTATCATAGGAATATCTATTTTGTTGTAGTGGAGAAATGTGTAGCTTTGTTTTTTCCCCATAGTGTATCAGTATTTCATCAACAAATGTTAAAAACCCAAGTTCTTTTCACTTCCAAGGCACTTATGCCTATTACTTTGCTCTTCTTTGCTTTTTAAGCATTTATTAATTCTCTTAGTGTTATTTACATGAGAATGGTGAATGGACAGGCTGGACGGAGGACTTGTAGTGGCTATTTAAGATGCGCCAAGAATATAAATTGTAATCTCATGACCTTTAACCCACGTGGGTGGCACAAGTGGTTAGCCGCTTGCGTCCTGGGTGGGGGAAAGCCGGGGAACCCGGGTTCGATCCCTCATGCCTAAAATCCACTGGGCCAGAGCAATAACCTTCCGCGCTCCATGCTCGAACAGCGGACTAGCCTCGTGAGACTTTGGGGGTGAACCGCTGGGGTAACACCGAAAAAAAAAAATCTCATGACCTTTGATATTTTTGCTCATAATATTCATCCTTTCTTTTCCGTGACTGTTTTAGTTTCAGTTTTTCTTTACGTGCTTGATCACTTCGGTTATTTCTTTGCTTTTTCTTTATTTTAATACACCTTTTATTGTCAATTCGATTGTCATTGTAGACGTAAGATGAGGTATGATAAATAAATATATCCCATATTTCAATTGTCACTAAGAGGTGTAATTCTTGGGGCAATTTAAGGTGAGGTACGATAGATAAATTAATTGCAGTCCCATGTCCCGTCTTTTTGTTGTTGTTGTTGTTGAAGTGGAGTCTCATAAAAAGGTAATGTTAGTTTCATGTTAATATGGTGATTGCAGAGGCTTGACGACAACTTCTTGTGGTTATTTAAGATACTCAAAAGACGGAAGAGATAAACAACTTTGCAATCCAATTTTCCTTTGTCTATCTACTGGTTTTACTTATAGTACATGCATTAGCCTTTTCTTTCCCAAACTGCAGTTTCGCATCTTGTGTGTATTGTTTGTTTGTTCTTCAATGAACACCATTTCATGTGGCTACTGACAGATGATAAATGTGATTGTACAAGTTCCTCCTCTAGTGGCTAACTTCTTTTTAATGTTCAACATTCTCTGCTTGCAACAAACAACACCTGTGATTGTATTATTTATTGTGTCCTGAAATCCTGACATAAGTAAATGACAGTTACCTTAATTATAGTTCTCAACTGTATGGCTTTTCTTGTCTGTAGCAGTTATGGAGTGCGCTGTGTGATAATTATTATGCTTCAGGTACTATTCTCATAGATCATATTCTTCTTAGTGGAATTAAGTGTAATATAACCACATTATTCATTTTGTTTGTAAGTTTCTGACAGGGACAACAAATGAAGTTAAAGTTTAAAGCATGAAACTTGTTTTGTGGCTAGTCTCCCTACTGGGTTTCATGCTCTCTATATGTCCCAATGAGAAATATGAAAATTTTAGTGGTTCTAAGATGATACTTGTCTGATTATAGTCCTAATAATTCTCAACATTATGTGTTAACTGTTCTTTGATCAATATTTCTGTAATTGTGCTTTTGGTAAGATCATCTTTTATGACTATTCCTTGAAGATGACTTTACATGTATGATAGCATTATCTTTTCAAATTTCTGACATTAGATTCAGGGATTTTCCAGTTCAATTTTAGCGTGAAACTTTAGGGACATTTCTTTTACTCTTGGTTAGAGAACAGTATCTGATGAGCAGCACATAAATGGGGTTATCGATGGCCCAGGCTTGGACTGCACATATGTTGGTTGTGGCCTGGTTTCATTCCAATATCGATAGCTCATCCCAATATTGATAGCTCAATCCTTAGTGTGATGTGCTTCTATTTTGAAGCTGAATTTTGGAAGGAGCTCATGTCATTGTTTTTCCTTGTGACTATATTCATGCGTATCATAAATTACTTCCATTGGCCGTTGATGATATCGGTGAGGATGGCACCCTTCAGATTTTGCTTGGGCCTTCAGGAGTTCCTAACAGAGGTACAATCTTCAAGGTTCATTTCAGTTTGAAGTAGCCATGATTGGCTTGTAGTTGGAACTTTTATGTGATACTTGGTTTATGCAGGTGCAGGACCTCTAGCCTCGAACATTTTCAACCTTAAAAGTCCTTGTGGTGATGACAGGTAATTTTACCAAATATTTTGACATATGTTTATGCACGCGTATGTTACGACAAGATATCTCATGCTTTTGGGTCTCTTTTGCAAAATTTTCATTAGATTATTTAGTGAGAATACGGTAGGAGTTAGGTGAGCATTTTAGAATGTATCATGCCTTGGTATAACTACATTCTCACACTTAGTTTCAATGTGCTTCTGACATTCATGAGACAGTGAATCGTCAGGAGATCATGATGCTGAAAAATATATGTTAATGTCTTGGAGCTTGCACAGGAACTATTCAGAAAAAGGGCACAACGCAGTTTGAGAATGATCCTCTTCTTGGGAAGTTCCAGGTTGACTTTATGCACCTAGACGTGCCCCTTAATTCATTAAATTCCTCAGAAATAGAATGAAACTATGATTACCATAGCCATCTAGCATTTTGCAAGTGTGTGGTCGGATATAAGGCCCCAGTATAGAATGAACTTACCATTCTTTTTGCAAAAAGTTAGAAAAAGTTACTATAAGATTATTTTGTTAAGGAGATCCTAGAAACTTTACAGGAGACTCCAACTATCTGCAAAATTGAGAGGGCAATGGAGTTTTGTTCTTCCGTGAATTTTTGTTGAGGGAACATGCTATTCTGAATTGTATGGTCCAAAGGAGGAGGATGGATCATGATCTGGTACAGGTTAGGGGGATCATGATTTTCATTGTAATAAATTAAGTTTTAATAGTTTTGGAGTAGAGGTGTGAATTGTATAGTTCGTGGTACTTCTCTGTACTTTAGCCTAAGAATAAAAGTCACATTACAAATTGGTTTAGGATCATTATATGCTTAAACAAGAATCATTTTCTGAAAGTTGAACATCATGACATCATATGAGAATGCAGATTTCTTTCATGCCTTTTTTAGGCTACAGCGATGTGTCAAGTTGGCACTTGCACTCGAATTTTCTTGCATGGGTAATTGGGTTCTGTAGCTGCTGATCAACTTTTCTTGTTACTTTAAGATAAATCCTGGTTCTTATATCTTCATATTACTTTCTATGAGGCAGAAAATGTTTTGTTGATTGAGAATATTTCCTGTTCTCTTTGCTTCTCGTTAAGAATTCTATGATCTTGGCTGTGTCATGATAATCTGTTTTGTTTCTCAAATATGAGCAGATAGATCATGCTTTCTAACATCAGTAATATCTGCATGCATTGGCAGGCTGATGATTTTGATTTATCATCCAAATGCTTCGTAGTGGTAAATTTATTAAAGGTGCCTGCAGTCTCATTTGACATAACATGAGATGCGACCTTACTTTATTTTTATGTGGTAAGGTTCTTCTCCTTGAACCTACAGACCCACACGAGAATATTTCATGACATTTACCTGATGTTAGTTTCTGGTCATTATACCTCTTTCTGATATTTTGTTGTTTAAATTTTTTGTAATTTTGTAGTTTATAGATGTTAAAGAAACGGTGCCATGCTCCAGACGCTACAGAGTTTTTTTCATATATTTTGATGATAATCCCTCTTTTTCTTGATTTATTATGCTATTAGCATTGAAAACCTCTTGGTTCTAATACATCTTAGGTTTTCTGATTCAGAATATTCACTTAAAGTTGGTAATACTTATAAAGATGTCATTTTTTCTGGGGCCTTTGACCATTCTGACGAGTAGAAAGCCCTCTCACAAGAGGCCTTAGCTGCTGAACTTTTGAAGGTGAGACCATCATCCTCTCTATATGCCTATATCTGCTTAGGTCTCGTTACGTTTATGCTTAACTTTGAATCCTTATTCTTCATTTGACGATGCAAAAATAAATTTTTAAAGGATTTTTTTTTCTTGCCCATTGCCCAGTCCTTTCTAGAGAGATCTTCAAAGTGGTATTTACTTCTACACAATTTATATTTTCTGCCTTATTTTGCTTTTTTATTTATTAAACCTGTAATGTTGTTTCTGCTATCTATTTGTTTTACTTTTTACCTGTACTGTTGTTCATTTTGCTATCTATTTATGGAAACTATTAAAACATTGGGTTATGCTAATTAGTGTTCTCCTCTAGCAACATTAGATGATTTTTACCTGTAATGCTGTTGTGCCATCTATTTATAGTACCTGCGGAAACATTGGGTTATGCTTGGGGCACGCTTGTAGTCACATTAATTTGATACTTTTTATATTACCCAAGTAACTTTTTCTTATCAATCAAAGGACTATGTTATAAGCACAAGCAGTATCATTTCTGAAAGGGTATGTTAGCAGGATTTTCTCTAATTTCAGAACTCTGCAATTTATCTTTGATTGGTCAACCATCACAAATTAAGGGGAAGCCATCCATCTCCCTCCGCTCATTCAGAGCCTCCTCAGGAATGTAAGCTCACCCTAAATTTCTTAATCTTTTATTTGATTTTTCTGAACCATGGACGTTGAGATTATACCTAAAAAGACAGAAAACTACTCATTGACACAATATCTACTATGTTACAAAACCAACAGAATCACCTCTTCAGGTGGCCTCTGGGTCGGCGACAAGCCGTTCGACTTCCCTATTCCTGTTCTCCTCGTGCAGATTATCCTCATCTTCGTCATCTCTCGTCTCATTCGTTCCATCCTCAAGCACTTAGGCCAACCCCAATTTATCTCCGATCTCGTGGTAAGCTTCGATCCCCTCTATCGTTGTTACTTAAAAGGGTTAATTGCGCTTCAATCTCCTCTATCTTTGTTACTTAAAAGGGTTAATTGCAAACAGATCCCCTGTACTATTGCTCAATTGCGGATAGACCCCCTGTAGTTATGTTGTGGCTGTGAGTAGATCCCTTACTATCCCCCAATTGCAGATAGGCCTCCCGAGTGAGATCTTTTTTATGCTTTTACCCTCAAGAGATTTATTTGTCAAACAACAATTTTCTCTTTCTCTGAGGGGAAAAGAGTCAAAAAATTTCACTTAGGGGGCCTATCTGCAACAATAGAACTACAGAAGGGCTATCCGCAATTGGGTAGTACAGGGGTCTATTTGCAATTAACCATTGCTACGTATAAGTATTTGTGGATATTACTCAGATTCTATTTTAGTAGCACATAGATCTCTTGATCCTTGTAAGAGTTTTATTTTCCGGTTAGATTTTAATCTCACATGGAAATATCGAACTCGTCATCATGTGGTTCTCACGAGAGTTAAGAAACTACAAATTTATAACCTATAGGAGAAACATAATGTTACGAGACCAAGAGTTGTATGTGATAATAAAATAGAGAATTTAGGGCTAGTTTGGTATTGGTTTTTTAAAGCTCCTCCTGCATATAGGAAGTAGTGAATAATCGTGTTTGGTAAAATTTATTTTGCATGCTTTTTGAAATTGAGTTTTAATACCATATATACCATTTAGCTTTTAAATTATTACCGTATCTATTCTAAAATTATCTTGTTTATTTTCAGAACTAAAGTTTATGTCTATTTTTGTCATTTTCACTCATAAATATTTTAAGGCACAATTTTACACCTTATTACCAAACAATTATATTCAGCAGCTTAAATAAGTTGCTTCTGTAAGCTGGTTATATAAGCAGCTTATCATAAGCTCTAGGAATACCAAACTGGCCCTAAGTAATACCAAACTGGCCCTAAGTAGCTATATCTGTATAATACAAGAGCTATATATGCATCTATCATGCATATGTATTGAATTGTTTCCTCCGTGAATTAGGCCGGCATCATCCTCGGCCCTTCCCTCCTCTCAAAAGACAAGCATTTTCAAGCCCTATTCTTCCCCATCCAAAGCTGGATCAACCTTGACATAATCTCCCTCCTCGCCTGCATGCTCTTCATCTTCGTCATCGGTGTAAAAACAGACCTCAACGTCATCCGTATCTCCGGCAAGAAAGCTCTCGCCATCGCCGAGCTTGCCACCATCATCCCCTTCTGCCTCTCCATCATCTTCTCCTTCACCGTCTCCTCCCCTTCCTCCCATGACAACATGGGCAATGTCCTCACCCAACTGTGCACCCGGTGGGCCGTCACCTCCAACAGCGTCCTCGCCTGCCTCCTTGATGAGCTCAACCTCCTCACCACCAAACTCGGCCGCCTCGCCCTCTCCGCCTCCTTAATCTCTGATCTCCAACACATGTTCCTCTCAATGCTTTTTTCTTCCATCGGGCTGGGATCGTCAGCACATTCTTCAGCGAAGGGGTTCTTCGCTTTATTAGTCTTCGCCGCATACACAGCGTTTATAATCTTCGCTGCTCGACCGGTAGCAATGTGGATGATACGGAGGACTCCGGAGGGAGGGGCCATGGACGAGGCACATTTCTTGACCATTGTGTTGCTAGCACTTGGTTGTGGGCTTATGGGGGAATTGCTTGGTCACAATCCGATGATTGGACCGTTGCTTTTGGGGCTTGTTTTGCCTGGCGGGCCCCCGTTAGGGACGACTTTGACGGACCGGCTTGATCGCTTTGTGGTTGGAATTCTTTTGCCTGTTTATGTGGTGACGGCGGGTTTGAGGACGAATTTGTCGGCGTTGAGGGAGGATGGAGGGTGGGGTTTTCTGTCAGTGATGTTTGGGGCGAGCTCAGTTGTGAAGTTTGTGGTGGTGTTGGGGGTTTGTTTTTATTGTAAGATGCCGGTTAGAGAGGGTGTTGTTGTTGGGTTGATGATGAATTGTAAGGGGATTATGGAGCTGCACGCGCTGAATGGTTGGCATGACTATAAGGTAAGATTGACTATTCTTTTTCTCCTCTCTTTTGTTTTTTCAATTGCGGATAGACCCCCTTGTATTATTGCCCAATTGCAGGTAGATCCCAGTAGTTTTATTGTTATTGAATCATCGGTAGACCCGTTGAGTGGAATTTTGTTGACTCTCTCCTTTACTTGTCAAAGAACAGTTTTCCTTTTCTCTTAAAGGTTAAAAAATTTCACTTAGGGGGTCTATGTGTAACAATAGAAGTAGAAGGGTTCTAGCCGCAATTGTGCGACACTACATGGGTCTATCTGCAAAACCCTTGTTTTTATTCTCTGCTTGGCTCTTCTTTAAGTTCATTATGAGATTTTGAAAGACATGAAACATGCATGTATTGCTTGTTCTTAACTATTTGTCGAAGAATTTAAAGCGCTGATTTGTTATAATATGCGTACTCTTTTTGATTTGGAATAGAATTAGAAAATGAAGTAGAAAACACCCTTGAGCTGTGATTTCTTGTCTTAATGTATGTTCTCATACGTAGTACCATTGTATTTGAGTGGAGGTTTTGTGAAATTTACCCAAAAAATTACACCTTATAATCACTTACAAGACATTTGTTAGGTGTTATGTGGTGCATTAAACTCCTAAACAAGAGTATCACACAGAAAAATAAGTTTCATTTAATCAGTAAGCTGAACTACTTTTGGTGGACTTGGGAGACTGATTGTCGACCTCTCGTGCAATGAGTCTTTGGTCCATGAAGTATGGTGCACATTAGTAATGAGATTACTCTCTCTTTTACTACTCTCTTACTGTTTCTCCCCATGCAGTTCCTGGACAAGCACCTATACACCATCAGTATCCTGTGGATCGTAATAACGGGCGGCATCAGCGCCGCCCTCCTCAAACTCTTCTACCGACCCTCTGTGCGGTTTGGCACCCAAAAGCGCCGCACTCTCCAGCACTCCGTCGCCACTACCGGTGAGCTCCGCATCTTAACCTGCGTCCACTTTGCCGAAAACGTACCTTCCCTCCTCGCCCTTCTAGAATCTTCTCACTATGGCAGTCTCACTCCGATATGTGTCTACCTCCTCCACCTCATCCCCCTCGTTGGCCAAACCACCGCCACCCTTGCACCTTATCGCCCCGCCAAGAAACGGGTCGACAGTAGGCGACGTTATCGTCGCTTGTTTTCGCTGTCCCTCCCGTCTCCATCCACTTCACTGTCCGATAAGATCGTCAAGGCGTTTCGTTCCTTTGAACAAACTCTTGACTCGCTCTCCTTTGTCCCGTTCATCGGTAAATACAATCGTGCTTGTCTTGTATAGCTATCTTCTATTGTTAATTAATTAATAGGGTTAATTGTGGATAGACCCTATGTAGTATGGTTGTTTTCAACTTGGGATAAATTTCATAAAAGCCTTCTTAAGTTTGGGTTTTTATCTGATAACCTCCTGAAGTTTCAAAAGTCACGAAACCCTCCTTAAGTCTTGGGGTTCTCAGAAAAAACCCCTTCAACTTTCAAGGGAAACCCCAACGGTGTTAATTAACCACATTTTTCACATGGGTGAGTAAACTTATGCAGAATTATATTTTTGCCAGTGAAGATTGTGGTTCACGCTTTTAGAGGTTTTTCTGGAAAACATTGAAACTTGAAGGGGGTTTTCTAAGAACCCCAAGACTTAAGGGGGTATTGTGACGTTTTAAGCGTTAAAAGGGGTCATGTGAGGAACGCCCAAACTTGAGGGGGGACTTGTGAAATCTACCCTTTGAACTTACGACCCCTGTAGTTTTATTGTTGCAGCTAGATCTCCTCTGCGAAACTTTGTGACTTTTTTACCCTCTAGGGTTCCATTTGACGAAGAAAATTTTCTCCTTCTCTGAGAGAAAAGAGTAAAAAATTTTCACTCAAAAGGTCTATCTGCAACGATAAAACAATAAAACTAGAAGGGCACTAAGTTCAAAATAGAGATGTGCAAGGGATTTATCCGCCAATTAACCCTTGATAATATTCAGATTGCTAAAACAGAGATTTCCAATCTTAACAGGCACATCCCCATTTGTGACAATGCACGAAGACGTCTGCAACCTCGCCTTCGACAAGCACGCCGTCCTCATAATCCTCCCCTTTCACAAGCACACCGACGACACTGGGTACGAACAATGCAACCACAACATCCAGTCCATGAACGTGAACGTCCTCCGCTACGCCCCTTGCTCTGTTGCCATCCTCGTCGACCACGGGCTCGAATTTGCGCCTGTATGCTCCATTGTCAAAGGCGGTACAGATATAGTCTTCCGAGTCTCCGTCCTCTTTCTTGGAGGCGCCGACGACCGTGAGGCGCTAACTTACGCCACGCTAATGGCGGATAATCTGACTGTCGGTTTGACCGTTGTCCGGATTCTGCTGTCGGAAGAGGTGGAAGAGGTAGACGAGACGGAGAACGAGGAAGCGATAAATGAGTTCAAGAACATTGTGGATGATGAGAGGATAGTGTATAGAGAAGAAGTGGTGAGTGATGGGACTGACACTGTGGAGATATTGAGGAAGCTATGTGAGGAGTGTGTGTTGATGATAGTAGGGAGGAGAGAGGGGAAGAAGTCGGCGATGACAGCAGGCTTGGAGATGTGGAGCGAGTACCCAGAGCTCGGAGTGATCGGGGATTTGATGGCGACGGCGGAGTTTGGGGCGAAGGTGTCGACGCTGGTGGTGCAGCAGCAACAACATGTGAAGCGAAAGGAGGTTGGAGGGAGCCGGTGGTTGGAGATGGGCGAGAACGGCGAGGGTGGAGGTGGAGGAGAGGATTGTTGATGGTGATTGTGATTCTAGTAAGGGGGAAATGGAGAGGAAATTGATGGATGTTGGCGAGAAATCTACTGAGTAGTAGAGAATATTTTAGCTAATATTTGTGAAGATTTGGAAATGTTGTGTAGGTTCTTTTTTAAGTAACCGGACAAAGTGTCTGTTTTTTTTTTTTCAAATTTGAAAATAGATACAGAATATTTAAAACTAGATTAGAGGAAAAATTAGAAGATGAAAGAAGAAAAAAAATTTTGATATTGATTTTTAAATTAGTGTCACGCTTGTCAACTCGATTGTCTATTTTGAGGGCGTGTTTGGCTATTTTAAAATTGCAAGAGATCAACCTCGCCTAATTTTGTGTTGTTTCTTTCATTCAAAATTTTGGCCAGACTGACCCCATTTTTAAGCCCAATAGTGATCTTAACTAGTTTTCATTTGGATCAAGGGGGAGTTGGTCCAAATAAAAACTAGAAGCAATGTAATCGTACTTCACCTCGATCCAGTGCATTTGCCAAACCACCATGATATAAGGTGATGTTGTCGTGTATTGTGATATACGTTGATGTTGTTGCACCAGAAAGGTACGATCATAGGATCGGGCCACAGAGTGCATCGCTAATGTTTTGTGGGTTGTTTTGAGGGTTGTTTGATAGAGTTGGATGATTGAGTGTAATGTGTAAATAATTGTTAACCGTTTTTTCTTGATGATAGAGAATTATTTTCTGCCAGGCTTGGGAAATTACAATGCATGTATATAACACGGGATTTACAAGTTAGCAATTATAGTGCGAAATATATATGCAAGGATTTTGAACAAAGGTTACGGCACAAGATTGAATGAAAGGAAAAGGCTATCTGCAAATAAATATCTCAAACGCTTAATTGGGTTACATAAGTTCTGGGGCCATATTGGTGATAGTCTAATGACAGCACACTGAAAATATAGTTGATATAGTAGGCCGTTGGGCCTTATTTCCAACCTTCATGGGCTAAAAAGCATTGGAAGCCTAGTTTACCAGGACAGAAAATTCTCTTTAACAGTGGGTTTTTACTTTTCCTTTTTCTTTTTTCATCTTTTGGTCTGGGATAAAATATGTATTATATGCCTTAAGAGGTTCCTTATTTCAGCTTGTCTTCTATAAATACATTTTTTTTGTGATCAATGCCTCTTGATTTCGGCTTATGAACCAGCCCGTTGGGCTTTCTCTACCATTACAGTTACAATCACATCACATTTCTAGTACAAAACATACAATTATCGTATAGTACAATGATAAATTTTGGGATTCAAACTCCATTTAAACTGAAATTAGTACTCACAGCAAGTTTATTTGTAGAAAATTACACACTTTACAATTAAGTTTAAATCACATGACTAATCCTCGAACCTACCATCAACTTGTTCTATAGGATGAGTGGTCCAAACTCCAATTAACCTTAAACAAAGAGAGCATCTATTCTTCAAGTGGACATGGGCGTATCCTCTTTGTAGTAACACTAGCTCGAGGGAGATAAGAAATACTCTATATGGTGGAAAAATTATTCACATCACTTATTTGCTACATCATTATCTCCAATTACAAGTCATTTCTTATCATTCTTAAATCCAAATATCTAACTCCACGATCTTTGGAAATCTTATACTATGTTATTAACACTTTGTGCCCCCCTAGTTGTCCAATATGTACGTGAATTTGAGGACATGGCCACCACTCAAGAGGCATTTGTTGTGTAGGAGATAGTCGGAGAGCACTCATGTGAGAGCCAACATCTTGATTGTGTATCCTAATCTATTGATTATAAATCCTTCAAAGTAGTGAGATTACAGTGTTCATTATACGAGTACAACAACATTGTAATATTTGCTTCCGTGCATCGCACAGGTGGAACTTAGTTATAATTACGATGATAAAAGTTTCGTAAATGCTGTTAACTGTCTCTAGAGAATCATTTATCGGAAATTGCACGTATTTTTCTAGTATAAATCACTTGTCTAATCCTTGAACGTATAATCAACTTGATCTATAGAAGCGTGGTCCAAACTCAAATAGCCTTAAACAAAGAGAGCATCAATTCTCCTAGCGAGGGAGATAAAGTATGACTCCATATGGTGGAGAAATATATGCACATCACTCTTTTCTACATCATTATCTCCAATGGAGATCAATTTTATCATTCTTAAATACAAATATCGATATCCATGATCTTTGGAAACCTTATACTATGTGATATAAGCACTTTATGCTTCTTTGTTATCCAATATGTGCATAAGTTTGAGGACATGGCCACCTCTCAAGAAGCATTTTGTTGCAGAGGAGAGCATTGGAGAGCACTTGATGAGAACTTGAAATGCTAAGCCTCGTGTCGTTCTCTGGTTGAGCAATTGAAATTTAATAATCCATGAAAAACTTTTGAGAGGTTTAACAAAGTTAAATTGCAAGATCACACTAGAGTACTGCTATTGAAAATTAACAGGGACTGGTATATTTATATATGTGTTGGCTGGTCTTCTCAGTGATGTGTCATACATTCAAACTGCTAACAATCCATTTTATGAAATCATAGCTGATAAAATGGATGTTTATCACGTCAATAACATACTTATTAGCATTATGAAAAGAGACATTGGTCTTCGTTTACTCTAAGAGGTAGATTATGCTAGGGCTTGTTTGGATTTGCTCCCAGTGAAGAGTGATGTAGAACACATTGCGGATACCTTCATGGAGAAACGGGATCGTAACAAGCCCAAACACGAGCCGAGGAAAATAGGTTAATAAGAAGTCAATTCAAGTAGTTTGAACGATTTTTAAAATCGCGTATTTTTCGAGATCGAGCCAACCAAACCCACCTACGTTAGGTTTGCTCACTGTTCGTTTCGCCAAATTCCTTCCGGATTGAGAGATATCAGCGTTTTCGTCAATTTTTTACTATTTTTAGTAATGTTTTAGGAGTCTGTTTGGATCAGGAAGCAAATCCGATTTGATTCCAAATTTGACCGATTTACTTCCCTAATCGTAGGAGTCTTTGAGGATAGTTTTCTTATTTCTATTTTTGGCAAAGTTGGTCAATTAGAGTTCTTATTTCTATTTTAGTAGGAGTTCAGTCATTGTAGGATTCTTATTTGTTTTCTATTTAAACAGAGTCTTGTAAGCCCTAGAGGCATATATTTTCATCAATAAAATTTTCGTTTAATATATTTTCTTCGTGGATTGAAGCTCTTAGTGGATTCGAGATCAACCCTCGGTGGATTAGAGATTTCAACTTCAAATACGTTAAAAAGTTAAGGGAACATAGGAGAAGGTAGGTTAAGGAAAGGTAATGGAACATGTAAAACATATTTGGGAAATTAGTAAAGGGAATCAAGGGAAACTTATTTCACCCAGTTTAGGAGGTTTAATAAAGTGAAGGAAAGATAAGAAAATATATATAAATTTACATAAATATCTTATATGTTATTTCATCCCTTTGAATCTCATCTTGATATAGGGGTAAAATTATCTCTGTGTAATATTCTCTTTTTTTATATAGTTGCCTTCCCTTACCTTTCTCTCAATTACACCCCAATTTGGGGGAAACAAAATCTAAAGTTTTTTTTTTCCCTTCCATTACCTTAACTTCCCCCTCATTACCTATCTCAAATGAATCCCCAAACAAGATTAATGTGTCCCCTACCTTCCCTTTACTCCCATTGCCTCCAATCCAAACAAGCCATTAAGTAACCAAGAGTTATAACTTCATAGATATCGAAATCACTTTTCGCAATTGGACTTGCACAAAGGTGTTGGTCCCACCTAAAAGCAAAAGAGTTCAAAGATTAGTGCATTGAACCACTTATTTTCTTATCCAAATCCTATGAAGCCAAACACGGGACTGGCTACCATGTGTCCGCTTCATTTTTCCTTAAATTATCCAAAATTAATGGTTAAAAATAATACTATCACTTGTCCGTTAATTTATGTCATAGTTTTGGATAAAACATGATCAACTTTGTTGCATTGATAAGAGTTCTGCTGATCCACCAATTACCTATTAGTGATAGTTTTCAGATAACTAAACCACTTATTTTATCAATCTCACCCATGGCGGATTCAAGATTTTGAAAAAGTTGTGTCATTATATAATTAATAATTAAAAATTTTTATTATTGTACTCTAAGAGCTTTCATATTTAGAAAAAAAAATCTAAATGTATCATTAGTAACACTATCAAATACATATTTCTCATTATATATCGTCAATAAGCAATCATTGAGCCAATTATCACTCATTTATTCCACAACTTAATCTTAATTAACTTCATTGCATAAACAACCCTTTGGACAGTTACCTTAGCCACGTATAAAATCAGCGTCATCTTCAAAACAAAATACACAAAATAGTTTTAGGCTTAATTGCACTTTATACCTTGCAGTTTCACCTACTTTGCACATGTATAACCCCAGTTGTATTTGGTTGCACTTAAATACTTGAAGTTTCTAAAAGTTGCACTTTAATACTCTCGATTATATGCAAATATGAGAGTTTCTCCCCAAAAATTCTCATGAGACACTCACATACTAATTTGAGAACATTTTAACTCTTAATATTTATTAAATTTATTGTTAAGCCTATCAAAATTCTATTTTATAATAGAATTAGGGTAGATTCAAAGTAGGCCTTTGATATGTTTAATAATAGATTTAATAAAAATAAGGGTTAAAATATTCTAAAGTTAGAATCTGAGTAATACATAAGTTTTTTTTGGGGGAAACTCTCATGTGTGATTAACTAACGGTACTAAAGTGCAAATTTTAAAAACTTTAGAGTATTTAAGTGCAACCAAATACAAATGAGAGTATATACGTGCAAGATAGGTGAAATTATAAGGTGTTAAGTGCAATGAAACCATGCTTCTATGTCACGTGACCCCACTTTAGTATGGATAGATCCGCCACCAAATCTCACTGTCCTAGAAATTAATATTTCAAGTTTAATGATGAAAGTTCGTGCATATATCAAAGACTATAAATAAATGCTAACAACCTTTCTTAGTTTAATTAAGGGTAAATTACACTAAACCCCTAGAACTTTATGCATTTTGGAGTAACCCCTCAATAACTTTCAAAATCGCACTAAAGACCCAATAAATTTTGTAGAGAATCCCCAGTACCTTTTGGCTAAATTATAATAAAAAACCCCTCAGTAACTTTCAAAATGCCTTTTTATGTTATCTTTTGATTCTAATTTATGAGGGTTATCTACAAAACGTGGAAAACTTATTGGGAATTTTCCGTAATTCCAAAAGTGTTGATGTCAGAAGCTTAATTATGGGGGTTAGAATGGATTTAGGAGAGCTTAGGATCCCTCAATCCTCTTTGATGGCTAATTGCTCTGGGCATAAGACAAATTCATGCACATACGAAACATTAGAGGGTCGGAGTTGGGTTCTTCGGTGATTCCTTCGATGATCAAGTTAGTGATGATCTTTAAAGAAGAAAAGTGTATCAAAAGAAGTAGTTTTTAGGTTTTTTGTTATAGAGAATAGCATACCTTCATGCAGAAAATAATTTGCATATTTATAGCAGGCCGAAAAGGACATTGGGGTAACTTCGGCTGGGTCCATGTAGTCGGCTTAGTCAGCCGACACTTTACACGCATCGTTCGTTAGTGGTCTAGTCATCCTTGCGTTTAATGCGGCGGCGACAAAATGGCTAAGGCGTTGGCGTGGTCCGAGAAGTCATTATGACTTCTGTAGGGGAGTAAGATGGCTCTGATTATGTATTTAATGCGACGGTGACTAGTTGACATCGCGGGGTAAGTCAAAGCAGATAGGTTACCCCGTGGTTCGAGGTGCATCGCTAGGTTCAAGTGGAGACGTCTTTCATCTCGGTCCTTCAAGAGAGTCCGAGTGAGGACGCCTTTCGTGTCGGGCTTTTGAGAGAAAAACCGGGTGAGGACGCCTTTCGTCTCGGTCTTCAAAGTACTTAAAGGAGGGGAGCTAGCATTCTGGAGACCCGGGTAGGGTTAGTGTTATAATGCCTAAGTTAGAAAATTGAGATACGTGTCGTCCCCTCAAGAGCAGTTTATACTTAGCAATATTTGTGATACAACAAAAAGTTATTGGGGATTTAATTAGTTTGATTTTGAAAGTTATTAGATGCAAACGCTAAAAGGTCTTGGGGGTTTAATGTAATTTACCCTTTAATTAAATTTCTAATGATTCAATTCCATCCATCATTCTAAGAGCCCTAATGTTTAATCAAATCACTAGTTCATTAGCTGTCCTTAGGGATTATGAACAATAATTTACTCGTGACTCTACATTGGCCCCTCGTGATAACTAAATCCAACGAAATATCAATCATATAACAGTGATCCCAATAGAAAAATTGGCTCTTATGAGCTGTAGCTGACAATAAATAAACGTACTCTTATTCATTTTATTTTGCACACTAACCGAATTTGATATTTTCTCTATTTAATTCTCCATTCAAGACTTCGAACTAATACAGATCAGAGAGGCCCACACGAGCTCCTATAGTCGTGTAGAAAGCATGTTCACACTCATTTAATAGTAAAAATCTATCTATATAAAAAGGAAACAAGAAATCTTTTACTTGTTCGGTTAATAGTGTACATATGTAGTGTTATATCCTATTCACTATATTTTTCTTTATTTTTTTCAATCCAAATTTCTTATTTATGTTGTGGCATCATTATTTGATTTACTTAATTAATTAGTTTAATTTGTTTTCGCAACCCTAAATTTAATTATACCTTTACTCTAGAGACTAAGCAATGGTGCCTATTGTGCACATTCAAATAAATATAGGAGAATAGGAAATTCTATTAGAAAATATGGAAAACTTTCGTACTGGTATTTGCTTTTTTTTTCAGTATACATACAAATATGTTAAACATACCAAATTTTGTAAGAAATTATGTAAGTTTAAAATTACATAAAAGTGTTGTATCTTGGAAAAAATATCATGTCTTGAAAAACAGTAATAATCTAAAAGAAAGAGTATTCTTGGATCAATACATTTATATCTAAATCTTCATGTTCTACATTGATCCAGGAGTTATCATCACTTAAAACACGACGTGTCTAGTGGATCCAGTCCACTGGATATTTTCTCCATACATTAAGATTTAAGGGTGACGAACAATGACTTTATTGCATATATAGGCTTATCCAATGCATATAGGAAGACATGAAACCCTAATTTCTGTCCAAATTTGAATGATGCTAGGTGGACATGGGAACTAGCCTCATGAGGCATGTTTGAGTTTGTTACACGAGGAATTCTTTATTGAAATCATTAAAAAAAAAAAAGAAAAAGAAATTTAGTGTCTATACTCATGGACTCACATGTGACATGTGAGATCACACACGTCTATTTTTCCCATACACGTTGGTTCTTAGTAATAATGATCTGTGGAATATGGGCGTGTGTTGTAAGAGAAATCAGGTTCAAGTTCCGTTACTTCACGGGGAAAAAAAATTCATTCAAGTCAAACAGTTCAAATTAATATTAAGAATTCATGATCTGCATGTCGTAATCTTTTTTCCTATATTCTTTAAAATAGATAGTGCGGTAGAAAATCCATTAATGTGTTTACTAGAAAGAGTTTTTAAGTAAATTAAATACCCAAAATCTCAAAAAATGAGAAGTTAGATAATTGTGAATCGTGATATCTCTAACTATTTTCATGCTGAATGTATACCAATACATAAAGTTCTTTTTTTGTTAATGATTATAATTGAGTTATGTGGAGTGGTATATTCTGACGAGGGAAGGTGATGGTGGTCTAGAGAAGGTTCTGGCATTGGCTTGGTTTAGTTGGCTGTGTAGGAATAATAGAGTTTTTGACAATAAAGAGGAAGTTGCGAGTCATGTTGCAACTCGCATTGAAGTGGAATGAGAGATTGTGCGGTGGTGATCGCTGCTCGAAACTCTAGTTCTTTTTCTCTTGCATCCCTTGGGCATATTGTCGATGATATTAATCTACTTGCTAGGCTTTGTCTTTTCGAGCTTTACTTATATGAGGAGAGGGACCAATGGTGTAGCTCATTCTCTTGTTCAATTAAGGGTGTGTTTGGCAAGTTTGAAATTAGTAGCGTCTAAGCCTACGATTTTGTGTTTGTTTTGTTTGCGACTTGAGAGAATTTGAAACTTTGGCCGATTTTTGTCTTCAATAGTTACTAAACCTGGTTTTGTTTAGGGCCAGGGAGGTGTGGTCAAAACAGGTTTACTATTAGGTAGGCGGTCACGGCAGGTTTTGTCTTGGTCTCCAGCTTAATGCCTAAAGAAATAGAAATAGGCCGGACTAAGTATGGAGTGACTTTATTCCTCTATACTTGCAAAATTTTGTGCTTCATGATCTTGTTATCAGTCTTTACTGAATGAAGTTCTCTTCCATTAAAAAAGTTTTATAATAAAATTGTATTGCAGTTAACACTATTCCAACCAAAATGGTATATTAAACAATATAAGCGTTCAAATGTCAGCTAATTTAGTGCACACGGCAACTCATGCCATCATAAGCTATTTTCATTAGGGTCTAAGTTTAAAGCGTAAACCATCGTCGGGCTAAGAATTCAACCCAATAAGAGATTGCAAAATCCTTCATAAGTAATCACATTTATTTGCAGAAATAAAGGGTGTAATTTAATTTAATTTAATTTTACTGTCAGTTGAACAAAGATTTAGCAGGTCTTTGAGCCGAACAATTTTTTCTTTTTTCTCTTTTTTTTTTCGGTGGCTATTCATGGCGTGCAGTTTGACCTATCTATCTCCCAATCGTCCTTTTGCCAACCAATCTCAAAATTCCAGTCTCTTTAATTACTAGGCCTTGCAATATAAAAGGATGAAAATTTTGTTTTATTATATATCTAAACAGCCAGAAAATTTAGATTCTTCTCAGTGCAAATAACAACTATTCATCATAAAAAACCCAAGTAAAAAGGTGAAATTTATAAACCAGAGAAGATTTTGGGGAAACTAGGAATTCTATTCTATACAAACTTGCTATATTACATAATAAGGCCCACTCCCTTATTTTTCCAATTCCTCCAACATCGAGCTAGTCCAAATCTCACTTTCCAGTTGAAAGATCACCGTCCAAAAAAACGCCAAAGTCCCACGTAACAAGAGGTCCAAAAATAAAAATTGAACATATCACATGGATGTCCCAAAAAAAAAACCCCTCATCACATAGGAGAAAAAAGAAAATAAAAAAAGAGGAAAAAAAAAAATCCAAATCGGATCCGGGTTCGAATCTTAAAGATCCTCCGTTATACTCTCAAGATGAGGCCTCCAAACTCCGACCCTCCCGCTTCTCTTCCTTCTATTACCCCCAACCTTTTTATCCGATAAAATGTCCTCCAAGTACTTATCCTGTTCCACTGGCTTAAGGGCCTTGGGCTTCGAACTCTTGTGGGCCTTACTCTTCTTTTTCTTATCGGGTACGGATACAGAGGGTATAAGAAAGTAAAAACTTCCCCGTTTGAGCTCGGACTCGGGCGATACAATTAAGATCCGACCCGCAACGCCGCCGTTAGAGGAGCAGGGCATGCTGAGCACGTGACCGGGATGGGCCGTAAGGATTTCATGGGCCGAAATCGGCCGGCTGAACTCGTCGACGTGGCCGTTGAGATGAACGATTCGGATGACGTCGAGGGCCCCACATGGAAGAACGCAGGCTATACAACAACGAAGGCTGTTGCCCATTTGAGAGAGAGAGAGAGAGAGAGTTTCTCTTTCTCTCTCTAAATGTTTCTCTCTCTTCTTGTTTAATTTGGTTTGTTTCTCTCTCTAGGATTTGTGTTAATTTCTTTGAGAGGGGAATAGAGTGGTTGATTATATAGGGGAAGAGGGTATACAGTTGTGTATTATTATATTTTGGTGCATGTCTTGTTTTTTTTAGAGTAAGAGTGAAGCTCTTATTTCTCACTAGTGGAAAACGACGCATCCTTGACGGGCTTTCCCGTCAAGGATGTCAATAATCCGTCGGCAATGTCTATCCTGGCCGAACCGTCAGGATAGGCGTCGATAATAGTCCCGCCGAGAAGAAACATCCCGGCGGAGTGCCGTCGATAATACTTATTACCGACGGGATTCGTTGACGGCACCGTCGAGATGTTTACACATCAGCGGTGTTCCGTCGATGATAGTGTAAATATCGGCGGGTATCCGTCGGCGATACTTATCGGCGGCGAGCAATCTGCGTCGGCGATGTTAATACATCGGTGGCGGCATTGCCGTCGGCGATGTTAATACATCGGTGACGGTTTCTTGCGTCGGCGATGTTAATACATCGGTGGCGGCATTGCCGTCGGCGATAAGTATCGTGACGGGATGCGGCGATGTTTACCGGCAACTAAAAATACAGATGATTTCATTCAATTCCCTGTACATACAAACTAAATTCCCTGCATATATTCCGCTAACAACAATCCCTGCACATTCCAAAACGACATATGAAATATATCCAATCCAAATTTCACAAACATCTCGTGCGTTCCACAAAAGTTCACAAAATTCGTGCACAATCCATAACAAACTTATATGCAATCACAATTTTCGTGCACATTCCATAACAAATTATAAATTTCCACAATCAAAATTTCATTAACAGTACAAATAATATGATACGTTTTAAATATTTCCACAACAAGCCACACAAAAATTTCCACAACAAATCACACAAATAAAACGAAAAGTTCTATATCCACATATATCATACGCACATACATATATGCCAATTCAAACAAGCTAATGTCCATATATATAATACTCACATGCATACCCACATATATCTCACAATTCCAACAAACACGAGTTTAGGATATTAAGCATACAAGCAAATCATAATATTCTCCAATATAAAGATGTCCAATATACAAACATGTGTTTAGGATATAACTCACTAAGATAGGTCATCCGTCCTATCCATATCATCGTCCGTTGCCACCGTCTCCATCCCTACGACTCGTGCTCCCAATGATAACATCTTCATTCTAACATAAAATAAAAACCAATTTAGAATTACATATTTATTATTGTGTGTAATCATGTTTTACGTATATAATAAATATACCTGTCTACTACTCTCTCCACTACCACCAAATGCATTTTGAGAGGCCAACCATTTCATAATCTGGTTTTGCGGTAGAATAGGAACCCGAGTCTACAAGATTTCAATATTTGCACGGAAACCATCGCAAAAGTAGCGATGAGGGTGGATCACTCGCATAAGCTCCTCTTGAATATCCTCCCACATCTCCTCAGGAATCTGGCCATCTAAAAGATCCATCACCGAACTAACAAGGCATCGCTGGAGTGCAATCCTCTGCGGTATGTAAGAGGGCCACGAGGGCATAGTCGATGGCGTTGAAATTGGCGGAATGGTGTAGACACCCTCGAGCTCCAACTCCCATCCACCTGGTCCTCCCCTTTTTAGGAAGTCCACAAACCAAATGGCTCACACTATAATTCTCTTCTCTAGTCAGGGGCTCCTGGCTCTGTGCAACAACCTCAGCATATGTGTTTTCCAGAGCTTCCTAAAAGATTAAAGAATCACATTTAAGAATTGGAATTTCTAAAATAGGTAAAATGTAAGCCTTCAAGATTAGTTTCAGTTTCATGCAATATTTCATTCGGTTAGAGTGGAAATAAACAAGGAACTAAACTTATACATATATATACATACCTGCATTTTCTTAGCCGATTCTAGCTTTTTTTTCTTATCATCATCGGCATCATACCCCTTCTTAAAGTGAACCATCGTCCTCTTATGTAATTCTGGAAGTGGGATATAGGGAGCGTTCTGAAATTTATAAATTTATTTATTAGTTTTATTTATCAAATATTGTAGGAAGCGGAGAGAATATATATATATAAGATAAAAATATTTTATACCGTAGTCCTACAAAATTGATCCTCAATCTGGGCAAATGAAGTAGTTCCCGTATGATGATCATAATCTTTCTTCCATCGGTTTAGTTTATTTCTCAGACATTTTTCTTCAACATGAACAAAGAGAACTTTAGTAAGTATAAAAGCGAAATATATCACTAAATTCAAATATTATATGAAGAATCTAATTTCTATTATGCATTTATACATATTTACCTGGTGCTCCTCCTGGCCCCACAATACAATAAGTCTGACTAAATGAGTGGCTCAATCCTCCTATCTCGCTTGTAGATCCTCTCCCGTTAGGAGTGAAACTTTCAAGCATTTCTTCTTTATCTCATGTCTCCACTCAGAAGAGCATGCTTGAACTTTCCCATGTAGCCAAATAAAAATTCCCACCCTACGGGATTGTCCTCGATGTTGAAATATCTCTAAATATTAACATATAGTTAAGCACGGTCAATTGATAAAAATGAAAATTAATAGAAAAATAGAGTATTTTACCCAACAATCTCGATATATACTCTCCAGGACATTAAAGGGTGCATACCGACCTCGTAGTAAGGATTCACTTTATCACTCCTCAGTATCAAGCATCCAAGATATGAGCTAAAGTTATTAGCCCATTGCGGTCGGAATCCCATTGTGTCCCCACGATAATCGCACGAAAGCCATCCGGTGGTAACTTTTCTTAAAGTTACTTCCCCGAGTCTGATTTCGAAAGAGTTTTCTCCTACAATAAAGAAAAATAATAATTATGTCAGCACTTTTATTAGAGCACCTACTTATTAATTAAGCCTACTATGCACTAGATGAATATCACTGTAACTTATATAGTACTATTGGCTTGCATGTATTATACATATTAGATTGATGAAATTTATATGTTATAGGGGAACTTGGATCCAAAATGAAGATATTATATGTTCATCGTTTATATATATTAATTTTAGGTGTCATAAAAGCCAAAAAATCTAGTATGTCATAATATAAAACACGATTTACAACCTAATAGATATCCAATGATAACATTTTTTATTTAACCTTAAGCTCTCATAATTCAATTTAATTATCTAAACACTCGAAAATAAAAGATTTTACTCACCAAATCTTTGTCCGATTTCATTTTGTGCATCGCCTAATATCTCCTCAATCGTGGCATCCATCCATCCAACCGTTTTTGGCCAATTGGTATCTCTCATGCGCTTGAGTGCATGCAGCCTCGCACATCTTTGGTAAAGGCCAGCTCAATCCAGGAATATATGCATGAAGTATTACTGCAGGGATGCATATAATGGTACAGAGATGGTTCATCTTAGCCCTCACCTAAAGAAATAAGAAATAAATTATTAATGTGCTTATATCAAGAATAATAAATACTTAACTTAAACTAAGTTATACCTCCGATATCTTCGAACTAGGTGCTCCTCCTCGGTGGATTGGTCTTGGATGGGATTGGCTTCTTGAATAGCCTCCTGTTAATGTTTTAGACATCCGCAAGTTGAATAAATATACAAAATAATATATTATAGATGCAATTTATATTGTCCAAAATAAAACAAGATGTAATAAGAGAGTTATTAAACTTTTCATTTCAATTCAAGATGTATGCATGTGAAAGTCTGAGATGCAAAAGATGATATATATTACATATTTATATGCAATTTATATTGTCCAAAAGGTAATTAAGATACATCGTTTACCATGATTTTCAATGAATTCATATTACAATTTGCAAACTAAACCAAAAGTTACATGAAGACTCGACTTTAACTAAATAACTTTTAGCTCCTTGAAATGTCTGTGATAATATCTGGAATGTCTGTCCGAGTCGTTGGAGCATCCGTATCAAACACTACATTTTGCGGGTATGTGAATTCATCGATCGCTGCATTTGGCTCATTGAAATTCTCTATATAGCTCTCGTCAACATCTTCATTGGTAGAATGTTGAATATAAGCTCTGGAATCCTTGTATAGGACAACCCAATCGTCTTTAACCGTCGGATCTTTCACATAGAAACATTGTCCCACCTGAGATGCAAACATGAATTTTTCATCACTATCAATTTCTTTATCGAGATTGACAATTGTAAATCCAAAAGAATCCTTTTGAGTCTTTGCAAAACACCATCGAATCATGAACATCATGTACTTATATTCATTTGGACCACCATAGCCGTAGAATATCTCCACCACATCTTCCAACCGTCCATAATATGTTATATTATTTTCAACTGGATTTTGATCTCTTCTATTTGAGAAACATTCCCGTGAGAAGGTAGCCATGACACCACTATTCTGGGTGACCTTCGTATCATCAACCTCCATTGTGTGAAATTTGTACCGTTAACACGATACCCACCATATTGGTTTCTGACATAGTAAGGCCGTTGTCGTGAACCTTTACTTCTTCGATATTTGATTATTAAGGACAAGTTGTTCACGGATCTAAATATAAAAATAATATAATTGTTAAAGCAATAATTTATAAGGTTTTAGTGAAAATATAAATATTGCTACATTTAACAATACTTACTTCATTCTTCAACCATGTAGGAATTCATTCATATGTCTTTCTTTAATGTCATGTACGGTAGTACTACCGGTAACTTCATTCTTTAGTTTTTCTGATGTTGCCTATTAATGCAATAAACAAGGAATTATTGTCAAATTAAATGACGACTAGTTAAATGATATTCAAAACTCTTATGTGATATTTTACCTCCGGTACTCGAGAAAATTTCAAGATTGTTTACTACATTATGCATGCTTGATCTAACAATATGTTAGAATAATTTTGTTCATCCCGCGAGGATAGAGAACGGTGTTATCCTTATCATCAAGATCGTGCTTGAAGTACAGTTTGGATCATTTACGTGTTATTTTAGTATTTTTGCATATATGCTCTCCTTTTGTGGTTATTGGCATATTTATGTTTCACGTGTGGAGTTTTATTTTTATTTTCTCTTTCTCTTCTTCCTCCTATTGTTTCAATTGTATAAAAATGTTTAAGTTTATATACTAGATAGAAAATGAATAAGGTAAGTGGGAATCTAGTTACTTTGCAAATACTTCAACATATAGTTTAGTTTCTTATATATAGTGTATCATTGTTTGATTGTTGTGAATCTTGTGATTCATGTCGGATCGTGAATGAGACTATGATTAATTGTCTTTGCACTATATCAAGTTTTTCTTGTTACTCGAAAAATTAGTTACTCGAAAATATATCAATTTTCGCTTTACATAAAAAAAGTTAAGTGATTATGAAAGTTGAAAGCTCCGCTACTAGGCTACAATGGAGGAGTAGGAAAAAGAGCAATGATTTTGGCACCTCCAAGACACATCATAGCTGTTTCTACTATTTTAACATAATATTAGGCACAAATTATAAACTTATAACCCTAATTATGACCATAATTTTATTGCAGGACATCCAAGCGAGATTATGTGCTAATAAATTAGTATAATCTTGAAATATTGAACAATAAAACAAATAATAATAACTACAAAGGATTTGACACCCAAATTATCCTAGTTCAAAAACTCAATGCAGCATGTAACCATAAATGTAGAACAAAATTTATGCTTGTAACACAATCAAATTCATGTTATATGCATATATGGATTAATTTGCATGATTTTGGAGGCTATATTAATCTAATATACAAATTTTCTAGAAGGAAAGATCGCAAAGGGTGCATGTGCAAAAAACACTTGTAATGTCCAAAAGGTGAGCTAATGTGGTGCCCCAATCTCATTTATATTCTTAAGTCCTAACTAAAGTACTAACACACCTTGTTATGGCTATTAACAATATCTGTCCAATTATTCTTTGGTGGGAATAACATATATAATGTGTAAGCACGAATCATTTGATCTGTGGCTTACTTCTGTCATAGAGGTTTCTATAAAAACTCTCCAATGGGCTAATTATTTTATGTTGATTGAGAAGTTAAAGGGTCAATTTTGGTCACAAACTTTAATTTCAAGTTAGGTTTAACTTCAAGTTAGGGTGTTACTTGGTTTTTAGGCTTCACAATTGCAATAACTCATGCTAGGTACATGCATGCACGGCTGTCACAGATTTAGATTTTGGGCTTCCGAGGTCAATCATGATTGTGCTCAGATTTAACTAACGGGTGAAAATAAAGTAATCTTGGGTTTCTTAGAGCTCCTTCCACTACATCACAGTTTAGAAGTTATGGTGAAAATTAAAGATTATGATTATATACATTAACATATTTTGCATGTTGAATTAGACTGAAACATGAACTATTTTAGCTATATCAATTTTTATTACAAGATCATCAAGCAACCATTCTCATAAATAGTTATATGTATAAATTTATTCTTATCAAATTTGAAGTTAATCATTATTTACTTATAGATAACCGTAATGATACTTTTCGCTTTTGGTAAAAATGATAACAATTTTATGATCGTAAAGGATTTGGACTCAATTCAGATCAGAAAAACACACATGAACATAAAATGCATGTTACAAAATGTCAAAAGTAAATGTACACATTTTCAGTTTAGCATTACATACCCGTACATAACTACGATACCATAACCATTTTTATTTCTCATTATAATGATTTAAGTACATCTGTAGTTATTCAATGTGGGACTAAACACATGGTACAGTTGAACTCAGTCAAGATCCACAACGGCCAATCGATATTATGCTTAGGCACAATAAATGTTAAGCAACTTCCCTAATTACAGGCTTTTGCTGGTAAGTGGGGACTCATCCAAAGTTACAACGCAACGGGTTAACGGGCGATCTTGCATCTTGTGTTTCCCTTTTAAACCGTCGAAATTTGATCCAACGGCTGCAAGTGGGGAGCACATCCATTGACAGTTCTCCCTGATTCCGGGTATCTACTGTATCTACTGTTTTGTGGAGGGGACCATTGTTGGAGATTAATTATTGTGTTATTTTGATTCAAACCTTTAGTAAAGAGTGCTAACTAAGTGAGGATTAATTACTTTAATAATGAACAGCTATGATTGAACAGAAGTTTATTATTGAACAACTATGATTGAAATAATGCATCTTTTACTACAAAGTTATGGTGAAGAAAATTCAATTCTCATCACATTTTGTCTTAGTTCATTTTTCCATGGTCTTAGAGTTAATTATGATATTATTAGGTTGTGGTCAAACATGTAGGGGTGTAGTGCAAATATTATTGAGTCTAATTGCAATAACAATGTTGCCTTTAATGAGAAAGTTGTATGATCCTAAAACTATGGTCCTAGATGAATGTTTTGGAATGTTGTCGCTCATAAAATGTTACTCTACCTCTTGTAACTTCTTCCTCTAAAAGATGTAAGATCTTTTTGCTTCTCTACTCGATGTAATAAGAAATGCTTTATCTCACAACTAAAGTAAAAGTAGATATGCTTTCATCATAATTTTGCAAATAGCAATACTAATGTATTCTTTGTATGCAATATATATTTTCTTTCTACAATAAAAGGAAGTCTACATGATCACAGTTAAGATACATATAATAATTACCTTCGTGTGTGTATATATATACTTCTAATACATATTTTTCATTGTCTTTTTAGTTATATTATTGTTAAACCTTTTAATTTTACAATTACTTGATGTGAGTAACTATAACACAATATTGCTAATTTTTGTTTTAATATTTTTAACACATATTTTTCATTATCACTTTAGTTGCATTATTGTAAAATTGTTAATTTTACAATCACTTGATGTGAGTAACTATAACACAATATTGCTAATTTTTGTTTATATACAATCCAAACTATATAAATCAAAATGAATGGAGTGGATTAAGTAAATTCATTGCATATAACATTTTGAAGGCGCTTCCTTAAATTGAATCTAAGGTGTCACCTTAGGAAAATTTTTCCCATATATATATATATATATATATATATATATATATATATATATATATATATATATATATATATATATAGGGAAAGTGTTTAAAGGTGACACCTTAGATTCAATCTAAGGTAGCCTCTTGATTTATGAATTAGACTATTCAATTTGATGATCCGCTCCATTCATCGTGATCTAAATGTCTCAAAATGTCTATAAAATAAAAATCATGATAATTAAATACTTCTAACACTTATTTTTCATTGTCTCTTTAGTTATATTGTCGTAAAACCGTTAATTTTACAATCAATTGATGCATGAGTAACTACACCCAATATCGCTAATTTTTATTTGTATACAATCTAAAATATATAAATCAAAATGAACAGTGGATCGAATAATTTGCTAGCATATAATGTAGTTTTGAAGGCTACCTTAGATTGAATCTAAGGTGCCACCTTATTTACACTTTTCCCATATATATATATATATATATATATATAGATTAAGGAATATGAGGTGGCTCATTTTATAAAATGGTACCACTCATTTCACATGTAATTTCTTACATCACATAGCGATGTGATGGGTAGGAAACTGTATGTAGTGATTTTATTAAAAATGTGCCACCCTATAGACATTATTTCCTATATATATATATATATATATATATATATATATATATATATATATATATAGATTAAGGAATATGAGGTGGCTCATTTAGTAAAATGAATTCTACTCACTACCTTATACCCCTTTCGATGGATGTGACAACTAGGTGGGCCTAAAACTATACCCATTAGTGTGTAGCTCATTTTACTAAATGTGCGCCACCTCATATTCCTTAATCCCATATATATATATATATATATATAGGAAATAATAATCATAGAGATGTGGTTTATTTTATAAAATGAAACACCACCTCATATTCCTTAATCCCATATATATATATAGAAATTGGTGGTACTCTTAAAGGCACCAAAAGCCACCTAAGCTCATAAAAATGACAAGTGCCATATATTATTTTACTATTAAATTAGAATTCTTACATTATGGATATTTTCTATCCATAATTAGAATCCTCATAAACTTAAAACTATCTAAAATTAGAAATTCTAATTATAATCAGATATTTTGTAATCTTAATTAAATCATAATTATCCATAACTAAAAATAAAATAATCATATTTTTAATTCTCTTTTATATATATATATATATATAGAAATTGGTGGTACTCTTAAAGGCACCAAAAGCCACCTAAGCTCATAAAAATGACAAGTGCCATATATTATTTTACTATTAAATTAGAATTCTTACATGATGGGTATTTTCTATTCATAATTAGAACCCTCATCAACTTAAATCACTCAAAATTAGAAATTCTAATTATAATCAGATATTTTGTAATCTTAATTAAATCATAATTATCCATAACTAAAAATAAAATAATCATATTTTTAATTCTCTTGAATTATCCATAATAAAAAAATTTGATGATCACATTTTTAATTCTCTTTTATATATAATGAGAAATTGATGGTACTTTGAAAGGCACAAAAAGCCACCTAAGCTCATAAAAATGATATGTGTCATATGTTATTTTATTATTAAATTAGAATTCTTACATTATGGATATTTTCTATCCATAATTAGAATCCTCATAAACTTAAAACTATCTAAAATTAGAAATTCTAATTATAATCAGATATTTTGTAATCTTAATTAAATCATAATTATCCATAACTAAAAATAAAATAACCATATGTTTAATTCTCTTGAATTATCCATAAACAAATTTTTTGATAATCACATTTTAAATTCTCTTTTCTTTTATATATAAAGGAGAGATTAATGGTTTACTATTGGTCTTCGTTTTATAAAATTGTCACATGGATCTCCTCAATTTTTAAAAGATAAATTTCACTAAACCTTCAATAAGGTTGTAAAATTTTGAAATTCGATAAGTTTTAGAATTTTAGAAAATCACCAACATATTTTGAGTTTTGCACTTAATTCCATAAGGGCATTAGCCCATAATTTTAAAGCTGACGAACATTATCCCTCAAGACTAATATATACCTCTCAAATCATTCCTATTTGCAGATTAAGCCATAAAATTATAAATAACTACTAAAAATATAAAAATTACAAATACCCTTTGATAAATATGAAACTACAAACAATCCCTTGAAAAATCTGAAAATCACAAAACCCTTTAAATTCTAAAAATTGTAGACGGGCCTCAAAAAATCTAAAATTACAAACCATCCCCTTTCAATTCTAGAAATTATAGGCAACCCCTTAAAACTCCAAAAAGTATAAATAGATCTTTTAAAAGTATGAAAATTACAAACAACCCCTCAAAAATTTAGAACTGCCAAAACAAGCCTCTAAAAATCTAAAATTGCAAGAAGAGCCTAAATTTTTATAAAAAATATAAAGAACTACCAGAAAATTTTAAATATACAAATAGTTCCTCCCAAAAATAAAAAAATACAAACAACCCTTTTAAAATCTGAAAATTAGAAACAACCTACTTAAAAATCTAAAATTACATTGAACCTTGAAAAATAATAAACAATCATTATTAGGGGTTTTCTACCAAAAGTTATTGGAAGTTAAGTGAGAAAACTTAAAAATTCCATATCCTTATTTTGTATTTCGTTATAAGAAAAAAAAGCTTCGACTAAAGTTATTTACTTTTGAGGAAGGTGCAACAATCGAAAAGAACAAAAATCACACAATTTAAATTTTTTACTAGAAGTAATTTTAATTTTAGAAGCAAAACCATAACCAAAAAATTTCATGGAGACCAAACAAATTAGATAGACAAATCAAAACCAAATCACCTCGTGCAAGCATGGGCATAACGCTTATATATATATATATATATATATATATATATATATATATATATATATATATATATATATATATATATATATATAGTAAGGCTCCTATGAACTTAAGTTCATAATGAATAGTGGTGCACCAACTTTTCTAACCACTCATCTTGCTTTGGGATCCGTGAAAGATATAAAGCCCACTTTGAGATTTGCATCACAAATCTCAAGACAAGATGAGTGGATAAAAAGTTGGTGCACCACTATTCATTATGAACTTAAGTTCATAGGAGCCTTGCTCTCTCTCTCTCTCTCTCTATATATATATATATATATATATATATATATATATATATATATATATATATTAATGGGTATCATACGTCATTGAGGGGATTCCTCATATACAATGATGTGGCACAATCTCCACCAAGTCAATAAAGTAGGAGAGAATACCTCATAACCACACTTGGTGGAGATTGTGTCACATCATTGTATATGAGGGAATGCTCTCATATGGCATATGATACCATTAATCTCATATATATATATATATATATATATATATATATATATATATATATATATATATATATATATATATATATAGTAAGGCTCCTATGAACTTAAGTTCATAATGAATAGTGATGCACCCACTTTTTATCCACTCATCTTGTCTTGAGATTTGTGATGCACAAATCTCAAAGTGGCCTTTATATCTTTCACGGATCCCAAGCGGATGAGTGGTTAGAAAAGTTAGTGCACCACTATTCATTATGAACTTAAGTTCATAGGAGCCTTGCTCTCTCTCTCTCTATATATATATATATATATATATATATATATATATATATATATATATATATATATATATATATATATATATGGGAAAAGTGTGTATAAGGTGGCACCTTAGATTCAATCTAAGGTAGCGGCTTCAAAACTACATTATATGCTATCAAATTACTCGATCCACTCTGTTCATTTTGATTTATATGTTTTAGATTGTATACAAATAAAAATTAGCCTTATTAGGTTGTAGTTACTCTTGCATTAAGTAATTGTAAAATTAACGATTTTACAATAATATAACTAAAGAGACAATGAACAAGATGTGTTAGAAATATTTAATCATCATGATTTTTATTTTATACATGTTTTAAGACATTTAGATCAAGATGAATGGGCGAATCATCAATTGGAATAGTCTAATTCATGAATCAAGAGCTACCTTAGATTGAATCTAAGGTGCCACCTATACACACTTTTCCCTATATATATATATATATATATATATATATATATATATATATATATATATATATATATAGGAAATAATGTCTAGAGGGTGGCTCATTTTTGTAAAATGGGCTACACTACATGAGCCCCCTACCCATCACATGCGATGCGATGTGTAGGAGGCTCACATGTAAGTGAGTGGGAGCTCATTTACTAAATGAAACATATTCCTTAATCCCATATATATATATATATATATATATATATATATATATATATATATATATATATATATATATATATATATATATATAGCAAGGCTCCTATAAACTTAAGTTGATAGAGAGTAGCGTCCACCAACTTTTATATCAATTGATCTTGCATTGGGATGTGTGAAATCAAGAGATGCACAAATCTCAAAGATGGGCTTCATATCTTTCACGGATCCCAAGCAACATCAATGGTTAGAAAAGTTAGTGCACCACTATTCATTATGAACTTAAGTTCATAGGAGCCTTCTCTCTCTCTCTCTCTATATATATATATATATATATATATATATATATATATATATATATATATATATATATATATATGGAAAAGTGTGTATAAGGTGGCACCTTAGATTCAATCTAAGGTAGCGGCTTCAAAACTACATTATATGCTATCAAATTACTCGATCCACTCTGTTCATTTTGATTTATATGTTTTAGATTGTATACAAATAAAAATTAGCCTTATTAGGTTGTAGTTACTCTTGCATTAAGTAATTGTAAAATTAACGATTTTACAATAATATAACTAAAGAGACAATGAACAAGATGTGTTAGAAATATTTAATCATCATGATTTTTATTTTATACATGTTTTAAGACATTTAGATCAAGATGAATGGAGCGAATCATCAATTGGAATAGTCTAATTCATGAATCAAGAGGCTACCTTAGATTGAATCTAAGGTGCCACCTATACACACTTTTCCCTATATATATATATATATATATATATATATATATATATATATATATATATATATAGGAAATAATGTCTAGAGGGTGGCTCATTTTTGTAAAATGGGCTACACCCTTACATGAGCCCCCTACCCATCACATGCGATGCGATGTGTAGGAGGCTCACATGTAAGTGAGTGGGAGCTCATTTACTAAATGAGCCACCTCATATTCCTTAATCCCATATATATATATATATATATATATATATATATATATATATATATATATATATATATATATATATATATATATATAGCAAGGCTCCTATAAACTTAAGTTGATAGAGAGTAGCGTCCACCAACTTTTATATCAATTGATCTTGCATTGGGATGTGTGAAATCAAGAGATGCACAAATCTCAAAGATGGGCTTCATATCTTTCACGGATCCCAGGCAACATCAATGGTTAGAAAAGTTGGGGATGACTATTCTATCAACTTAAGTTTATAGGAGCTCTATATATATATATATATATATATATATATATATATATATATATATATATATATATATATATATATATATATATAGCAAGGCTCCTATAAACTTAAGTTGATGAGAGTAGTGTCCACCAATTTTATATCAATTGATCTTGCCTTGGGATGTGTGAGATCAAGAGATGCACAAATCTCAAAGATGGGCTTCATATCTTTCCACGGATCCCAAGCAACATCAATGGTTATATATATATATATATATATATATATATATATATATATATATATATATATATATATATATATATATATATATATATATATATATATATATATATATATATATATATATATAGGAAAAGGGTTCATAAGGTGGCCTTAGATTCAATCTAAGGTAGCCTCTTGATTCATGAATTAGACTATTCCAATTGATGATCCGCTCCATTCATCATGATCTAAATATCTCAAAACATCTATAAAACAAAAATCACGATAATTAAATACTTCTAACACATATTTTTCATTGTCTTATTAGTTATATTGTCGTAAAGCCGTTAAATTTATAATCACTTGATGTATGAGTAACTACAACCCAATATGGCTAATTTTTATTTGTATACAATCCAAAACATATAAATCAAAATGAATAGAGTGGATCGAGTAATTTGATAGCATATAATATAGTTTTGAAGACGCTAACTTAGATTGAATCTAGGGTGCCACCTTATGAACACTTTTCCATATATATATATATATATATATATATATATATATATATATATATATATATATATATATATATATATATATATATATATATATGGGAAAAGTGTGTATAAGGTGACACCTAGATTCAATCTAAGGTAGCGGCTTCAAAGCTACATTATATGCTATCAAATTACTCGATCCACTCCATTCATTTTGATTTATATGTTTTAGATTGTATACAAATAAAAAATTAGCCATATTGGGTTGTAGTTACTCATGCATCAAGTGATTGTAAAATTAACGGTTTCACAACAATATAACTAAAGAGACAATGAAAAATATGTGTTAGAAATATTTAATCATCATAATTTGTATTTTATAGATGTTTTGAGACATTTAGATCAAGATGAATGGAGCAGATCATCAATTGGAATAGTCTAATTCATGAATCAAGAGGCGCTACCTTAGATTGAATCTAAGGTGCCACCTTATACACACTTTTCCCTATATATATATATATATATACCTTATACACACTTTTCCCTATATATATATATATATATATATATATATATATATATATATATGCTCACTCGTTTTGCGAGTGGTCCCAATAACTCCGAATCAGTTCCAAAATTATTCACGAAATTAATGTATCCCAACTTTATTAACTATTTTCAAAATATTCTTGAATACCAAATGTCCAACTATAGCAAGAACAAGAACAAGATCCACAACGCATGATACTCTTGGTATGTACTCTCCCCGTGACAACATTTCTCAAAGTTGCAATGCAAGTGCAAAGGGATGCAATAAAATAGAAGAGAACGCGTAGAATACGTACAAGGGTGCAGTACGGTAGTATAATTTCACGTGCATGGATGAAGTTTCTCTGATACAAGGCTTTGGGTACCTACCAAAAAAAGCATTTGAAATTGTCGTAATACTCTTTTTTTTTTTTTTTTAATTTTAATTTCAAGTTGCATCATTCTTAACTAACTTAATGATAGATCGATAAGAAGCTTAATAATGATGACAGTTCGAGAATTTGAATGGCAGCAGAATTCGAGGTCCACTAACATGGGCTTTGGCCTAGTCAAAAGTTAGATTTGTTAGCCTGTCAACTGCAATGCGAGCCTGTCAGCCACGTGGAGACAAGAATGGGACCACGTTAATTTAGTGCGTCATTAGTTTCTTGTCAAGCTTTTTCAAGAGCAGTCCACTGCATAATGGCATAGCAAGTATTAAACAACGAAGCATAAAATTATGAGGGATCAAAATCACAAACACGATAGCATGTTGGTTGTTCTTACCATTCCTCTGCTAATGCTCCTAGTTCAGCCATGAAAGCTTCTACGCTCTGCACATACAAGCATTAGAAGAATATTAGAAAGTCATTAACATCATTGATCCAAAAGTGAGGAAGAATCTACAATGAAAATAACATTGGGAGTTCTTCATATTCAAAAAACAAACCTTCGCCTCCAAAGCTTCAACGACTGCTTCTGCCTTTACTGATAGAGAGCCAGGCAAGCTCTTTGCCTACAAAACCGAAAGAATGTCAATAAAACGCCCAACAAGGGAATGAAGCAATTTTAGTGTGAAAAGGAAGAAGATACGACTTGAACAAGATGACGTAAATACTAGAGGCGTATGCTAGATAGGAAATGAGTTTCAGACCGAAGAGATACGGCTCTGGTTCCCACAATCTAGACTTTCAGTATCACCAACTTCAACTCCATTCTCCAATTCATCATCCATCACCTGGAAGATGGTAAAGAATACAAAGTACAAGTTAATACCTTGAACATCTAGAAATTATGGACAACACTAAATCAAAGAGGTCTTTTGAGTTTCCAGGATTGATAAGGAACCAACAGAGATTGGTTGTAGTAATAAAGTGAAGACATTTTATAGTAAACCTTACCTTCTTTAGCGTTCATTCTTCACAATCAAAATAAAAAAAAAAAATTGATCAAATATTGACATCTTTACCAAAGTTGAAATAACTTTGTCCACAATTGGTGTAGCCATGGTCTTAAGCAGATGCTTGTGTAAGACAACCTGCACTTATAGAGAACTTTATTGATCATGTAACAAACCTAAGAAAAATTTCAATGCAATTTTTTTACCGTGAATCTTACAGATGTTGAAGGATCATCTTCAAAGAGATCCAAGTGCTTTTTCATAAAGCTGAAATTCCAAGAAACCCTAAGAAACATACAAGTCAAAAGGACAAGGAACACAGAGATCAGAGCACATTCACACAAGCAACTGAGCAAGATGGCATTGACAAATGAACACCAATGATATAGAAATATGTTAAGGAAAAGAAATTTTGAAATGAAACTGAGATGTATATAGCAACAACTCTTACAAAAAGGAAGAAGTAAACCTCATCCAGCTGCTTCTGCAAATTATCAAGCAGCCAACATCTTCTCTCAGAATTTTCCAACATCACTGAATTCCTTTTCTTTTTTCCACGAATCGAGCAGCATTGGTCTCAAATGATTGGACAACTTTCTCAGCAATGAACTTGGATCCTCAGGATCTAATTGGGAACCAATAACAGTGATAATATATCAGTAACACATAAACACTAGTTCATGAGGCAACTATCAATTTATTTATGCACAAACCTCCTAATTCACCCAGATCAGGGGCCACTGCCGGAATCTTTTCTGTTATCCATTCTTCAGATGGCACATTCAAGTTATCCTCTCTCACCTTGTCCAGACCTTTTCTAGTACCAGATTTAGTATCAGAAGGACCTGTATCTTTGGTTTTTCGCTGATTTTTCTTGGATTTAATAGGAACATGTTCCTGGCTATCAAAATCGCTTTCAGATGCTCCTGTCTTTGCAGATCCTTGGACTTTTCCTCTTTTCTTCTTTGACCCTTTTTCAGAAACATATTTGCTGCCGCCTCCATCACCACCGGTCTCTTTCAGCTCAGAATAATCACTAGAACTGAGTCCACTTTTACGCTCATTAGCTGCATGCGAGTCAGTATGCATCCCTTGACCAGCAAGACTTGTCAAGCTAAATGTATCCATCTCTTTCTCCATTTGATCAAACATATCCTAGTACATGAACAAACAGAGAAGACATAATGTCCAATTAAGGCGTCTTACTTTAGCAAGAGAACACTCAGGCAACATGCTAAACAACTAAACAACATTTGCTATACAATTCTATATAAGGGTTAGCATGAGAACCAATGCTGAAAAAAGAATAAAGTAGCATACGGAGTAGAGATTTTTTCTAGAGGCAAATGTAGTTTGCATGTGTTGTTCGACTTTGAAAGGGAAAAATAAGCGTTTTCAGAAGTAATGACTTCCAAAATAGGAAACAGTAATACTCTATGGAACTGTACCTTGATATAGTTGCTGCTGAATATGCATGATTCACCCAATATAATTGCTTTCGAGGACTGAAAACACAAAGGAGAATTAATAACTCAAGTGTTTACAAAAGCAAATTAGGAAGGAGGAGAATAAAATAAAACCTTAAGCACCTTCTGAACAGAGGGACAATGTGACAAGATTTTAGTAACATCCCGGCCTCCAACATATGCTGGCAGAACTGAGATACTGTCAATCCTGCAAGAACAGTAAAAGCTTTCTGCATTCAAATAGTGCAACCAAAATAATGGATATCTGAAACTAGTAGCTAGAAATTACAAGGCGACTTTGATTCAGTTTAACTTCTTAGGAGTTTTATCTATATTTATTGCATAATTTTAGTGATACAAACATTTGCACAAACTTAGAAAGAATGCCAACTTCACCAGAAAAAGTTAACACATGATACTCACCAGTTACCATGGTCAGCGGCATCTTCAATAGCAGCATCCAACATATCAACTTAGAGGGTGAATGAAAACACCCTCAAGAGGGATACCTTCAGGATATCTGGACTATAAGGGAGTGCATTAATGCACAAATGATTACATTAAAATCAAGATATAGAAATTATCATGGATTAAGGAGGCTATATCTTTAGAATGTAGAAAATAAGTTCAGGCTGAGATAATTACCTGTAAGTACTGTTTAGGCTAAGGAATTGAAAGTTTAAGAAGAACATCATAGCTGATGTAGGAGTTCTGCAATCAGAAGGTGATTTAGAAGAGGCACTAGTTAATATCTTAAAGAGATTTACATATGAAGGTGAAATTTACTATTCTTCAAAGATGACAATATATCTACAGATTTTCGGCATAGATTTTGCATGCTAAGAATGCTTTATATACAAGTTACCCAATGAGCACCAAATACGTCTGACTTAGTAGAATAGAAAGTGCAACAAAAACCCCCCACTCAACCAATTAAGCCAATCAATGTACAAACAATGTAATGTACAGACGATGTCCAGATCTAAAAGCCATTCCCAATGGTGGTCATAATTAACCAAACAAATATTAGTATGTAAATGACTTGGGAAAACCAGAACTATTCATAATTAATAAGGAACCACACATGATTTCGAAAAAGAAGCCATATGCGCTATTTGAAGGCCTATTTATATGCTAAAGGATAACTACATTTTATAGTGTTAGCATTGTAGCAAATGGACATGCACAAATGATACGCATATACATACATGTATGTGTACATATCTATACATGTGTGTGTTCGTGTGCGGGCATGCATGTGTGCGTGTGTGTTTAGTGTTTGTTTAGGTGTGGACACAAGATATCCATTTCATGGCTGCATCATTTTGTATCTAACTTGTGTCCATTTCACGACTACATCATTTTGTACCTAACATGTTATTAAGTTATAAGGACGCAAATGATTATGCAACTTGGAGGGCATTGATGACTACGACAATAATATGTGCTCAACTTCATCTGTACCAATGAACAAAGCGAAGAAAGTGCAAATGACTCAAACCTGTGAAAAGAAAGAATCCACACTTTCCCTTTGAGCATGCGCAAAAACCTAAAAATTCAATTAGCAAAAGGAACGTAAGAAAATGGAATACTGAAAAAAAAAGGGTTAAAATTCTTACAGCCGGTGTCCACTGAACTCCTGCACGCAGCGATCCAAGGATCTCACCTTCTTTCACCAGTCCATTGAACTGGGATTGAAAGAAAGCACCTTCCACAGAAACACCATTAGCCCCATCCATATCTTGCAATAATTGCTGCAACGAGTTCCACACGGTGGCTAAATTTGTTGGGACAGTTATACCCCTTGAAGCACCACGAACCATAGCACAACTACGTGAAACATATGCTGGTGTATATAGCTGTGCACCTTCAAGCCTGCCTTTTATCTACAAAGTACATCGGGACAAGTCAACATTCATTGTACAAACAAACAAAGAAAAGGACTGCAAAACTTGTACAAGCTGAACTGCATGTAGGTGTCAAAGAAATGAATAAATTCTTATGAACCAAACATATTGTTAAATACAACTTTTTATGATCTCAACCTACCTAAGGTAAGCTTACCACTTGACTAAATATTACTATTCTGAATGATGAAATTTGAACAGCGTATTCCCCACAAGATCACCTTGCCAAGGCAACTAACAACTATGCTTGATGAGAGGGTTGCAAAAATGAGGCCTATATGCTACATAATCAATATGTCTGGGCTACATATCAAGACTAGTTCACTAATCTATACTACATATAAAAGAGGATTGCCTTGACAAAACTTTTGATTTCCCTTTTTGCCCTTTTAAGTTTGATAATTCTCAAATATGTCATTAGTTATAATTAATTATTCACTAATTATATATAACCTCTTATTAATTATCCATTTCCTCACTTTTTCAAAACCTTTGGTCACACTATTATTTTATTATTTAATTATGTTATTTAATAGAAATTTATAATTTATCCTAATTTATCTTCACATAATATTTAAAAATTCTTGAAAAATTAAAAATAATAAAAATTCATTAGCCTTATGTCTTATGCCTTTGGGTTTCACCTCTCATGGGGGTGCCTATTACCTTTCATCTTATTAGCCTTTTAAAAATATGATAATAGTATGAAAAATATTTTTTATTTATTGTAAATGTAATAGTATGAATAGCATATAAAAGAGGATTGCCTTGACAAAACTTTTAATTTCCATTTTGCCCTTTTAAGTTTGATAATTCTCAAATATGTCATTAGTTGTAATTAATTATTTACTAATGATATATAACCTCTTATTAATTATGCATTTCCTCACTTTTTCAAAACCTTTGGTCACACTATTATTTTATTATTTAATAGAAATTTGAAATTTATCCTAATTTATCTTCACATAATATTTAAAAATTCTAGAAAAATTAAAAATAATAAAAATTCATTAGTCTTATGTCTTATGCCTTTGGGTTTCACCTCTTATGGGGACTACCTATTATCTTTCATCTTATTAGCCTTTTAAAAATATGATAATAGTATGAAAAATAATTTTTATTTATTGTAATTGTAATAGTATGAATAGTATAATGATTTTAATAGTATTATTTAAATTAATAAATTACACTATAATTTAATAACTATACAATTTAGTAAACAATTTACTAATAGCGTAATAAACTAATTATGAAATTAATATATAGTTACTACTAGTATTATAATTATGCTATGTATAACATTATTATATTTAAAGAGAAGAAATTATTTTAATATATTATAATTATTTTAATAAATTATGAATAAATTATAACAATTATCCAAACTATAATAATTAATCATACAGTTCTTTATGCACAGTTTTATCGTACAATTTATTCAGTTAAACAAAATTGTAACTGTTCAGATTTTATATTGCTATATAAGTCATTTCATTATTTTGCAGCCATAAAAAAAATTTAAAAAACATAAAACAAAACATGTATGCCCTCGTGCAAAGCACGTGCACTATACTAGTATTACTCAAAACCGTATTTGTCTTTAGTTTATGATAATTTCATCTTATTGCACGTACAAAATAATTTATCGACCGGACTATTGTGTTTTCAGGTTACACAAAGTCCTAATTGTTATTTATGGTCAATATCGATGTGAAAAGTTTAGAAAATTTTAGACAAATGTTTCAAAATATTCGGGTTCTGGGTTTGTTTCTTCTCATCTCAATCACCTCCACTCTGGCCAAATTGACGCATTGTGACCTAAACTAGAACAAGTAAACAACTTTTCTTGTTACTTTTCTCTGCAATTTCAAACACAACCAAGAAGCCCAACAAATTAAGGGCCTCATTACATAAAACAAAAGAACTTACGATACTCCCAATTCGAGGCTCCAAAATAGAAACTACCAACTCAGACCCAACTTGCCACTGCGCAGCAATCTCAGCCAACGCAATCTGGCTACACTCCTGCAGCTTCTCATCAATCTCCTCCGCCGCCGAATCCCAATACGAATCCAAGATAATCTCACCATTCACAATCATAAGCCCAGAATCCCTCCCCACAATCTCCTGCGCTTGCTTCTCAACATGATACAAATCAACACCAATCACATCACTCAAATCAATCAAAGAAATCCTACCCGTTTTCTTAATCTCTGCCTCAATCTCTTGCCTCAATTGATCCTAACAAGTTCAAAAAATCGCAGAATTAGAAACAAGTTTCGATTTTTAGAATCGAGAATTTGCTAGGAGAGAGAATTATTACGGGAGTGATGCACTCTTTGCCTGAAACAGTGTGGAGGAGATCGAAATCGATAAAGTTGAGACCTTGCAGCTTTTGAACGAGCTCGACGACGTTGCGATCGGATAATCTGACGCTCGATTTCGCTTGTTGAGCGGACTCGAACTGTTTTGGAGCTCGAGAAGCTCTGCGTCCATTTTTAGGGGTTTTCTCTTTTAACCCAAAGTTTTACCCCACTTATTAAAAAACCCACTCACTTATACAAACATTCATAAACCCAAAGTATCTCATCCCACTTATTTTTAAACCCAATGTCTATAATATACTCATTCTTTATATTATATTTTTCCAAGAAATTAAAAATTCCCGAATATCCTTCATCCCCAAATCTGGCTCCCCTCTCTCTCGATCTCTCTCTGTTCTCCCCTCTCCCTTCTTCATTTCACCTTCCCGGTTCAAAGGATTTTGACTCTCTCCCGAGCACAAAATACGCCGTCCTTATCGTGCTCGGTGAGACTCAGGGGATGGGCGGTGGGGGGTGGGTGGGTGTGGGATCTTGTGAGCAGAACAAGTGGCCATCATCGGCGGGCTCATCTTAAAGCCCCACAATTCCTCTCTCTTCCCACTCAAGTGAAGCTCCCTCGGTGCCTTAGAGGGTCAAAATCCGGAACTTTGCGAAGTCCTCTCAACCGCCCCAAACCCAAGTTAGCTCGACTCGGGTTCTTCAATAGCAGTGATTCTCGGCCTAACTCACCTACGCTTTATCCTACAAGTCACACAAAACCCTACGGACGATTCTCATGCAAACTCTTATGATTATGCGGGGAGGAACCCGACACAGAGAACAACCCAACCTATGCTGATCATCCTATACACTCAGGGACAAATTTTGCTTGAGGAATGGTGTGGAAAATGCGAATGTGTGTATGGTGATTCGAATCGGCACCCCCTCGAGCCCCGGGACCGCGATCCGTCTTGCATTGAAGCATGCACACCTAGTGTTTGTAATTATGCGGCGAGTAACCCATTTACACCATGCCTCAATCGAATCGAGTGTACATCGGCGATTAATCGGCTCGCTATATCGTGCCTTGAACAAAACAAGAAACCCGACCATGCCCTCAAGCCTAAAGATCAACAAGCGCCTCCCAACATTCCCTGAATGTTTAGCTTCGAGCTAGGAAGAGTTCCTACCCTTCAACTCCATAAAATACATGTCGTAGTCTTGGTAATTTCTTGTTTGCATTTTGTATTTTGGATTTGCGATGCCGAAGTCCTTGTATCGAGTATCATACTTTTGTAATCTATCCTTATATATATGATATGAGGCCACTCGATGGCCCCTCCGGAACAGGAGGCTTTTGTTAAAAAAAAAAACTGTCCAGTCTTATTTTTGAATAATGAAAAGACGTGACAATATATACATTGCTTAGAAAAAATTGAATTGATATATTCGGCGTAGCTTGAAATTCGGAGGACATAAAGTGCTATGCCGTCGATAAGTAGCTATACTTTTGTCATAAAGTGCTATACATTGGCATAAAGTGCTATACTTTGGCCATTCGAGCTATACTTTAGCATAAAGTGCTATACTTTTCAAAAACCTGGAAAATTAAGTGTGAACCTCTCGTCAACATAAGCGATTGACCAAATAACACATTGGACACAGAAGTGGCCATATACATTGCTCGAGAAAAGCTGAATTGATATATTCGACGTAGCTTTAGAAATTTTAGAGGTCATAAAGTGCTATACTTAGTCGATAAGTAGCTATACTTTTGTCATAAAGTGCTATAGTTTGGCATAAAGTGCTATACTTTGGTCATAAGGAGCTATACTTTGGTATAAAGTGCTATACTTTTCAAAAATGGAAAATTATGAGTGAACCTCTCATCAACATAAATGATTGACCAAACAACATATTGAATACAGAAATGGCCATATACATTGCTCAGAAAAAAACTGAATTGATATATTCGACGTAGCTTTAGAAATTTTAGAGGTCATAAAGTGCTATACTTCGTCGATAAGTAGCTATACTTTTATCATAAAGTGCTATACGTTTATCATAAAGTGCTATACTTTGGTATAAAGTGCTATACTTTGGTCATAAGGAGCTATACTTTGGCATAAAGTGCTATACTTTTTAAAAAACTAGAAAATTATGAGTGAACCTCTCGTCAATATAAACGATTGACCAAGCAACACATTGGACACAGAAATAACCATATACATTGCTCAGAGAAAAACTGAATTGATATATTCGACGTAGCTTCAGAAATTTCAGAGGCCATAAAGTGCTATACTTTGTCGATAAGTAGCTATACGTTTGTCATAAAGTGCTATACTTTGGTCATAAGGAGCTATACTTTGGCATAAAGTACTATACTTTGTAAAAAATAGAAAATTGTGTGTGAACCTCTCGTTAACATAAATAATTGACCAAACAACACATTGGACATAGAAATGGCCATATAAATTGCTAAAAAAAACTGAATTCATATATTCGACGTAGCTTCAGAAATTCCAGAGGCCATAAAATGCTAGACTTTGTCGATAAGTAGCTATACATTTATCATAAATTGCTATACTTTGGCATAAAGTGCTATACTTTGGTCATAAGGAGCTATATTTTGGCATAAGGTGCTATACTTTTAAAAATGGAAAATTGTGTGTGAACCTCGTCAACATAAGCGATTGACCAAACAACACATTGGACACGAAATAACCATATACATTGCTTAGAAAAATTGAATTGATATATTGGATAAGGAATTTTATACAATAGAAAATTTGATACAACATGATACATTGGATAAGGAATTTTATACAATACACACGCAAATCATCTATATATACGTAATATAGAAAATTTTATACAACACGATACATTGGATACTACTTGGTACATCATATTGCATGCTGTAGTTGATCTGCCGTTTGGGCTGCAATGTGGCAATGTAAAGATCCGATCAATTGCCAATAGTATGGGGTTCTCTCACCTATTTGGTTGAAAAGTTAGTGTGCATTGACGAATGAGCTAAGATCATGGCGATGCACAAAACCAAAGTTCCCTTGAGCATTTAATCAAACACCTCTATTGCCTCCTCAACCAACCGCAATATCGCATAACCTCTAATCGTTGTAGTCCAAATAACTATATCTATTTTGTCATTCCATCAAATACCTTCTACTCATCAACCTTTATTATCACTCAACAAAATCAATAACCAGATCAAAATACCATACAGGTCCTCAAACTCGAATACCAGCATCAAAATCCATAGAGGCCATCAAACTCGAAGCAAGACCGCTTCCCCATTGGGCGGAAGCTGATGAGACAGTGGGTTCACGCACTTGCCGCCTCCTAGCGAAGGGATCCGTGAAGAGAAGCACGCGAGTTGGCATTGGACTTCATTGCAAGAGATCAAAACCCTAAAAGTTTTAAGGTTTTTTCCCAGAGAAAGGAGAACTAGAAAGAGGCTGGATAATTTTTAGGGAAGAAGAAGAAGGGCAATTTCGGGATTAATCTTTATTTTTTGTATACGATATATAGATTGAGAGTGGGATTTGTGCTTTGGGTTTATAAATAAGTGGGAGTTGTACTTTGGGTGTATGGATTATAATGAAAGTAGATGGGTTTAAAAATAAGTTGGAGTAAAACTTTAAGGTAAAAGATGGATTCCCCTTTTTTATCCCTCTTTTTCCTTCGTTTTTTCCTAGCGTTTTGATCTGAAAGAGAATGGGAGTTTTCATGGTTCAGTAGAGGGTAAATTACAGAAAACCCCTGAATTGTTTGATTATTTGAATAATATCCCTCTGAACGAAATTTTGGGAGTTTCATGAAACTTTGTACTTTTCGTTACACAAACAAAAATACTCCTCCTAATAAATTTCCAATTTCCCACAACGAAATTCGAGGACCTTTCCAAAAAGAAAAAGCTTTTCGAAAATTCAAGGACCTCTCCCAAAACAATTGAACTAGTTTTCTTTATTTGTTTCCATTTTGATTACATTGAAAATTTTGTACTTGAGTATTTGTAGAATTTATACATTTGATTATGACAAACACAGTATTAAATGTATTCTTGATTTAGGCATGAGATATTATCAGGATTATATAGAATATAGTTTAAACTAAAATATCTTTTTTTTTTGAGGGGAAAATAATTATCTATGGTACTCTCTTTTTTCAATATTAATTATTTTCCCCTAAAAAAAGAACACTTTTGATGAAGTTGATATCTGTAGACTTCCTTTTTTAAAATTTTCTATTAACAAAACACAAGTTGACATCTGTAGACTCTTTTTTCAATATTACTCTTCACTATTTTCCTTGATCAATATTACTCTTCACTATTTTGAATATTTCGTTTAAATCTTAATCTATCCTAATCATAATTAGATCTTATCATAACCCCACGTGAACTATACATAGCTTAATAATTTTAAAAGTAATATTAATAAAATATATAAAATAGCTTTACGGTATTAATTTGTAAAGGTAAAGAAATTATCATTAGCTAACATACTATAATACATGAAATATTGCAAAAATCCAAAAATTTAAGGTTCATAAAATACCCTAAAAAGTTCAAAATTATAAAAACATTCTTACGTTTCAAAACTTAAAAAAATAAATATGAAATCAAGAAATTAACAGTAGCCTGCGAAGAATTTAAAATTTGTAGCTAAAACCTCAGTGTCTTTTCAGTCACATTTTTTGGGATTTTTAAGGGCTTTATCACATGGGCCAAAGTACTTGGGGCTAGGCCACATCACTGTTCGCGAGGAAAAATTTGAGAAAATGTAAAATTGATCTATTTGAAGAATAATGAATACAATCTCTCGAATGCAATCTCTCTCTCTAACTGACTTAGATAAAAAGAAATTACAAATTCCTCGATCGGTTGCCCGATTTACAAAAGAGAGAAAGATCAACGGAGACCCTTCCCTTTATTTAATCTGGGTTCTTCACGGTAGCGGTGGGAGCTTGAATCTTGTATCCCGTTGACGATCCGACCGTCTTGACTTCGTGAGGCGAGGTTGAAAAATAACTTCGAGGAGCAAGTTTAGAACTCGGCGAGTTAAGAACTCTTTGATAGAGTTGATTTTAGAAAAGGATTAGTAATCCTTTTAGCCAAGAATGGCGGGGAAGAACTTGTCGTGCAAGTTTGAAAACTCTAATCGAGTTGAACTCTCTAGGAGAGTTGATTCCAGCAAAGGAGGTCTTCGGTAAAAAATCAATATCTCTAAATCCGACCGGTAGGATTCAATCTCCACCGTTCAGAATTAGGAACAATGAGTGTTGAGGCTGCCCTCCAAGTTTCACTCCGATCAGACCACGGATGAAGGTCCGATCGTCACGCCGATCACAGCTGCGCGGAAGAAGCCGTTCTCTGCACAATTGGCTTCGGTAAAACCTCGATATCTCCACATCCAACCGGTAGAAATCAATCTCCACCGTTCCGAATTAGGAACGACGAGTGTTGAGGCCGCTCTCCAAGTTTCACCCCGATCAGACCAAGGATGAAGGTCCGATCGTCACGCCAATCACAGTTGCGCAGCAGAAACTGTTCTCTCCCCTTTTTAGTTCTCCGGCCAAAACCTTTTAACCCCGCCCCATTTGGCTGTGAAAACCCCCTATTTATAGGGATTAAAGGGGTGTAACTGCCCCCTTGAATTGCTCCTCAATGGGGGTTTAGTGGGGTGTAACCACCCCCCTTAAATCTCTCAAACGGTTTAGGAACCGTTCAACTCATGTTTGAATGAGTCAAAACGCGAAGTTCGCGTTCTGGAGCAAGCCTCGCGTCTGCGTTTTGAGCTTGAGCGGGCCATGTGCTCAGCGTTTGGGGCTTGAGCAGCGGGCCATGTGCTCTGCGTTTTGGGTTGAAAGCAGACCCGCGTGCTCGCATTTTGAATTGGCAGCGGGCCATGTGCTCCGCGTTTTGGGCTTCGAGCGGGCCATGTGCTCCGCGTTTTGGGCTTCGAGCGGGCCATGTGCTCAGCGTTTGGGGCTTGAGCAGCGGGCCATGTGCTCCGCGTTTTGAATTTTGAATTGAAGAGATCAAAACTTGTGATCTCTTTTCACAAGATTGTCAACTTGTAATCCTTGTACTCACGGAGACATTAACCGATTCTCCTTTGTCATCGTGAAAGTCGTCGACTTGTAACCTTCATCGATAGTGTTTAGCGGATATTGGCGTCTTGGTAATTTTTCTGACCCTCTGAGAACCCCTCAAAGTTTTGAAAGTTTGCGGTTGGTAGGGCGAGCTTTGAATACTTTGGATATCTTCTTTTGTTTGATCCTGAGAAGGTATTGCTCCTCATTCTGTCTTCAAAGAAGTTGTGTCCTGCTTTTGCCCACGCTAGTCATTCGTCTTGCATGGATGAACTCCGGCGTTTTGCCTTTTGAAATGCGGGGTGACCGTAGCGTCTTAAACTTTGCTACGTGAGGCGATCCTCGCGATTTGAGGTTGAAACACGGAGGCCATCGCGTTCTTTGTTTAAAGCGAGCAACCCTCGCGCGTGGGTGGCCCTTCGCGTTTCATGAGTAAAACTCGGGGATGAACCCCACGTTTCCAACTAAGTCTTTTAGACTTTTCTTTAAGGTGCCAAAAGTATAGTGTTAACTTGGCATGCCTTTCATGCTTGTTGTTTGAACAAGCTTTTGGGGACTTATCACTCTATTGTAAAGAGTTGATAAATTGGTTTTATCATCAGAGGTGAAATTTTTAACTTGATGATGATTTTTGAGGACTTATCGCTCTATTGAAGAGAGTCGATAAGTTGATTTTATCAGAGGTGTGGAGTTAACTTGATAAAGTTGGGTACTTATGATTTGAACAAGATTTTGAGGACCTATCGCTCTATTGAAGAGAGTCGATAGGTTGATTTTATCAGAGGTGTGGAGTTAACTTGATAAAGTTGGGTACTTATGGTTTGGACAAGATTTTGAGGACCTATCGCTCTATTGATGAGAGTCGATAAGTTTAGGTTTTGTCGGGGGACAAAATATGAAACCTGTGATTTGAACAAGGTTTAAGGCTTGTGATGTGAACAAGGCTTACATGGCTTGTGGTGTGAACAAGGCTTTGGGTTTGTGGTTTGAACAAGGCTTTTGGGGCTTGTGGTGTTAACAAGGCTTTGGGCTTGTGGTGTTAACAAGGCTTTTGGGGCTTATCATCCTATTGAGGAGGATTGATAAGTTGACTGTCAGAGGTGTGAGATTAACATGACGAGATTGTGTTGCAATGTGAGCAACTTTGTGGACTTATCATCCTATTGAGGAGGATTGATAAGCTGGTTATCAAACTCTGCTGAGGATGTGTACAGATTTTGATAGGATTGTGTTGTAATTTGAACAACTTTGTGGATCTATGAGTCGATTGACAGGGTTTAGTTGTGATTTGAACAATTTTGAGGAACTTATCTGCTGGGAAGGATTGATAAGTTGATTATATCATCAGAGGTATAATGTTGACTTGATGAAGATACGTTGCGATCGGAGCAATTTTGAGGACCTACCATACTGTTGAGGAGGATTGATAAGTTGATTGCGATTTAAGCAAATTTGAGAACTTATCATCCTATTGATGAGGATTGATAAGTTGTTTGCCGTGATTTAGTTGTGATTTTGAACAACTTTGAGGACTTATCGCTCTTATTGAAGAGTGTCGATAAGTTGATGTTAGAGGAGTTCGCCAAGACGCGACGCTGTGCTACGATGTTGAATACGTAGACTTTGTCGTCTTTACGGGCAAGAGACTAGCAAACAGCGTGTTAGGCGTTGACTTTAGGGTTATTAGCCAACCCCGACCATCAACGGACTTGATGAGCCTTTACCGATTACCATTTGAATCGGGCTAGCATGCGATTATCTAAATCCGTTCGCATGTGACGTTGTGCTAAAAGAATAAAACTCTTTTAGGCTTAATGCTACGATGTTGAATCGTGAAGCCGTCTTTCTCACGGGAATAGACTACCCTACCGCATGTATTAGATGCGGGCTTATCTCTTAGGTTTGAGATAAAATTCTCGATTTGAATTCGGTGTCTTCTTCGATCGGTAGAAGACTAAACCGCAACGCTGCGTGTTAGGTGTTGACTTTAGGATTGTTGGCCAACCCCGACCATCAACGGACTTGATGAGCCTTTACCGATTACCGTTTGAATCGGGCTAGCATCTGATTATCTAAATCCGTTGCATGTGGCGTTGTGCTAAAAGAATAAAACTCTTTTAGGCTTAATGCTACGATGTTGAATCGTGAAGCCGTCTTTCTCACGGGAATAGACTACCCGGCTGCATGTATTAGATGCGGGCTTATCTCTTAGGTTTGAGATAAAATTCCCGATTTAAATTCGGTGTCTTCTTTGATCGGTAGAAGATTAAACCGCAACGGTGTTAGCGTTGACTTACCCTACTTAGGATTCGATAATATTCCCCACGTGTGGCGTGGATTGTGGTGTTATTAATAACAACCTTGAGGACTTATCGCCTATTGAAGAGAGTCGATAAGTTGATTGTCGAGGTGTTAGGTTAACATGACAAGGATACATTGCGATCGAACAACTTTGAGGACTTATCGCCTATTGAAGAGAGTCGATAAGTTGATTGTCGAAGAGGTCAGCCTTGCTAATAACGAGGCGAACTAATCTTAACTTTGTGGGGATTGCGCTATGATGTGAGCAACTTTGTGGGCTTATCATCCTATTGGAGAGGATTGATAAGTTGGTTGTCGAGGTGTGAGGTTAACATGACAAGGATACGTTGCGATTGGAGCAACTTTATGGACTTATCATCCTATTGGAGGATTGATAAGTTGGTTTTAGTGGTCTTCTTGCGTTAAAGTGCTTACATTGTCAAAAGGATTTTGTTAACTTGACAATGTTTGGAATTTATTATTCTACTCGGATAAATAATCAACCCCGATCTTTGGGATACATGGCGTCTTTGGGCGAAATCGGCGGCGTCTGTAATTATTCTAAGTTGATACTAACGAGTCTTACCTCAGCGATTTAGAGCGGGTCGTCAATAGCCAGTCTTGGTCGGCTTCAATCCTAGCAATAATTGCTTTGCTGCATTGCCACAGGAGACTAGTTGTTTCGAGGAGCGACATTTTGCAACCCCATTCGAGCTAGGAGATTGGTTTGTAAATTGTGCCGACAGTGTCAATCGAGCGGTATGTCATACATCGAGCATCGAAGAGCCATGCTTGAACCGTTCGGCGAAGACTTTGATAGGCTCTCCTCCTTTTGCTTAGCGGCAAGGAGAGAAGTGGCAGTGATCTCCGTGTCATCTTCAAAGAATCGTGTGAGGAAGAGTCTCTCTAAATCGCCCATTTACGGATACATCCTGAGCGGTTTCATGAACCATTCAAAGGCAACCCCTTGAGAGTGCCAACAAACAAGCGAGTTGTTATGGCATCGTTTGACATCCCATTCGATCGTGACTTAAAATGGTAGATGTGTTGGTTCGGTGATCGTCTGTTAAAACTTGTAGCGTCGGGATTTTGAATTTTGGAGGATAAGGAACCGTATCCCATTACGAGGATACGGTCGACAACCCCGATCTTGGAGCTCGCACCTATTAGCCATGGCATTGGCGGGCTTCGGTTCGCATTTTGCCGATTGAGGACTTTGCTCATTTTGGCCTCTTTCCCTTCTTGAGGAGGAGGATTCTCGTGATGAGATTCTTGATCGGGAGCTTCATTCACTTTTTCTTTCCGTTTGAGGATCGACTCCTCCTCCGTGATGATTCCGGTTGAGGTGTTGAGCTAGTCATATGACCTTGAGCCCTATCCGCAACAAGTTGGGCTACCATTTCACGAAGTTGATCAATGGACTCTTGTTGTGATCGCAGGGCTTCTTGTACCCTAACGTCGCCGAGCCTCTTCGGAGATCTTGACATTCTCGTCGTGTAGGCGGTGCTCACATGCTCCACGAAGAACTAGAGGATTGAGATTCTGCGATGGCTAATGCTCATCATCAGACTCAATTCCTTTAGCCAACTTTTGATAGTTGACGGGGGATATGACCCCTGTTCGAGTCCGAGTATGTCGGTAAACTCCGTCGGAGTCATTCAAAGCCTCTTTCAAGCCGGGGGACCGATTTGCTTCTGGTTCATCGGAGCTAGAGATTGACAATCTGTCTACTTCGATCATGTTAGAAGTGACTCCAAGGTATTCGACCTCTGAAGTCTCCTTCCTATGAGAGTGTCGTCGTTCGGCGGACCAAATGATATTTGTCAATTGGTCAAACACCGACGGCTTGGCCGCATGTGAGCATTGTCGATATGCCGATGATTTGGCACTTGGAACGCGAAGATCGCGTTTGAGCAATTGAGCGGGGTTGGGACCAGCGTTTTAAATTAAGGCGGGTCGCGTTTGAATGCTTGGACGCGGGGTTGAGACCCGCGTCTCAGGATAGGGGCATGAGGGTCGTTGGCAACCCCCTGCTGAACGCGAGGTTCGCGTTTGAAAAATTGAACGCGGGGTTGTGACCCGCGTTTTATAGTGGGGACGCGAGGATCGCGTGCAACCCGGTGAGCGTGAAGTTGGCGTTTGAGCAATTGAGCGGGGTTGGGACCCGCGTTTTGGCTGTGAAAGCGCCATAGAGGTTCGCGTTGGCTGGCTTCTACGAGCTTCGTGTCGAGGCGCTACATAAAGCGCTTGCGTTTTGTAAAAGAAGCTTGGCTTCGGGATCGCGTTTTGGCTCACAAGCGAAGTTAGCGTTGGTTGGTCGATTAGCCGTCTCGAGCTGTGTTCTTGACAGCGGCACTCCTTCTCGCTGATTTGAGGCTTTTACGGTGATATCACGATCTTTCTTGATCAAGTTAGCCACGCAACCGAAGAAACTTTGGGCTCCTTAGAGGCTTTGTGGATCTTCGCGCCTTGGGGCTAAGGGATCCGGAGGAGAGTGCCTCCTCGAACAGCGGTCGAACTCTGGTCGAGTTTTAACAGTCGTCCCAATGAGCTTGGCGTCGGATTAAGCCACCACCTCTTCATCGGTGAAAGAAGTTGTCCCCACAGAGTCGCCATCTTTTGTTCGCGAGGAAAAATTTGAGAAAATGTAAAATTGATCTATTTGAAGAATAATGAATACAATCTCGAATGCAATCTCTCTCTCTAGCGACTTAGATAAAAAGAAATTACAAATTCCTCGATCGGTTGCCGATTTACAAAGAGAAAGATCAGCGGAGACCCTTCCCTTTATTTAATCTGGGTTCTTCACGGTAGCGGTGGGAGCTTGAATCTTGTATCCGTTGGCGATCCGACCGTCTTGACTCGTGAGGCGAGGTTGAAAAATAACTTCGCGGGAGCAAGTTTAGAACTCGGCGAGTTAAGAACTCTTTGATAGAGTTGATTTTAGAAAAGGATTAGTAATCCTTTTAGCCAAGAATGGCGGGGAAGAACTTGTCGTGCAAGTTTGAAAACTCTAATCGAGTTGAACTCTCTAGGAGAGTTGATTCCAGCAAAGGAGGTCTTCGGTAAAAAATCAATATCTCTAAATCCGACCGGTAGGATTCAATCTCCACCGTTCAGAATTAGGAACAATGAGTGTTGAGGCTGCCCTCCAAGTTTCACTCCGATCAGACCACGGATGAAGGTCCGATCGTCACGCCGATCACAGCTGCGCGGAAGAAGCCGTTCTCTGCACAATTGGCTTCGGTAAAACCTCGATATCTCCACATCCAACCGGTAGAAATCAATCTCCACCGTTCCGAATTAGGAACGACGAGTGTTGAGGCCGCTCTCCAAGTTTCACCCCGATCAGACCAAGGATGAAGGTCCGATCGTCACGCCAATCACAGTTGCGCAGCAGAAACTGTTCTCTCCCTTTTTAGTTCTCCGGCCAAAACCTTTTAACCCGCCCCATTTGGCTGTGAAAACCCCCTATTTATAGGGATTAAAGGGGTGTAACTGCCCCCTTGAATTGCTCCTCAATGGGGGTTTAGTGGGGTGTAACCACCCCCCTTAAATCTCTCAAACGGTTTAGGAACCGTTCAACTCATGTTTGAATGAGTCAAAGCGAAGTTCGCGTTACGGAGCAAGCCTGCGTCTGCGTTTGAGCCGAGCGGGCCATGTGCTCAGCGTTTTGGGCTTCGAGCGGGCCATGTGCTCTGCGTTTTGGGTTGAAAGCGGGCCCGTGCTCGCATTTTGAATTGAAGCGGGCCATGTGCTCCGCGTTTTGGGCTTCGAGCGGGCCATGTGCTCCGCGTTTTGGGCTTCGAGCGGGCCATGTGCTCAGCGTTTGGGGCTTCGAGCGGGCCATGTGCTCCGCGTTTTGAATTGAAGCGGGGATGAGCCGCATTTTGAATGAAGAGATCAAAACTTGTGATCTCTTTTCACAAGGATTGTCAACTTGTAATCCTTGTACTCTGGAGACATTAACCGATTCTCCTTTGTCATCGTGAAAGTCGTCAGCTTGTAACCTTCATCGATAGTGTTTCGCGGATATTGGCTGTCTTCAGTAATTTTTTTTACAGCCTACAATCACTTTCCAATTTTGGGGCCTTGAAGCAATTTTTCCTAGAATTTCAAACTTTTCAATAAAAGAGATTAAAATGTGAGATGACCTGAAATGAGCTAGGCCCAAACGGGGGATATAAAAACAAACAACATACCCGGCCCAAACGGGAGAGCCTATAAAAGGAAACTACAGTGAAAAACCCTAAATCTAAACCACCAAAATGTTGATGGTCTCTATATATTGAATATTAATAATAGCAGTTCTGCTTAACTCTTAACAAGTGTTAAGCCTGTGCTCGCACGGGTGGATTTTTTTTGACTAAAGTTAAGTGAGAAATAAATTTGAGCAATTAAAATAATTTGGAGGAAAATTTATAATTATCATGACTTGCAGGTAAATTTAAAAATGCATATAATTTGGGGGCTATGTATGGAAAAAATTCAAAGCTAAAATATGGGAAAATTTTAGTAAATCCCAAATCGGTTTTGGTATTTGGAACTAAATCTCCAATATCTTTAAAACTCTGAATAAGCCCTAATATCTTTAGGCAAAACCCTCAAAATTAACATCATTAGTTTATGCATAATTAAATAACCAAAATACCCCCAATACATTATGGAGGAAATTCCAATAAATTTTATCTTTGTCACTTAATCCCCAATAACTTCTGAGAAAACTCCTAATAATGGATGTTTATAATTTTTAAAATTTTTGAAAGGTTTGTTTGTAATATTTAGATTTTTAAGTGGTTATTTATAATTTTTAATTTTAAAGGCGTGTTTATAAATTTAGATTTTTGGGGTTGCTTGTAACTTTTAAAATTTTAGGTTTTGGGTTATTAATATTTTTAATTTAAATGGTCTATTTACAAACTATTTATTTTTAGGCAGCTATTTATAATTTCAGATTTTTAATTATGTTATTTGTCATTTGTTATTTTTATGGGTTTTGGCAGAAAACTCCTAATAATGGATGTTTATAATTTTTAAAATTTTTGAAAGGTTTGTTTGTAATATTTAGATTTTTAAGTGGTTATTTATAATTTTTAATTTTAAAGGGTGTTTATAAATTTAGATTTTTGGGGTTGCTTGTAACTTTTAAAATTTTAGGTTTTGGGTTATTAATATTTTTAATTTAAATGGTCTATTTACAAACTATTTATTTTTAGGCAGCTATTTATAATTTCAGATTTTTAATTATGTTATTTGTCATTTGTTATTTTTATGGGTTTTTTGTGAAAACTCCTAATAATGGATGTTTATAATTTTTAAAATTTTTGAAAGGTTTGTTTGTAATATTTAGATTTTTAAGTGGTTATTTATAATTTTTAAATTTTAAAGGGGTGTGTTTGTAAATTTAGATTTTTGGGGTTGCTTGTAACTTTTAAAATTTTAGGTTTTGGGTTCTTTGTATTTTTTAATTTAAATGGTCTATTTACAAATTATTTATTTTTAGGCAGCTATTTATAATTTTAGATTTTTCATTATGTTATTTGTCATTTGTTATTTTTATGGGTTTTTTGTGATTCTCATATTTTTCAGGTGTTTATTTCATCTTTTAGATTTTTGGGGTCGTTTATAATTTTTAGAGTTTTCTAGGGGTGTTTGTAGTTTTTATTTTTTAGGAGTTCTTTGTAATTTATAAATTTTTTGGGGTCATGTATAATTTTAGAATTTTAAAGTCTTTTGCAATATTTACATATTTAGGGGTTTTGTTTTAATTTCAGATTTTCTAAGGGCTATATATAATTTTTAAATTTGCAAGGGTTTGTTTGTGATATCCTAAGTTGTTTGGGAGTTTTCTATAATTTTAGTAATTCAAAGAAAATTATTTATATCCTTCAAAATTTTCTACACATTGTTTGTGATTTTAGATTTTTAGGAAGCTATTTGTAATTTTATATTTTTTAATAATTATTTATTATTTTATGGGTTAACTTGCAAATACAAATGATTTGAGGGGTATATAATGGTCTTGAGGGTTAATTTTGTAAAAAATAAATAATAAGATAACCCCATTCGTTTCAATTTTTTGGGGTTTGGTGCTAAATCCAGTAAAATATGGCGGTTTATTGAATTCACTCTTTTAAAATTAAGAATGGCTCTATGATATTTTTATGAATTTTTTAATTATAAATTGTTATGACTTGATTAGAATTAATAAAGATTTGATTATTAGAGTTTTCTAATTTTTATGGGTAAAATTTTCTAATTATGAACATGAATAGTTTTAATTTGATAAAATTCTTGAAGATGGAATTAACTGTACACATGTCATTTTCTAATAGGATAGAAGGATATATAATATTTTTTATTAGGAATTTAACACTTGCACGTTTTTGTATACATGATATTATATGGTGCATCTAGAGATAATTTACCATTTTCTCTTTACTATATAAAGGAGGATTCTAGTTGGATGGATTTAAATTTTCATAGCGTGTCTATCATCTATTTTGAAAAGAGTGCAAAAATATGAGATGTTATTTAATCTCAAATACTAAAAAAAGTGTGAGATAGATAGTGTTGATGTATATAATCACAGTCACTAACCTCGGTGTGAGTTTAGCTTTTAAGAGAGCGGAGTCCGCCTTCTCTCCTAATGTCCGTGCGTTGCTCGGTCGGGGTTCCTTCTGAGAAAACACACGTGGAAGGGGCGGAGTTGGGATCTCCGGTGGTCCCTCCGACGGTCAAATTAGTAAGGATGAAGGAAAAATCTTCTGTTGAGAGAATTCACTGAGAGAAGATCGCTTACCTGGTTCACTGTTCTTATTGCTATTTATACCTAGGGTTTTTGGGGGCATTCTTGTCTTTCCGTTTGACAAGAGATAGCAGCTGAGTTAGCCCTCTCTTTCACGTGTGGGCTAGCAATTGGCTGAGCACCCCTTTGTCGGCTACGGTGGCTTGCCTTTACAAGTGTCAAGTTGTGGGTGGATTGAGGGTTAGTGTGGTCTATTCACCATTAAGGAGATGGGATTGGCGGCGCCTGTAGCCGCATGGGTCCGAGGTGTCTTAAATACCGTGAGAGATGGAGGAGTTAAGGGGTTGTCAGTGCATTCAATGCGATGTTGATGGATTGTTGGGCCCAAGTTTTGTATAACCGTCGTTTAGGTAGGGGGAACCACATAGGATGAGAGAGAGGGGAGCCGAGGCCGGGCGGCTGACTTGCACGGCCTCTTGAGGCCTCCATTAGAATAATTAGTTGAAGGGGACGACTAGTACCGTCCTTTGCGTCGTCCGGGAGGACGGATAGCTAAGAAAGGGGGGTTAGGTTTGCCGCATTGTGCGGAGAAGCGACGGCCCGGTTGGAAGGATTATGGTAGATAAAGCTGGTTGGGGAGGGCGACTAGTACCGCCTTTAGCGTCGTCCGGGGACTAGCGGTTAGAAGGCGATGGTGAGTGCGTCCCCATATTGCTCGAGGACAAGCGACTTGGAAGGATAGCCGAGGCAATCAATTGGTTAGGCGGTTACCGCCTTTGGCGTCGATTGAGGAGAGTTGTTGATAGGCGACCCACCGCCTTTCGTCGGCTATGGTGATAGTCGTTTAACGGACCGTGGTGAGGACGGGATAGGTGTGGAGGTTCATGTTGCTCGGGTTGATAAGTAAAAATATTTATCCATGTTAATACTTGGTTTTCCTCTTTTATCACTAGTTAGTGGTTATGACCATAACAGTTGGCCTCTTTCGCTTAGAGTCAGTTGGAAACGAGTCCAAGTGAAATAGATAGTATGACTCTGGTCGGACGGAAGTGAATCCGAGGTGAGGCTTGAACGCTTTTGTGATGGAGCGTGGGCGATGTCGATAAGCGGTTTTGGCCAGCTGGCGTTTAGCTATACAGGCTCGATGGTGGGCCCCTCTTGGAAGCGAATAGGAGGGTTTTCATCTCGGCGGTGCCTGCCGGGGAGGCGGGCTCAATCTCCTCCGTTGATCATGAGCAGGCGTGGTGTTGGTGGGCTCTGTATAAATATGGGCGGTGAGGGGAAGGAAGCTTTACTTTCTTCTTCAACTACAAACTTCGAGGCGATCCTCGGTGGCGTCTGAATCTCGCATGGATTCGATCGCCCAGCGGCTTGATGAGTTCCGCTCGAAGGTGACCCGGTAGAGATGAAGTCTCTGCGCTCAAAGTTTGACATCTAGAAGGGCTATAAGTTGGAACACCGGCGAAATCATCTCGGTTAATACGACCATGGCGACAAGAGGGCTCCTTTGTACATCAAGCATTTGGAGTTTGGCCTCCGTTTGCCGCATCCCTTTCTCGAAGGTGTTCAACAAGATGGGCATGTCTCGATGCAAATGGCGTAACTCAATAGCCATATTGGTCGGCTTCACCGTCATCTATCGTTGGCTTTCGATTCGGCCAAAGATGAGTGTGCTGAGCCACTTGGTCGGCATAACCGTTCAGAAGACGCCTCATTACTATCTTCAGATGTTGGGGGAGTTCAAGGTCATCCTCGATCTGCCCAAGTCGATCAAAGGATGGAAAAGCAGTTAAATGCGGGTTCACGGGGATGACTTCGAACTTGAACGTGCGTCTTGGCGAGAGATGAGAAGAGACTCTAGAGCTAAAGCCTCGTGGTAGAGGACCATCGGGAGTTGAAGCAGATCGCCGGTACGGCGAGGACACGATGAGTGTTACCTTTCGATAAGTTGGTCTTGCAGTTCCATGGGATATCTTCAATCCCTCCTAGCCCTAGTGACGAGTCCAGAGCTCACAACGTTACCTTCGGAGGTATAGCTGGGAGGATGCCAAGGGCGGAGTCGACTTCGGACGAAGAGTCCCCTGAGGAACCTGAGGAGGGGTTGGCTCAACCATCCAAACGGCAAAGACTAGAGCCGGCCTCAGAAGGATCTCCACCTGCGCAAGGGGGAGGTGGGAAGACCACTGTTGGTCGTGAGGAGATGGTCACGGGTTCCGTTCCATGGGGGTCGTTGGCTTTCAAAGGACTCGGCAGAAGAAAACTAGCTATGGTCCTCGAGGGGCTAGACGGTTGGGAGAGAGTTTGGAGAACCCGATGGGCGCATGGTCGTTAGAATCAGACTGGGAGGACGACTGACTATCGACCGAAGCTGAAGAGGAGAAGGTCGGCCCTCAAACTACCGGTGTTGCCGTTCAAGCGGCACCAGGGGAGACACCCATGGGAGCGGACGCGCGGGAGGATGACGAGGTCAAACCGAGACATGGGGTCGACCCTCAAGGGGCATCGTCTGCCGGTAGTGGCAAGGCCCGTGGTGTGGTGGGATATAGACTTTGTCAGATGGGGTGGCCCTCTCCATATTCTTGGTGAGGCTAGGGGGCTGGAGTAAGGTGAGCGACCTACTAATAGGGTCGCTCCCCCCTTTCAGTCACTATGAAGGAGAGCCCGATCACGGGCACCGATACAAGCGGTGAGCGCATGGTTAAGCTCGTCGATGCTTAGGTCGAGGCATATGCAAGCGAAGCGGTGAAACAATTCAATTTAGAGGACGGGAGGTTTGAAGATGATTCCGATGTCGGCTGCATGTAATGCTGGAGTTATTTGACTAGGGGTTGCTTGGTGGGCGAGAGTTATCTGATCGGTGGCTGGGGGCCATCAAGCTTACGAAAGGCTTTGAAAGAAGCATATATCTCCCGGGGCCGGCGGAAACGAAGAGCTCGACCAGGTCATCAAGGAACTCTCGGTCAAACAAGCCGAGCTTGATGATTGGCGTCATGAAATGAATGTTAGGGAGCAAGCTATCGCGGAGCTCAAGGCCTCTGGTGCAAAAATGTCGGCTGAGATCGGAGAGCTCCAACAATGTCTTCGGGATAGTGGAGGCGTCGAGCGTCAACGTAGCTTATAGGGGCCTTGAGTGGCGGTGGCACAAGTCGCACTTGAGAAGCATGTCGCGCAACATGCCAAAACTCAGTTGGCGCAGGAGTCGGCTGCCAATCAAAGACTCACGGAAGAGTGTGCTCAACTTAAGGAGTCTTTGAGCAAGGCAAAGGAAAGGATAAAGTATCTGGAGTCAAGCGACCATCAGTCGTCCATCGTGGAGAAAAGCCGGCCGGCCATCATCGAAGGATTTCGATGCAGTACGTTGGGAAAGATTGAGGTCGCACTGGCCTGCAAGGCGGGTAGCGACTTCATGGTCAAGCAACTCCCACCCGAGTACCAAAGTGTCACAGTGAAGCGGTACCCTCAAGCATAGCCCGGCCAGATAGGTCTTCTCTTGAGACTTGAGGAGGCGGGAGCCGGCTATGATATAGGCGATGGCGGAGCCGAGGAGGAAGAGGGGGAAGAGTCATCGAGTGACGGTTCCCCGAGTGGGGCCGACTCGGATTATTAGCTTAGATTTTAAGAGCTTTGAGCTGTCATATAATTGCTGACATGTGTACATTTTTGCATTTGTTACCAAATGAATGAATAAAGTAAAAGTTCTTTTTGTTCTTGTAGCCATATCTTGTGCTGTGTTTAATAGTTTAAATAATTTAGTGAGTTGAGCGACCTGATGTCGCGGCTTGATCGTGCTCACAGCTTAGATGGCTGGGACGACCCCCCATAGGATAGCCGACTCAAAATAACTTCTTACTAGCTCTGAGTCGGTTTTTAAGTTACTTGGGTTCTTAATTTGTTAGCTCGTTGGATCGACCAGTTGAAGTCGGTCGGGCCTCAAACAATAGGTGGGTTTGGTTTCCCAGGCATGAATAGAGAGCGTCACTGTAGAAGATAGGACTTGACGTCAGTGGTACTTTAGCCGCCAGAGGCGTTTCGAATTTCGAGCGAAGAGACGTGGGTCATAAGGGCGGTGGGTTTTTTCAATTTTCATAAGGCGGTTCAGATTCGTCAGTAAATCTGGGCCGTTGATTTTAAAATTGAAACGCCATCTGAGGGCAGCCACGTGGACCTCATGAACGCCCATATATACTTTTACCCTATTTGGGGATTTCTCTTTATACTTTCTAAAGACATGTTTTCTTCTTCCTCTTACCCGAGATTTTCCAAGCTTTCTGCCATGGCTGCTTCTACCTCTGTTCCCATTGATAGGATCGCTAAGCTCAAGTCTTGGCAATCGAAGATGAAGGAGGAGGATCTGGAAGGTCTCCATGAGAGGTACGATCTCGAGGAAATTCTGATTTCCTTCTTGGGAGAAGGACAGCTATCATCGACCCAGTATGAGACAAGCGACGTGCATGGCGCATCCGGACAGCGGGTTGCGCCTCCCATTATCGGCGTTTGTGAAGAAGGCATGCGGCGGTAGGAGTGCCCCGATGCGATTCGCTCCTAGCGCCATTGCTCACGATAATGACATTTTTAGTGATCGCCATCGAGTGAAGGTGGCGCCGACCCTCGGCTCTTTGGCAATCTCGTCCGCGGTGAGGTCGATGAAGAAAAGCGCCCACTTCTTTTGGGTATGTGGGCGGTCGATTTGTCGAATTCAGTTGAATAAGGGCTGGAAGAATAAGTTCGATGCAGGTCTTGGCCGATGCCGTCTTGGCTTGCCATTTATGGCCGGAGATTAGCAAGGACGGTCTAAAAAACCTTCCTCTCTCAGTGGACGAGAGGCGCGATCTGGAGAAATTTCGATAGTATTCGGGATCTCGGAAGGGCCACAACCTATTCGACAATGCTTCGCTGAGGATGGCGGGGCTGTCGTTCATTCGGCCGACCGGGGTCGATGAGGAGAAGGAGAAGGAGTTGCTTGAGGTGACTTTTTAGCAGGCTGATCCCAAAAGTGGGGGTCCTAGCCCGACCAAAGTTATAGAGCTGCAGCTTCCCCAAAAAAGGGCTAGGGGAGGAGGATTGTCGTTGCTGAGATGAGCAGCATGTGGAGGAAAAGTTTGTGAAATTTGCTGCTATCTTTGCAGTGAAAGACTTCTACTTCTAAGGTTAACCAACCAAAGAAGAAAAAGAAGAAGATGAAGAAGTCGAAGGAATCGACCTCCAAAGGGACGACCGAGGGGGCGGTCCTCGAACAAGCCGAGGCCATTGTGGGGGAACTCCCAACTGCTGGGGGAGAGTCATTCCCGCAAACTCTTCCTCCCTTGTCTCTGCCTACGGAGGACGTATCTGAGGGGGGATCACGTCCTCAGGTCGGTGAAGTTCCCGACCAACAAGCACAGGGGGTCGCAGCTGCCACTAAGGAGGCCCCTGCCGATCAAGTTGTAGAGACGACCCCTGATGAGCCAACTCAGAGGTCGGGGAAGGAGGCGGTCACCTCAGATGATTCGACTTCGGGGTCAAATCTCCTGAGTTTACTCATGAGTTTGGGCATAGAGTTTCCTTTAAGTCCGCGAGTTAGAGGTTGGTGGTTGAGGTGGAAGGACCTCCGATCGGTTTATTGGTGATGCGTGGGAAGGGCACTCCGCAAGGGAGGAACCTTCTCAAAGTGATAGGTTTGTCCCAGACCATTCTTTTCATAAGGAGGGTTCGGTGCTTCTTTCTAGGTGAGGCGACTTATCGCTTGACGGTTTACCCTTGAAGATAGGGATCTCTAGAGGAAATACCTTCGACCGGTTCTGGCTAGCTCTCTTGAGTTATCAAACTTCGAGGGCCTTAGTCGAGGAAAAGCTCTTCAAAATTGTCAATCATGGTGGAAATGGCCCGACAACTTGGCGAAGAGGCTTGTTGAAGAAGGGAAGGCTGAGAAAGAAGCGCTCCTCAGGCGGAAAGGTAGAATCGGCGCCAAGTGGCGCGTTGAACTGGAGGCTAAGCAATCTACGATTGCTAACCTCCAGACTCATCACTCGAAGCAGGCGACCGTCATCGATAAGTTGAAGGAGGAGGTTGCCCAGTTGAAGAGGACGGTTGAAGGCTCCCAAAGGGAGATCGAGGAATGGAAGGCCCAAGTTGGGGGGCTGGAGAGCCAAATTGAAGCTGGGAGACTCGAGAGCCAAAACTTGCAGGTCGAGCTGGATGAGTCGAAAGCGGCTTGTCAGACGGCTTTGGATGATGCCTGATCGATTGAGACCCGGCTTAGGTTTGTAACGTCGGAGGAAGGCAAGAAAGAGGTCATTGAAGAGTATAGGCAAGGGCCTATGGGAAAAGTAGAGTTGTCGGTGGTACATTAAAAGCGGGGCTACGACTACTTAAAACAACTTCGCCGGACGCTCTCCGACTTTGAGTCTCACGTATCCTCGGGGTGAAAAGTTCTGCCGTCCTGAGCCTAGAAGCGGAAGGAGCGGGAGTGTAGCAGCGTTGAGGATTACAACCACGGCGAGGGCGAGGGCGAGGAGGAAGATGAAGCGAGGGCGGAGAAGAAGGAGATGGCGGCGAGGGAGGAGATTAGGTCGTCTTAGTGTTTTGTTTTGGTTTGGGTCGAAGACCATCGTACATTGTAATATACTTCACTTATGAATGAAAATTCACTTTGCGTTCTTCTATGTCGAACTCTATTTTTTAAGCTTCCTAGCAGCGGTGATTTTGGCGAGCGTTAGCCATAGCGATCGACCTGATTGATAATCTTACGTTCGATTAGTGGTGAACGGGTGGGCGATCAACCACCTTGTCGTGTCATCATGGGCGGCCCATGGATGGAGCCTCAATTAAGCTTCTTGAATGGGCGGTGACGTCGGCGTCTTGGATTTTAATCGCGGCGCTTAGGTTTTGGGCTAGGCGGTAGGCCCCATTTGGGATAAAGCGTTTACGTGATTTTCGGCGGCGCCGACTTGTGATTTTGAGTGGCGCTTGGGTTTCGCGTTTAACCGCACATTAATCACAAGAAGGCCGAGCATTTATGGGCTTCGTTATAAATAGAGGAGAGCAAATTCTTATACTTCGCATCCCTCATAGAAGGGTTGGTCGATCAGTGTGATTCCGGTGATTCGTGAGGGTTGCCATCTCTAGGGTCTCAAGCTGAGAGCACCGGCGAGCTTCGTTAAAAGATGATTGAGGCGCGGAGATGGGTGCTCTCTTCAAAGCTTACCATCTCTAGGGGTATCAAGCTGAGAGCGCCGGCGGTAGCTACTCCAATCTGTCGTGAAGGAGGGGGAAAACCCCTCGTTTGCATCGGCACAGGGAGCGCGGTTAAGTAATTATGTATCTATTCGGTGGGGGCGGTTGGGCTGGGTATATCTCCGAGGAAGGTATATTTTGTTTACATACATGGATTCCGAGTTATCATGTTGATATGAAAACACGGAGGCAATACTTTGAGAATCTTTTGGCAGTACTTCACTCGGATCTTGTAGATCGCTTCGGAGCCCTTTCATTAATTTCTGTAACTATTGTGACACCTTCCTTCTTAAGTGGCTTGGAAATTTGACTGACGAGGATGACGGAAAAGATGAAGATACCGATGGTGGCGTTAGCGACGATTAGAATGTTAATTTGGGCTTGTATTTTTATTTTTCTCTTTTTTATTTCAACGCTTTTGTTTCGGTCGTGCAGACTGTTGTAAATTTGCTTTGGATTATCAATGAAGGGCTACATTTCAGTGATGGTGGCTGCCCATTCGACTTATTTTCTCCTTTTTTTGTGTTGTCTTATAATCGGCATCGTCTGTTAACTAAAATCAAGTCGGTGTTTGTGTCGAAAGTTGATTCCATTTGTAAAACTAGAGAAAATTATACTTTTGGTTCTCAGTTACAAAGAATTTAGATAACTCTCTTACAAACTCGAACAAAAGACGCTACAAGTGTAGATCTTCTGTTTTCGTGGGTCTTTGCTGTCTTGGGGGCCAGCGTAATCCGTGGACCACCGGCGTGATCGTCGAATCGACGGGGTTTAGTTGATGCTTCGCAAAGGAAATAAGAACTTCAGCAAATATCTTAGCAAGGTAAGATATCTACTCTTCTCAAGAATAAGTCAAGGCTTAAGCTTCGAGGAATCTCCGTGGATCGTGTTCTTGAACTCAGGAAGCTTGGATCTCGATTGCCCCTTCGATGGCCGACCCTACCCAGTGGGCGTAGGAGGGTATTTATAGTCTTTGAAAGCGTGCCCTCTTGAAACACAAGTGTCATAAGTGCGAGAAATTTGCGGTTAAGCGGCGGCTTCGAGTACCTCGCGCCAAAAGGCTACCTATTTGCGGCGGTGTAAACTGCCTGCTTGGCGGCGGTATGAAAACTGCCTCGGCCGACAAGCGAGCAATGTCGTCCCTCCGGCTGTAGCGGTTTCCCACTTTTTAGCGCGATTAAATGCCCTAGAATCGCGCCTAGTGGTATCTTCGGCGATGTAACCGCACATTAAAGTATCTGAGCGTCTCTGCATTGATAAAGTCAAGTGGGCCCCACCGGCATTGATTTAGACCCTTCGAGAGCTCGTTTTGGTATTACGAGTGTCGTCTTTGGCGAGACACAAGTAAAATCTGCGCTAGTCGCGAGACACATCAAGTGTCTCGCTTCGTCGCGAGGCACACACAAGTGTCTCGCCGCGTGGCGAGACACATCAAGTGTCTCGCTTCGTCGCGAGGCACACACAAGTGTCTCGCCTGTAGCGAGACACAATATTCCTGTGTTGACTTCTTGAGATTTCGGCGGCGTTGTCCTTCGATCTTCTCATAATTTAGTCATGTTTGAGGTTCTTCGGCAATTTTGATGCCTCTGGATACCCCTCAAAGTTTTGGACTCCTCGTATTTTGTCGAGGTGCGGAATACTTTGGATAAGATCGCCTTGCTTACGTTCATCGTTGAACTTTGTAGAAGAGGCCGTGTTTTGCCGGTTTCTCAAACCACGGCTCTGGCGTCGTCGCTGACCATATTTTGGGATCAATAACTGTTGCATTTGTATTTGGATTGGTTGAAATGTCGAAGTCGATTTTGGACTAATCATCTTCATCTTGAAAGTCACCACTTGGGTTGCGATTGAATGCCTTGAGAATCATTCAGAGAAAAAGCATCGTCGGTTTTACGAACATCGATTTTCGGAAAGCTTCTATATGGAATATGGAACCAATTTGCTTGATTACATCGGAGGTGTCGTCGAATTCGGTTCTTGAGGCGGTTTGTGGTCTCCCTTTGTATGATAGATATAGGATTTTTGGCAAACCCTCGACCATCAGCGGTTTGATGAGCCTTTACCAACTACCGTTTGAGTTGGGCTAGCATATAGATTATCACGAGTCCGTTCTACATGTTACGTTGTGCTAAAGAATGAACTCTCTTAGACTTTGTGCTACGATATTGAATCGTAGACTTGATCAATTATCACGGAATTGACTACGGCGGCATGTGTTAGATGCGGACTTATCTACGGTAAGGGGCGAGAGATAACATCCTATACATGAATGCATAGTTTAGGTGTCATTAGGTAATGACATCTATGCTCGATATTGAATCGTGAAGCGATCAATTATCACGGAATTGATTACGTGTGTTAGGCGTGACTTATCTACGGTAAGGGGCGAGAGATAACATCCCTATGCATGAATGCATAGTTTAGGTGTCATTAGGTAATGACATCTATGCTCTGATATTGAATCGTGAAGCGATCAATTATCACGGAATTGATTACGTGTGTTAGGCGTGACTTATCTACGGTAAGGGGCGAGATAACATCCCTATGCATAAAAGCATAGTTTAGGTGTCATTAGGTAATGACATCTATGCTCGATATTGAATCGTAGGCTTTTGGAATTGTGTCTTCTCTTGGTGAAAACAAACCCGTTGTGTCTTCTCTTGGAAGTAGCGAACCTGTTGTGTTTTCTCTTGGTAGCGAACCACATTCTGGGAGTAAAACTCTCATTCATAAAAGAATCGAGAGGGATTTTGACTATGGTCCTAACTGTAGGAAGGTTTGACCAAGTGGGAGTGAAAATTTAAAAATGATCCTAACTGTAGGAAGATTTGATCGCTCAATCTGAAAGTGGCCCTCTCGTTCATGGAAGGAACCAAGAGGGGATATTGGCCGTGGTCCTAACTGTAGGAAGGTTTGACCAGGATAGGAGTTTTGAGACAATCCTAACTGTCGAAAGGTTTGATCGCTCAATCTGTAAGTGGACCTCTCGTTCATGGAAGGAATCGAGAGGGGATTTTAACCATGGTCCTAACTGTAGGAAGGTTTGACCAGGATAGAAATTTTGAGACAATCCTAACTGTAGGAAGGTTTGATCGCTCAATCTGAAAGTGGACCTCTCATTCATAGATTATCCACCCCCAGCTTTCTTTGCAAAGCGGTGTCGGAATGTAAAGGAGGAGCAGTTTAACCTCTTGTACTCATTGGAGGAAGGGGCGGTTTATACTCGTATACACGTGAGTGTAAAGCGGTTTATACTCGTATACATCCGGTCTCGAGAGGGCGGTTTATACTCGTATACAATGAAGTCATTATTTGATTGACTTATTTGTTAAGGCGCCGGCTTCAACAAGGCTTGGATGATGGCCTTGAGAGCTAAGCAATCCTTTGTAGGATGGAGGATCCTCGTAGTGCATACGGTATTTAGGGTCAGAAGTTTTGTTAACCTCCTCTTGATTTATGTCGGAGGCAACTTGATTTTGTTGTTATCAAGGAGGTGTTTGAAGATGATTGGAACTTCTTAGGTCCTTGAAAGAGTATGTCTGTGGAATTGATTTAGAAGCTTTTGGCGGTCGTTGTTGCGACGTTTGACCAACAGCGATCCTGAGATGCCTTTCCTCTATTACGAGAGGAAAAATTTACTTCGAGGATCGGTAGTCTTTTAGCCTCTTTGACTTTCTTCCTTTTGAGAAGCGTTGGCTTGTTCTCCTCGTATTTTCAGATCTTGCCATGTAGTTGGTGGGACAACCCCCATGACTTCCAACAATTCTATAGAAAGATTGTTGTGGCAAGTCTTCAATATAAACCTTTCGGTGATTGGATCTTTGCAGCTTATGGCTTTAATGCGGAAGCGCTTAACGAAACAATCAATCGTCTCTCCACTCTTCTGCTTTTCATCCAAGAGGGTTCCAATCGAGACTTCGGTGTCGTCATCGAAGAAGTTGTTGAGGAATAAGCTTTCCATATCATTCCAACAGTTGATGCTTTCGGCCTTGAGTCTTCGATACCAATCGAAGGCAGCCCAGCGAAGGGTACCGACGAATGACCGAACCATCAAGGGCTCATTTCCCGAGATCACCCCCAAGTGAGACTTGAAATAGATCAAGTGCTGTGTAGGTGACCCTCTCCCGTCAAAAGGTGTGAAATTAATCAAACTGAATTTTGGCGGGTAAGGAATTGAATCCCATTCTCTCGGATATGGACACGGGATGCCGGTCTTCTTGACCTCCTGTGCAGACATCAAAGCATTGATTTTATCCTCAAGCTCTTTCATCTTTTCACCGTCATCCTCCCCTTGTTTTGGATTACTCCCAATAGGAGGAATTGGAACATTTCCACCTTGAGCACCAGATGCAGCTTTCGTCGGCGGTTGATCGGCATAAATGTGTTCATCTACCTCCGAATCACTGTCTTCGACATTATGAGCATTATGGTGGGTAACTCCACCTTGTTGACTTGATTGGTGTTGGTGGTCGAGTTGTTGTGCAGCTGTATGGGTTTGCAACTCCCTCATCTGTTGCATGGCTAGCTCCATCTCTGTTCTCATTTCGGCCTTGAGCTCTTCTCTTTGCTTGGCTAAGGCTTCTTGTAACATTTGAGCCAGGACATCGGGAGTAATGGTAAAAGCTTCTCTGGGATGGCTACCAACACTTGACATTGTGTCATCGGAAGCTATCGCCGAATTGATGTCGGAAGCTTCATCATCAGATGACTCTTCCTCATGCATCCTTCTGTAGTCGATGAATTGGGTAGCTTGCGATTGCACCCGAGACATTCTCTGAGAAATTTGAGACCCAACCTTTCCTCCAGGAGTGAAGTCAGGATCTGCATCCATCGCCGGTCCTTTCCCTTTGTTCACCATGTTGATAGTTACTTCGGGAAACTCATCAAATTGGATGGATGATCTCTTTCTTCTCCGATGTCGTCTTGATTGTGGCTTCAGATTTTCCGTTCTTGTGAGGAAAGCCGTTCGAATCTTGAAGCTCTTTGTGGGTGGCGTTAGACTTCGAGCGGGCACATCGATAACCACGTCTTAATCAATTTTGCACATGAGCAAGAACAATCTATTTAAATCGATCGTCCTCTTTCTTGTGTTGCCACTGACGATAACACGGTTGATGTGGTTTGCCATCGGTTGTACTTCCACCCCAAATATAGCGTTGTCCTTGGTGGAGGACCGTCTTCTTTTGGGGTGTCGATCATTCGACTTGGGAGGCTGCGCCTCAAATTCTTCCTTTAGTAGACTTCGCGGACCCTTGCGGGATGCTCAAGCGAGATGCAATTGGAATTCTAGAAGCACGAGATGTTTCGACTTGCTCGGGACTCTTAATTTGGGTAATCAAGCGTTTCTTCAGGTATTTTGCCTTTATTTCACGGTACGTGGACCAAGGCGACTAAACCGAAGTTGTCGTATTTCCGGACTTAAAGGTTGATACCTCAGTAGGAGAAGTGGAAGAAAGGCGGAAAAGCCCATTTTGTCAAGGCATGGAGGGCGCCTGGCTGTTGGCGGTTCATCTTGTCTGTTGGCGAGGCGGTTTACCCGCCACCATTTGTTGGCGGCGGCTGGCTTGTCACCTTGGCGAGGCAGTTTATTACCTGCGCTGTTGGCGAAGCGGCTCCGGCTTCTCGGCGGCGAGGCGGTTTATATCTCGGTGAATGTTGTTGGCGGCCGATTCTTAACCGATTTTGATGTCGACCGGGATCCATGCTTGGCGATTTTGAACCGTTCTTTGGGTTGCTTTTGACTCTTGCGCCTTGCGAACAATGCGCGTGCTTTCGAGCAAAGCGTGCAGCGTTTTTGGCGCTCCTTCTTTGTCAATCGGGTCCTTTTGGCGAGAACCCATTCTTCCTTGGCGAAGTCTTGGCGGGTTGAAGCGGCGTAGTTTGTTGGCGCTTTGATCATGTGAGTTAGATGCGATAGTGAACTCCATCCGTCGACTCGGTGCCTTGGCTAATTGGCGAGCCATCTTTTGGCGTCGTCTTTGGCGAGCTCTCTTCGTCATATCGGTTGAGATCTTGTTGAGAGGAAATGCGCCTACGTAGTAGCGAACAAAATGGTTCGCATCATGAGCGAACCTCCCTCTTAGGGGATGAGATCCTCAGATGTTTGCGGGATGAGGAGGACTTTGATGAGGAAGAGGAGATATTCTTGGTTTGGCTTGATCGAAGAAGTAGTCTATTCCATCAACCATGAGGTCGGCTGATCGTGCAAGGCTGCGACACAACGATCTCGGGCTCGAGACCGTTGGCTCCCCGTAATTAAGCCATCGTGTTTGTGTCGAAAGTTGATTCCATTTGTAAAACTAGAAAATTACACTTTTGGTTCGGTTACAAAGAATTTAGATAACTCTCTTACAAACTCGAACAAAAGACGCTACAAGTGTAGATCTTACGTTTTCGTGGGTCTTTGCACGATGCGGGGGGCCAGCGTAATCCGTGGACCACCCGGCGGCGATCGTCGAATCGGCGGGGTTTAGTTGATGCTTCGCAAAGGAAACAAGAACTTCAGCAAATATCTTAGCAAGGTAAGATATCTACTCTTCTCAAGAATAAGTCAAGGCTTAAACTTCGAGGAATCTCGCGTGGATCGTGTTCTTGAACTCAGGAAGCTTGGATCTCGATTGCCCTTCGATGGCGACCCTACCCAAGTGGGCGTAGGAGGTATTTATAGTCTTTGAAAGCGTGCCCTCTTGAAACACAAGTGTCATAAGTGCGGGGAAATTTGCGGTTAAGCGCGGCGGTCGAGCGCCTCGTAACGCCTCGGTGGCGGCGGGCGTTAAGCTTGCCTGGCGGCGGCGGCATGCTTACCGGCCCGACAAGAGCAATGTAAATCCCCTCTTTTAAGCGGTTTCCTGCTTTTGGAGCGCGATTAAATGCCCTAGAATCACGCCTAGTGGTATCTTCGGATGTAACGCACATTAAAGTGTACGAGCGTCTCTGCATTGATAAAGTCAAGTGGGCCCCACCAAAGATTGATTTAGACCCGCCGAGCTTCGTTTGGTATTACAGTGTCGTCTTTGGCGAGACACAAATAAGCTAGTCGCGAGACACATCAAGGTGTCTCGCTTCGTGGCGAGGCACCAACAAATGTCTGCATAGCGGTGAGACACATCAAGTGTCTGGCTCGTGCGAGGCACACACAAGTGTCGCTAGCAGACACATCAAGGTGTCTCGTTAGATGCGAGGCACACACAAGTGTCTCGCACTGTAGCGAAACACAATATTCCTCTGTGTTGACTTCTTGAGATTTCGACGACGTTGTCCTTCGATCTTCTCATAATTTAGTCATGTTTGAGGTTCTTCAGCAATTTTTGATGCCTACAGTCGGCCCCTGTGGGGGGTTTACAATCAATATTGTTAATCAACTAAAATCAAGTCGGCCCCTGTGGGGCTTACAATCAATATTGTTAATCAATAAAAATTAGGTCGGCCCCTGCGGAGCTTACAATCAATATTTTTAATCAACAAAAATTAAGTCGGCCCCTGTGGGGCTTACAATCAACATCGCCGATCGTCTATTTTGATTGAGTCAGTCCAATTGTAAGTTGTGGTTCTCTGGGTCAGCAGCGTTTAGATTGAGCCTGGAGCCTACGGAGTTGGCCCGTGCGGGGGTGGCAACTTTACAGCTGTCAACCCGTAAGTTGGACGTCTAAGGCTTGCGTTACGTCCGGATCTTCGTCGGGAAGGCCGATCTCTTTTTCGGGGCAAAAAGTAGGTCTGAGTCGGCTCACGTGGGAGCGGCGACTTCATAGAGAACGACCGTGCGGGTTGGGTGCCTAGGACTTATGTGGCGCCTAGGTCTTTCTCGGCAAGGCCGATCTCTATTTGAGGTATTTGAGGCAAAGAGCAAGCCTGAGTCGGCTCACATGGGAGCGGCGACTCCGTAGAGAACGACCGTGCGGGTCGGGTGCCTAGGACTTACGTGGCGCCTAGGTCTTTCTCGGTAAGGTCGATCTCGCTTTGAGGCAAAGAGCAAGCCCGAGTCGGCTCACATGGGGCGGCGACTTCATAGAAACGGCCGTGCGGGTTGGGTGCCTAGGACTTACGTGGCACCTAGGTCTTTCGGCAAGGCCGATCTCTATTTTGAGGCAAAGAGCAAGCCCGAGTCGGCTCACATGGGGCGGCGACTTCATAGAAACGGCCGTGCGGGTTGGGTGCCTAGGACTTACGTGGCGCCTAGGTCTTTCGGCAAGGCCGATCTCTGTTTTGAGGCAAAGAGCAAGCCTGAGTCGGCTCACGTGGGAGCGGCGACTCCGTAGAGGATGACCGTATGGGTCGGGTGCCTAGGACTTACGTGGCGCCTAGGTCTTTCTCGACATGGCCGATCTCTATTTTGAGGCAAAGAGCAAGCCTGAGTCGGCTCACGTGGGCGCGGCGACTCCATAGAGGACTACTGTTTGGGTCGGGTGCCTAGGACTTACGTGGCGCCCAGGTCTTTCTCGAGAGGCCGACAGGTGGTCGTCGCTGCGGCTTCGTTCGGAGTTAGCGAGCAAGCGTAGGGGGCCTAGCTCAACTTATCGAGGTCGGATAACCCAATTTTCACTTAGCGAATGGGATTTGTTTCCTTCGTTGAGTGAGCAAGATCGCCTGTTGCGACTAAGCGAGAAGAGTTCCTTGACTCGGCTAAACGAGAAGAGTTCCTTGACTCGGTTTAGCGAGAAGGGTTTCTTGACTCCACTCAGCGAATAGGGTCAGCTTGACTCGACTTCGACTAGGAAATTACCTTGATTTGGCTAGTGCGATTGGGTTTCCCCAATTCGTTTAGTGAGCTAGGGGCCTTACTACGTTGCTGTGAGGGATCGATTGCCATTGGATTCGGCTATGCAGTCGTTTAGTATTTCTTGCATAATTTGTGACAAGCAACAATAATTAGGAGCAGAATACTGAATTGTATTGAGGTGGATTGAGCAAAATTTACAATGCAAAATTATTGAAAAAACTTCCTGAGGTGCTCGATATTCCATGGATGCTGTAAGACTCTCCCATCGGGGCTTCTAAGTCGGTATGTTCCGGGGCGCAGCTCTTCAAGGACGGTGTAGGGCCCTTCCCAATTGGGTGCCAGCTTGTCACGCCTAGTGTCCCTGTCAAATGCCGCCTTCCTTAGCACCAGGTCGCCGACACGGAATCTCCTTGGTCGGACCTTGCTGTTGTAGTATCGGGCGATTCACTGTTGATTGACAACTTATTTGTGCAGAGCGGTCGCTCGAACCTCATCTACCAAGTCCAATTGCACCCGAAGTCCAGCGGAATTTACCTCTTCATCAAAGTGTTGGAGTCGGATAGTGGGCATGCCGACCTCCACTAGGGTTACCGCTTCTGCTCCATAAGCTAACATGAAGGGAGTTTCTCCGGTTGAACTCTTGTGGGTCGTCCTGTACGACCATAAGATGCTCGGCAACTCTTCGACCCAATTGCCAACTGCTTTATCGATCCTCTTCTTCAGAGCTTGGAGGATGCATTTATTAGCAGCTTCCGCTAGTCCATTGCACTTGGGATGGGCCACTGAAGTAAATTTGAGCTTGATCCCCCATTCCTCACAGAAGTCTTGGAACCCTCCACTGTTGAACTAAGTACTGTTGTCGGTGATGAATGAGCGGGGGACGCCAAACCGACACACAATTGATTTCCATGCAAAGCCGGTAATGTTGCTCTCTCCAATCTTTGCTAAGGGCTCGGCTTCAATCCACTTGGTAAAGTAGTCGATGGCAACTATTAAAATTTCTTGTGCCCCAAAGCAAGAGGAGGCGGCCCGGTATATCGAGCCTATTGGTAGGAAGGGGCCGAAGATTGAAGTCAGCTCTGTGACAGTATCTCTGGGGATCTCTGCAAAGAGTTGGCACTTCTTACATTTGGAGACAAGCCTCCTGGAGTCGGCCACTATGGTTGGCCAATAATATCTTTGGCGGATGATCTTACGGCGAGTTCATACAGGTGGTTTCCACGAGGCGCCGTGGATCTCCTTCAAAACATAATCGGCTTCGGTCGGTCGAAGGCACCGAAGATAGGGTCCAACTCCGCTGCTTTGATAGGACGACCGGTAAAGCTAGTCGTCAATCATGAGATAACGGCGGGCAGTCCTCTGTAAACTCTTCGCTTCGGCCGCGTCTGTGGGTAAGACGCCACTGATCAAGAATTGGATGATGGGGTCCATCCAACAGGGCTCTAGGGGGACGTCGGCATGCATGACGTCCGAAGGAGCTCCTATAATGCTGGGATGTTGAAGTGTACCGGTGAAGATAGGTCCGGAACTGCTCATAGAGCTGGTGTCACGAGAAACCGACAAAGGCGTCCTTCGGCGTTACAGTCACGAAGGACTTGTGTGATCTTGAAGTTGGTGAAGTGGGCCAGTAGATCCTTGAAAATCTTAAGATATTGGGCCATCCTCTTGTCTTTGGCAGCATATTTGCCGTTGACTTGGTGAACGACCAGCTGGGAGTCGGCCATTATATTTAAGCTCTCGGCTCTAACTGCTAGGGTGGCCCGGAGGCCGGCAATGAGGGCTTTATACTCAGCTTTGTTGTTTGAAGCAGAGAACTTGAAGGCTATCGACTGCTCTGTAACTATTCCTTCTGGGCTGCACAAGACAACGCCGGCCCCACTCCTCGCTTCACTCGAAGAACCGTCCATCTTCAATTCCCACCAAGAGGCGACTTCAGGTGAGTCGTTCTCAAGGTCGGGACATGGGGGAAGTACCGCCGTCTGCTTTGTCTGCTTGGGGGATGTCGGTTGATCAGGAACGGTGAGGTCGGCCGGTTCGCCATCTGGCGAGGTTGACTCTATGAGGAAGTCGGCCAAAGCTTGCGCCTTGATGGTGGTCCTGGGCTCGAACTGCACATCATATTCACTGAGTTCGATCAACCATGCAACCATCCTTCCAGATGTGGTGGGACTTCCCAGGGACTTCTTCATCGGTAGACTCGTCCGTACAATGATGGGGTGTGCTTGGAAGTATGGACGAAGCCAACGAGCAGTGGTGATGAGGGCAAAAGATGCTTTCTCGACCAAGGGGTAGTTAAGTTCTCCCGCCCTGAGGATCCGACTGACATAATAAACCGGCTTCTGGATGTGGTCTTCTTCTCGAACAAGCACCGAGCTTATAGCTTCGGGTGAGACGGCCAAGTATAGGTACAGGGTCTCCCCTTCCACTGGTTGGCTCAAGAGTGGCTTGATGTTCAGATAAGCTTTGAGTTCTCTGAAGGCGACACAACACTCTTCAGTCCACTCTAATTTCTTCTTGGGGTCTTTTGGTTCCCCTAAGTATCTTAAAGAGAAGGAGGCTGCTCTCAGCTGACTTGGAGAGAAAACGCCCCAAGGCGGCTATCTTGTCATTGAGTTTCTGAATGTCCTTCATGGTGCGTGGCTCGGGGAGTCGCTCAATGGCTTTTATCTTCTCTAGGTTAATCTCAATGCCCCTTTGGGTGATCATGAACCCCAAAAATTTTCCTGACTGCACCCCAAAAGCACACTTAGTAGGGTTGAGCTTCATGCGATAGCGTCGGAGGGTGGAGAAGATTTCCTCAAGGTCGGCAATGTGAGCGGCGGCGAGTTTCGACTTCACCAGGATGTCGTCCACATAAGCTTCCACATTGCGACCGAGTTGGGGTTTAAAGATCTTGTTGACCAGCTTCCGGTAGGTCGCTCTGACATTCTTGAGACCAAAAGGCATGACTTTGTAGCAAAAGGCGCCTCGGTCAGTGATAAAGGACGTCTTCTCCTGATCATGCTCCGCCATGCGGATCTGGTTGTAGCCCGAGAAAGCATCCAAGAAGCTCAGCGGTGATGTCACGCACTTCGTCTACCAAGCCCGATCAATGTGAGGAAGAGGTAAAATGTCTCACAGGGCAGCTTTGTTGAGGTCGGTGAAGTCGACGCATGTCCTCCATTTGCCGCTAGATTTCTTCACTAAGACGATATTGGACAACCATTCGGGATACTGAACTTCCTGAATGAAGTCGGCCTTCAGGAGTCGCTCGACCTCCTCTGCTGTCGCCCTTTGCCGTTCGGGCCCCAGGTGTCTCTTCTTCTGTCGAACTGGCTTGCAATGTCGGTCGACAGAGAGCTCGTGGCGAAATGCTTGGCATGTCTTCTGGACCCCAAGCAAACACATCAAGATTAGATAAAAGAAAAGTAATTATCGCACCTCTTAATGGTTCCGAGAGGCTGGACCCAATCCTGAGCGTCTTCTCGCCCTTGTCGTCGACCGGGATCTCATGGAGGTCTTCAACTGGAGTTGTCCTCTCACGCTCCCTCTTCTCCTTGAGCTGGTGAGTCGTCTTCTCGATGATGGGCATGGCGGTCGCGACTCCTTTTCCCTTGGTGGAGAGCGCATAGCAAGCTCGAGCCTCCTTCTGGTCGCTCCGGACTATCCCAACTCCTCTCGGCGTTGGGAACTTGATCATTTAATGATAAGTGGACGGAATGGCTCGCAAATGATGGAGGGACGTTTGACCCAGGATGACATAATGCGCCGACTTGATGTCCATCACTACGAACTTGACGTCAACAGTCGATTGGCATGGGGCTGCCCCACAGTCAAAGGAAGAGTGATTTGCCCCTCTGGTAGCTGAAAATGTCTTGTGAAACCAATCAAAGGACCCAAAGATGGCTACAGCTTGGATTTGTCAATACCCATGCGGTTGAATACATCCAAGAACAATATATCGACAGAGCTCCCAGTGTCGATCATGATTCTCTTCACTTTGAAGCCATAAATATCGGCTGAGATGACGATGGGGTCGTCATGAGGTGTCTCGACTCCTTCCAAGTCGGCCTCACTAAAAGAAATGGACATATTAGCCCTCGACCTCTTGTCGCAGCTGTTCACCCGCAAAGCATGCTTGGCATATCTCTTTCGGGCATTGTTGGACTCTCCTCCTAAAGTAGGACCGCCGCTAATGGTGTTGATAACCCCTCGACTCCCCTGTCCGACTTCTCTATGCTCCGAGTTGGGTCGAGGTTTGGGAGATCGAGAGCGAGGTCTGTGGTCATCCTTCTTGGGATGTTGATCCCTGTAAATCAAATTCTTCAAGAAGCTTCTCTGAATGAGGTCTTCAATGTCCCTTTGGAGAACACGGCAGTCTCGGGTGTCGTGGCCATGATTTCTGTGGTATCGACAAAATCGTCGTGCATCTCTCTTGTTTGGATCCGACCTCATCTGTGGTGGGGGCTTATTGAGGAGCCCATCCCTCTGGGCCTTGTCTAGGGCCCCAGAAAGAGAAGTGTTGAGGACTGTGAATACTGGAGGGGGAGCGTCTGCTCGTCTGTCCTCTCTCCTATTGAACTAACCATTACAGTTGTTCTTGGGAGGAGGATTCCTTAAAATATTTCTGGGCTCTTCCCTCAGGGTGGATCTTGGAGTGGACCTAGTAGGAGGGTGGCTGGAAGCGTGAGGGGCCACATGTGGAGTCGGCTGAGAAGGATGATGAGACGTTGGTACTACCGATGGGGTGGACGCCAAGACAGGAGTGGCCGCCTTGCTGGATTCGGCCTCTACTACGATCTTGTAAGCTTCAGCTTCTTCCATATTCATGTAAGCATGAGCTTTGGACATCAAATGCTCATAACTTCTGATGGGCTTCTTGTTGAGGGCTTTAGACAAGTCGTCCGGTCGCAATCCAGCCACCAAAGCTGCCATGGCGACTTTGTTCCCTTAATCTTTGACTTCTAGCCTCTTTGCCTGAAATCTCTTTATGTAGGCCCTAAGGCTCTCGCCCGGCTCTTGCTTGGTCTGGATGAGCACACTGGACGGTAGTTTGGGCTTAGCGTTGGCTAAGAAATGGTGGATGAACTTCCGACTCAGTTCTCCGAAGCTCCCTATGGACTTCTTTTCCAGAGAGTTCCACCAGAGTTTGGCGCTCCCCGTCAAAGTGACTGGGAAGCAACGACATAGTGCCCGCCTCGCATCATGATCATGGTGTTATGATAATCACGAACATGTTGGCGGGTCTCTATCACCCCCGTACTTGTCCATCGTTGGCATCTTGAACTTCTCGGCAGGCGCTCTCATGATGGAGTCGGTGAAGGGAGTGTTCCCTCCAATGGCGTCGGCGAGTTGATATACGATTATAGTCGCTGTGCACGGTGGGTAGTTGGGAGCGGTGCCGCGCGCAGCGCAGGCCCGAGGCCGCATGCCCACCGGTTCCTTTGCGCCTTGGCTAGGGCGGGGCTCTCATTGGTGACGCCGAAGATGAGGAACGGCGTCTTGAGTTGGCGATTGTTTACTGCCACGTGAGACGGGCGCTCTTGGTGATCCCTTCTCGATTTATCAATATGAGGAGTCTCCGGGAGTGGAGTTTACAGCAAGACGAATCGGCGATCACCTTGAGTAGTAGAATGACGGCTAGCGGAGGGTTGATCCGCCGCCGCTGCTGATGGCGCTAGCTGTGCTACGAGAGCGGGGAGGCGAGTGAAGAGTTCATCGGCAAAAGCTCTGAGCTGGGCCTGCATGGTTGCTTGCATGGTCTGAGTGATCTTCTCGGTGGATTCCTGGAGTTGGGCTTGAGTGACATAGCCCACTGGTAGGTTCCCCAGCCCGGTAAGATCATCACCGCCGGACATGATTGCAAGAAGAAGAAAGGAGGCCCCACGATGGGTGCCAAACTGTTGATGTATATAATCACAGTCACTAACCTCGGTGTGAGTTTAGCTTTTAAGAGAGCGGAGTCCGCCTTCTCTCCTAATGTCCGGTGACGTTGCTCCGGTCAGGGGGTTCGCCTACGAGAAAACACCTGTGGAAGGGGCGGAGTTGGGATCTCCGGTGGTTCCTCCGACGGTCAAATTAGTAAGGATGAAGAAAAAATCTTCTGTAGAGAGAATTCACTGAGAGAAGATCGCTTACCTGGTTCACTGTTCTTATTGCTATTTATACCTAGGGTTTTTGGGGGCATTCTTATCTTTCCAATTGACAAGAGACAGCAGCTGAGTCAACCCTCTCTTCCACGTGTGGGCTAGCAATTGGCTGAGCACCCCTTTGTCGGCTACGGTGGCTTGCCTTTACAAGTATCAAGTTGTGGGTGAATTGAGGGTTAGTGTGGTCTATTCGCCATTAATGAGATGGGATTGGCGGCGCCTGTAGCCGCATGGGTCCGAGGTGCCTTAAATACCGTGAGAGATGGAGGAGTTAAGGGGTTGTCAGTGCATTCAATGCGATGTTGATGGATTGTTGGGCCCAAGTTTTGTATAACCGTCGTTTAGGTTGGGGGAACCACATAGGATAAGAGAGAGGGGAGCCGAAGCCGGGCGGCCGACTTGCACGGCCTCTTGAGGCCTCCATTAGAATAATCAGTTGAAGGGGACGACTAGTACCGCCCTTTGCGTCGTCCGGGAGGACGGATAGCTAAGAAAGGGGGGTTAGGTTTGCTTCGCATTGTCTGGAGAGGCGACGATCGGTTGGAAGAGATTATGATAGATAAGCGGTTGGGAGGGCGACTAGTACCGCTTTCGTCGTCCGGGGGACTAGCGGTTATAAGGAGATGGTGAGTGCGTCCCCATGTCGCCGGGGACAAGCGACTTGGAAGGATAGCCGAGGCAATCAATTGGTTAGGCGGACGGTACCGCCTTCGCATCGTTAGCGGGAGAGTTGTTGATAGGCCGACCCACACCGCCAGGCGGCTATGGCGATAGTCGTTTAACGGACCATGGCGAGGAGCGTAGAAACCCACCTGTCAGGCGTGGAGGTTCGAGTCGCTCGGGTTGACAAGCAAAATGTTTATCCATGTTAACACTTGATTTTCCTCTTTTATCACTACTTAGTAGTTATGACCATAATGATAGATATTCGTGAACTCCACTCATGATTCAAATAGGATTCGTTGTTTCTTCCGGTCAATTTAGTCTAAATAGGTTAGTCTAGTTTATCTCTGTTAATTGGTCTTTTCAACCCCAATTAAATTTATTCGTTGTAACATGCATGAAATAAAATGTTTTAACAAAAAATAATTACTGAGTCGTGCGAAATATTTTATTTTTAATGCTTTGAGTAACATATATTGTAATAATGACAAAAGAATATATAGGTAATATGCACATCAAAGCGAAAAGTTCAACTCAATTCAAGAAAATGAACTAAACATGAAAACTAGGATCAATTTCAATAAACTACTGTTGAAAAGTTTTGAGGTGGCATTTACATCACACATGCGCAAAAATTATAGTTGTTAGGAACTTAATTAAGACCGTCTTCATATATTTAGTCTTGATATTTCCTGGATGAGTGGGGGGAGTTGATTAATTGCAATTGGGACCCAACTAATACTGATTGGATTTAAGGTGGGATTAGTTTGATTGAAAGTGTGACAAGCTAATAGTTTGTTGACGCACGATTGAAATGGGCAGTTTTCACGTTAATGAGTGATGACCAACTTTAAATCTTGCCCCTCACGAGAAATAACTAGATAATGGGGGAAAAAAACTTTTCTTTCGATGCAAAGGGGGAAAAAAACTTTAAACCTGATTTTTTTTTTTTTCTTCCTTTCTTTCAACATAGTTAGACTCAACTAACTCTCTTTCTCTCTAGAATGAAACGTAATTGATATACGGAATCCAAAACTTTTCTTAAATATTGCGTAGTCCCTTGTTCTTTTTAATGAGATTATAAAATGACAATGAGGGTGTGCGTGCTTGATGCTCTTGTTTAAAGTAAGCAAAATAAGTCAGAAGAATCGCAGAAATGATAAAGCCAAACAAATTCTTGGAGGCACCAGAAACATGAGTCAAGTTGGCCAAAGCAGTCACGGTTCTGCAAGAGTACTAGAAGCTTCAAACATCATAGAACCATTTGACTCTACTTCCCTCTGGCTCAACATATGTACTTCTTTCAAATTTAAAATTTAGTCTTTAATCCTCATTGTAAATTTGAAGTTCCCTAGTGCCAGTCATGTTAGAATAGTTTTAAAATGATATCAGAATAATTCTGATTCACATCATATTGACTGCTCCATCGATTGTGTATTAAAAGCAAATTTCTGTGTAAATGATGTTAAATATAAAATTATTATGCTCAGTTCACATCACAATTTCAAAATTTTTATATTGAAAATGCTTCTAATGGTTTCCCATATTCAATAATTGACTATATGTAGTTTGGTTTGCTGTGAAAGCATAGAAACGGGTTAGAAAGAGTTTGGCACACCAATCTGAGAAATCATTTTCTTAGAACACGTTTCTATTTTTCTTTTGGTTGTGTTTAAATTATGGGGAAAATCTTTTCGAAACATCAGAAAACACCATATTTTTTGTGGAAATCTAATTCAAAGGTTTTGCATGGAATTTACTCAGAATTAAGTAGGGAACCTAATTTTTCAAGAAAAAATTGGTGCAAGGGTGAGACTATCTATTTCTCTCACTGGTTTTAAAGCTATGCATTTCTATTTTAACTACAAAACCAAACAAGGATTCACACAGAAAGCAACTTTCACCCATATTTTTCTAGATCGAAACAAACAAAAATTGAAATTATTCTATGAGAAGCACTTAGAAAATCAGGAAAAGAATTTTCATGTTCAAATGATTTTCTTTTGTTAGTTGGAAAACAACCAAACACATCCTCTTCATAAGTAATTTAATCATTTCAAAGATATTCACCCATCACGAGTCAACATGCTCCAATCTTCTAAAGTTTCTTTTAAAAATGTATTAATTGTAGTAGATTTTCTCATAGCCATAACATATAAATTCTAATAATTTTGAAGACCCTATAGATTAATAATATGTGACCGTACAATTTCACATATTTATTTCTATGTAAAACTTAATAAAATTGAAAAAAAATTAGCATTTTACAATTTCCACCATTGAATGTGAAATAACAGGAAAATATAACCTCATTTCACAGTTCTATTATTAAATGCTAAGAAATACATGAAAATATGAAATAGAAACTCATTTCAGATTATTACACCTTTGAAAAAAGAAAACATGGAGATAAAATAACTTACGGATGATAATCATGTAGATGATGAGAATCCCAACATTTTGACCAAAAGCAAACCCACAACTCCGGAGGAATTAGCTCATTGGAGATGTTCCTATTTGACTTTAAGCCCTAGAAAATATAGTCTTACAAAAGAAAAAAGAAGGCTTATGTGTTAATTGGGGATGAGCAAAAATCATATTAACTATTTTGCTAGTTGTATCACTAATAAGTCTTTTTCATCCATAGACCCATAAGTTAACTACTTAGTCGTTCTTATTCACAGGTTCACAACTTTTTTCATTATATAATAATTAATACACTAGCTCTTAACTTAAATATATTATTTGTACTATTACTTTTAGTTATTAGCATTTTTTCCAATATTAGTTCATTAAATCTTTCATATTTTCAACAAGTACCTCAAAGCATTGAATTTTATATAAGTTATTTTGAAATGAGTCCCTCCAATTAAACGTAGTTGTAGCAATAAGAGAGATTATTATGAAATTACTTAAGAATTGAGGAATCTAATAGCAGTTTCTGTGAGTTTAAGGGTAACTTCTTAATATGAAAGATGCAGGGACTAATATGAAACAACTCATATATTAATAGCTGCCAAAAATCAGCGGGGCCATGCCCGCCCAAACCCGTCATTGGTAGACTGATTTTTTTTCCCGTTCATGATTAAAGCGGGACCAGTAAACTTAGAAGCCCTTTCTTGCAAAAAGACACACTATTCATACTTCTCTGGTCGCAGGACTGGCCGAGCTAATAGGCGTTACTTTGCGCAATATGGAACTGTTGCATGATTGATATTGATGGACATGGACAAATTTGGTCCCACTTTGTAAAGGCTATAAAGTTCTCTGCTTTACCTACAGTGGAGGAGGAACCCACAAACACAAGGCAACCTTTTGGATTTAGATCTCTTTAACTAGTTGATAATTAAAGACTCTAATTTTTTCAATTATTGTCGTACATTCTAAGAGGGTGTTTGGGGAGGCTTATTTTTGGTGGCCAAACTTTAAAATTTGCTTTTTCATTCTATCTGTTTGGTAAAATGCCTAATAAGTTAGCTTATAAGTCCATTTTAAAAGGTGGTATAAACTTTTGAAAAACTAACTTATAAGCTCATTTAAAAAGCTAGGTTTGACCAAACAAATTATTATTCTACTCAAATAGTTTTATAGTATTTTTATCAAAAAGCCAAAAGTCACTAAAAGCTAGCATAACTTAAAAGCTTAAAAAAAATAAGCCTTCCCAAACACCCTCGAAATTCAATAGACAAAAATATATCGCATATGACTTTTCTATTATGATAGTGGTTTTTAGATAATAGTGTTTTCAAAAAATATTGGTTTTCAAGATCATAGTGGTTTTTCGCTCCAAAAAAAAAAGATCATAGTGATTTTATCTTATGGTCTAATCTTGTCCCTTAAATTTAGAATGTACGGCAATGATTAGAGAAATCGGAGACTCTCCAATTACCAACTAATTGGAGAAGATTCGAATCCCAATCTTTTTTATGCTTTTGTTTTGGTGTCTTTTATCCCATTAATTATCACTTGAACCCTATGCAATTTCTAAGTTCTATGATATTTCCTTTTCTGTGCATTTAGTTTTCAGAAAATTTATTCAAAGCCCCTACTTTATAAATTTATTTAAATCACGCCTTTTTATTCCATTTGATTTTATTTAAATTTGTGTCACCTGCGTAGCACATGACACTCCATCCAATGTTCTTGGAAACCTTTGGTTATTTAGATCTGTAGCAACTGTGTAAATTGGACCTAAATGCAATATAAATTTAATAGAAATTTTGAAAAGTGTGGCAGATGGTATCGAAGTGAAATGGGATTGAAACTTTGGGATATTAAAGTGGAAATAGTTGGATAAACTTTGAGTTGCCAAAGTGGAAAAAGCCTAATACTAATCATACTCTCTTTTAACAGGTTGATAGGAAGTATTAGGGTAGGAAGTAGATCAAATCTATTACTTCTAAAACTATGAAGTAGGAAGTAGTGGAAGTACAACTTTTTTGCTTGTTTCACAAAAACTTTCCTTGGACAATATTGTCCTTAATCTTTTAAATATCACACATTATGATCCTATCGTAATTAATAGAATCCTTTACATAGACCTTAAATTTATACTAATCATTTGTTTAAATTATTAAATAAACCTTATATCTCCCGATACAAATGTTGTGGCCCTCTCTCTCATGCATTCATGAATTTAGTGTGTAATATTGCACAAAACCCCCCTCTCAAACCATATTCTCATTAAAACCTATACAATCAAGTTGTGTGTATAATATCTTCGTGAATAAAAACCTTAGCCCAATTAGTCGTTTCCCCTATCTGTGTTTTTTGTGGCTGCGAATTCATGTGCACTTTTGTCCCAAAGCCCCTCTCAACTCTTAATTTGCATGTCACACCCTCCCATCACAATGATCACATATACCTATGTTGTATCATAAATTCATAATCATACTTCCTTTAAAAGTGTGAGTTTGGATAAATCTTTTCATGGTCAATATTACTCTTGATCCTTTTGGATATAACATTGTGATTTTATCTTAATTAATAAAAATATCTTTAATATGATATATTATTACTTGTAATCCTATGCTAATTAATAGAAATATCTTTAATATTAATAAATTCTTAAAACCCAAGAGTTATAAACAATGTCCTTAAAAATCTAAAAATTATACAAAGCACCCTTAAATTCAAAAGTTACAAACAACCCCTTACAAATATCAAATTTCAAAAAAATCCTGAAACTTTCAAATTACAAATCGTTGTTTGAAAATTCTAAAATTATAAACATCAAGCCCTAAAAATCTAGATGTTACAAAAAACACCCAAAATGCAAAAAAAAAAAAAATACTAGAAATCTAAAATTTTGGAACAACCTCATGAGTAATATAAAACTACAGATAGGATCCTAAAATTAGAAAATTACCAACAACCTCCGCACCAAAAATTATATAAAACACCCTAAATTATTTTTTATTTTTATTTCTTTTTTATGCCGCCTTTGTTCTGGAGCCCCGCTTCGCTTCTTATATAATCTAAAGACGCCGTCTGTTTCTGTAACAGTAGTGTCTGTAACAGTAGGAAGAAAAATTACCAAAACACCCTTTACATGTATTTACCGACAGCGAGGCATCTAAAACTTCCGGGTATTCGATATTCCATTCGGATCCGACTTTCATGCAAACTAACCGCTTAGATCCGAATCCGTAGAAAGAATCTAGAAAGATTAATTCAAAATGTCGAGATTTATTTTTGGTAGGCTGAGATTTATTTTTTATTTAAGGAAAAAGATATTGACATTCATATGTATATATAATTTCATATTGAAATAATTAAGAAAAAGCACTAACTTGTAAATATTTGTTAAGATTTTTTAAGATTTATATTGTTTTCTTCAATTGAAATAGACATTTTGTTTGTTAGAAGATTTTTGAAGTTGTTACCAATTGAATCTTAAAATCTCAGGCATAACAAACTTTCTACATATGGAGGTAGGCTTTCTTGCATCCTCAAGTGTCTTTGTTTAAACACTAATCTATTAAAATGAGCATAGTTAATTGATACCTATGATATGATTGACAATGATTTTTATTCTGATGGGTATATACACAAATGATCAAGTTTGGCACATGTTTACGTGATTTGTTTTGAAGACGTTTACGTCATTTGTTTCCTTCAAATAAAGCATTTAGGTGGGCATAATGGTTATGGTGTTTTTTTTAGAGTATATTTCCTCTCATTCGGTGATCATTTACGGAAGTGCAGGGGCACTTCCGTAAATGAGCCCCCGATCTGTGGCTATCGAACCCCTTGACGGCAGGGTTCTCGATAGGAAATGTACTTTTTTTAAACCAATAATCAAGAGTCGGACTACTCTAAAACTTAATTGATATCAATTAGTATTAAAATTTTATATAGTAAAAATTTTATATAGTGCTTCCATTGAAAAAGTAAGAATTTTATATGGTGCTAATTCAAATGCAACATTGAAACATAACAAATTATATATTATTCTTTGGTTTTTTACTAGAAACCACTTAAAAATAAGGTAATTATCTGAAAACCACCTTCTAATTTCAATTTATAATAAACGACCGTCAAAATAGGTTTTGTTGCAATCATCACCTCCCATTCAAATTTTCACTAGAAAAATTAAAAATAAGTTTAAAAATTCAAGTTTAAATTACCTAAGTTGTATCTTAATAAGATCTAGACACCTGAAAAATGAGATGTGTTCTTGAATGCAAGTTTTCTAAACATAATTTTGGAGCTTTAATTAAAATTTTTGAATGGAGTTAGTTAATTACAATAAAAATCCACTTAAAAAATAATTTATAAATAAATTAAAATTGAAAGATAATTTCAAGGTGGCTTCTGGGTTTTTATTAACAAAAAAACCTTTGTTCTTTGGACATGGCCAGTGATTTCATGGGGGTTATCATTCAAATGGATCGAACACGTGAAAAGTGATGAAGGGCTCTTTCGTAAGGCACTCATAAACGCCGGCGGCAAGTCGAACAGCGAACGAACTTTGGTCGTCACGTCATGCCACCTGTAATTTAGGCCCACGTGTCGAGAAGATTCTGCTGTCCCCAGTTCCATCCTCCCTCGCTAGGAGAAAGTGATACGAACTGACTATATTTATCTCGGATTTAGATCTAACGGCCAGTATCCACTCTTAAAGCAATCACATATATTTATCTCGGATGTTTTAAGAGACTGAACAATCTATCAGTAGTAATTTCGAGTTATTTATGAAATAATTTGAATTAATAATTACAGGTAAAATTCTACTACTCAAAAAAGGAAGGTTTCTAAAGAACAGAGGAGGACGGCTTTGTCCAGACAACCGCTGTGCTCTGCCCCCGCACCACCACCACCCTGCAGCAACGGTACAGTGGGCCCCACGGAGCCCCTTTTTTCGGCATTTTATTCCGAAACTGCCCTTGTGTTCCAATCCAACAGTGCGTCTCGTAAAAATGAATCAGACCCCCCGAGAAAAAACATGAATTTTGAAATGATGAGAACAGAGGGGGAAAAAAACTTTATCTTAACTATGCGAACAGCTTTTAGGTGAATCGGAGATTTTGGGGGAAGCTTTTGGTGATCAATCTCGTAGAAGGCGCCAATCTCCAACTCATTGTCTGCAGTTTGAACAAAAACATTAAAAACCTAGAGCAAAAAAGAAACAGGCAGTTCTGACTTTACGAAAACGCCCCTGCGTAATATTTTACGAGATGCACTGTTGGATTGGAACACAAGGGCAGTTTCGGAATAAAATGCCGAAAAAAGGGGGACTCCGTGGGGCCCACTGTACTGTTGCTGCAGGGTGGAGGTGGTGCGGGGGCAGCGCACGGCGGTTGTCTACACGAAGCCGTCCTCCTCTGTTCTTTAGAATCCTTCCTTTTTTGAGTAGTAGAATTTTACCTCTAATTATTAATTCAAATTATTTCATAAATAACTCGAAATTACTACTGATAGATTGTTCAGTCTCTTAAAACATCCGAGATAAATATATGTGATTGCTTTAAGAGTGGATACTGGCCGTTAGATCTAAATCGGATGGATCCATAAGTTAACCTCTATTTTCCCGCCTTAAGTTAGGTTCTACTTTGGCAATGACCAATAGATTTGAGTTAGGGACCAATCAAAAACTCGACCAAGTGATATGCACGGATACAATTCGTCACCATAAATTTCATCTTTTTTCTCAGTAAAATTCTCTTGCTAATGAAGATATGATCTCTCTGTAAATCACCCGTTTTTAAAATCATTCATTTTCACCCATAATTGTGTTTCCTCAACAACAACAAAAATGGAAACTCCATAATTATTCATCCGACGGGACACTCTAATTAATTAACAATGTATGTTTTTATTTATTAAACATCTTAATAACTTTGATGGTTATGAGAAATTTCAAGGCAGACTACCTTATGATTGAAGCAAAGTATCCCGTATTAATCAGTATGGAACTTTAGGGGGTGATATGACAACTAGTTTGTTTTTGACAAGGACCCTGTAACTCCTATCACATTAACGCGCGTGTCATTTGCGGGTGTTGCCTAATTTAATAAAGTGATACGTGGGGTAATCTTAATTAAGATCAGTGGCTGTATTAATGATTACATGGGATGTTTTGCATCATGATGATTGATGACCATCTATAAAGTTCAGGAACCTTGTATGGACGAAATGATATGGGAGTGAAAATTTTTAGTTTTGCCTTCTGTTTCCATCTGCAGTCTATTAGTTTGGCATCGTATATTTTCAAAGTTGATGAGTCATCAAGAACCTCATAACTTTAGGTGTAGTAGTTTGAAAGTAGTTTAAAAAAGTATAATTGACAGTATTATTTGGAGAGATGTGATTCGGGGAAGTTAACGAATATTCAGGGCTACTCTAAGTTTGTTTTTACTCAGATTAATCGCCAAGACGTGCCTAAATAATTAGGTCTATAGTGGAAACGTAGTTAACTGCGCACATAGCAGAGACCTATAGGTTTATGATTTGAAATTTTTTATTTTTTGTAATGGGCCAGGCCCGGGGAATATAACAAACAACATATCCGCCCCCAACAAAGAGAGTCTATAAAAGGAAACTACAGTAAAAAGCCCTAGATCTAAACCACCAAAATCCCTAAAATCTTAACCACCAAAATGTTGTTCTTTCACCGACGTCTCCTACCGGCCGCAGCGAGCGGCATGCTTCGGGTGGCCGATGCGCAACGCGCCGTCGAGGGCCACCGGCCACTCGTCGTCAACCGCCCACCCTTGCTCATCGAACCGGCCGTTTTCCCGCTTCCCCACTCCGCGGCTCCCTATGACGGAGTTAGAGCTGGTCAGTACCGTCGTGACTAAAAATGTGAAATATCACATTTGTCACCTCGATTCTGTGAAGAAGAAGAAGGGCTTCGTCTGCCCATATTGCTGTGGATGGCAGGAAGCCACGCCGGAGTGGTTAGGCGCTGCACTGCCGGGGCGGTGCCGACGGAGGAGCGATCGGCCTGGCGAGACTCTTTCCGCCGAAGAATAACAATGTGGCTGTTGTCTATCCAACCATTCGCTCCCTTCTGAATCATATTCGAAGAGCCGTAAGAAATTTCTATTTTTTATTTTTTTCCTTTTTTTTGTATTAACTTTTTTTTTGCTTGAAGACCCTCATCCCAAAGAATTTCTAGCGGAGTGCCCAAGCTGCAAATTCGATTTACTAGTGACGAGACCATGTCTCGTCATTTTTGTAAGCTGGATCCTCCTAGAATTATAGAAGAAGCCATCAAAGCAGTGGCCAAGGAGAAGGAAAAGGAAGAGAAAAAAGAGAGGGAAAGGCTTGCAAAGATACAGACAGATCGGCTGAGAAAGAGCCGAAAGAGGCAGGGAAAGTGAAGGTAAAAATGGTTAAAAAAATTTGATAGAAAATTTTGAAAAGTGTTTTGTTGTTAGAAAAGTTACTCCATAGAAATAGGCATGAATTTGGGGGTATCCAACATCCTTTTTTTGTTTTTTTTTGTTTTTATCCTTATTGTCGGTAGTGAGACCCGTACGAGCCTATGATCTTGTAGGCCCAGCCCAATATTACCGTGGCCAACAAGTTACTTCCAATCTCATGAAATATTCATGATGATACTTTTTTGGGGTTTTTATTTCAAGGCCCATTTGTTTACTCCTCTTTACCTCTAAGCCCACTAACTTTTGTATGTATCCTCCAACCCAATTATCTTCTTGTTTTTGCCTCTAAACCCAATCTGAAAAATACAGTACATATATCACTTGTATTTATACAAAAAAATGGTAAGATCCCCTTTCAATCCCCAACTCCTACCAGTACTCTCTCTCTCTCCCCCCTTCTTCTTCCCAAATTTCATCTCTGTGCCCTAAATCACAAAATCAACCCGTAGCCATTCTCTCCCGTTCGTGGACGCTGTTGTGGTCGCCTCATTGTCGTCGCCATCGTCGTCGCCCGTCGCCGTCCCAACCGCATTCCCCCCAAGCGTTGTCGCCGCCGTCGTGTCGCCATCTCCTCTCGTTGCCATCACCGTCACTGTCGCCTGTCGCCGCCCCATCGTCGCCATCGCCGTCTCATCGCTGAGTAACAATACAACCATCAAAGCCTTCCTCCTCTCACTAGATCTGACTTTAATTTCTCCCCACCTCCTCTTTCCCCTTCCTCTTCCCCTTGAGTGCTTGCCTTGCGAGCTTGTTAAAGAATGAGGAGATGAGGTATACGAGTTAGAAGATGGTTAGCAGATGTTTAGCGGATGGTTTTGTGAAGTATGAGAGGAGATGCTCTTTAATATCCTATATTTCTTGCTATAATTTCGTAAGGGGTAATATTTGCCATAATTTCACCTAATGCAATGGAGCTAATATATTTGCAAGAAACTTATAATAATTAATTAATTTTTAAGCTACACAAAATGGATGAACATTGAATGGTTTCAAAGATAATTTATATTAATTAATTCATCCGGGCTTTGGCATATTTAAGTTCATTGCTGAATTTATCAAAAGGAAATAAAAAGAGCCAAAATTAAGCCAAAGAGTTCAATAGCATAACGGCTATATGTCCAATTAACCTAAGATTTGAGTGGGCCCCACGGAGCCCCTTTTTTCGACATTTTATTTCGAAACTGCCCTTGTGTTCCAATCCAACAGTGCGTCTCGTAAAAATGAATCAGACCCCCCGAGAAAAAACATGAATTTTGAAATGATGAGAACAGAGGGGGAAAAAAACTTTACCTTAACTATGCGATCTGGCCCCTGGGCTTCGTCTGCCCATATTCGAAGAGCCGTAAGAAATTTCTATTTTCTATTTTTTTTCTTTTTTTTTGGTATTAACTTTTTTTTTTGCTTGAAGACCCTCATCCCAAAGAATTTCCAGCGGAGTGCCCAAGCTGCAAAATTTGATTTACTAGTGACGAGACCATGTCTCGTCATTTTTGTAAGCTGGATCCTCCTAGAATTACAGAAGAAGCCATCAAAGCAGTGGCCAAGGAGAAGGAAAAGGAAGAGAAAAAAAAAGAGGGAAAGGCTTGCAAAGATACAGACAGATTGGCTGAGAAAGAGCCGAAAGAGGCAGGGAAAGTGAAGGTAAAAATGGTTAAAAAAATTTGATAGAAAATTTTGAAAAATGTTTTGTTGTTAGAAAAGTTACTCCATAGAAATAGGCATGAATGTGGGGGTATCCAACATCCTTTTTTTGTTTTTTTTGTTTTTATCCTTATTGTCGGTAGTGAGACCCGTACGAGCCTATGATCTTGTAGGCCCAGCCCAATATTACCGTGGCCAACAAGTTACTTCCAATCTCATGAAATATTCATGATGATACTTTTTTGGGATTTTTATTTCAAGGCCCATTTGTTTACTCCTCTTTACCTCTAAGCCTACTAACTTTTGTATGTATCCTCCAACCCAATTATCTTCTTGTTTTTGCCTCTAAACCCAATCTGCAAAATACAGTACATATACCACTTGTATTTGTACAAAAAGATGATAAAATTCCCTAAATACCCTTTCAATCCCCAACTCCTACCAGTACTCTCTCTCTCCCCCCTCTTCTTCCCAAATTTCATCTCTGTGCCCTAAAAAACCAACCCGTAGCCATTCTCTCCCGTTCGTGGCCGCTGTTGTGGTCGCCTCGTTGTCGTCGCCGTCGCCCGTCGCCGTCGCTCGTCACCGTCGCCGTCGCCCGTCGCCGTCCCAACCGCATTCCCCCCCAAGCATTTTCGCCGCCGTCGTGTCGCCATCTCCTCTCGTTGCCATCACCGTCGCTGTCGCCTGTCCCCACCCCATCGTCGCCGTCGCCGTCTCGTCACTGAGTAACAATGCAGCCATCTAAGCGAAGGTAAGCTTCCTCCTCTCACTAGATCTGACTTTAATTTCTCCCCCCCCTCCTCTTTCCCCTTCCTCTTCCCCTTGAGTGCTTGCCTTGCGAGCTTGTTAAAGAATGAGGAGATGAGGTATACGAGTTAGAAGATGGTTAGCAAATGATTAGCGGATGGTTTTGTGAAGTATGAGAGGAGATGCTCTTTAATATCCTACATTTCTTGCTATAATTTCGTAAGGGGTAATATTTGCCATAATTTCACCTAATGCAATGGAGCTAATATATTTGCAAGAAACTTCTAATAATTAATTAATTTTTTAAGCTACACAAAATGGATGAACATTGGACGCTAGTTTCAGTATAATTTATATTAATTAATTCATCCAGGCTTTGGCATATTTAAGTTCATTGCTGAATTTATCAAAAGGAAATAAAAAGAGCCAAAATTAAGCCAAAGAGTTCAATAGCATAATGGCTATATGTCCAATTAACCTAAGAGGATTGCTTTGGTGCTACAAAATGGATGGAAACTCGTTACCCGGTAAGTGTATCTCAAGGATTCAGAGGATTTCTATAAACAACATGCTTTAATATTATTTTCCATATCTGGATCATCTCCAGCTTCTTTGTCCTGGCAAAAGAGGATAAGTATCTTATATAAGTAAAACACATAAACAAATTCTCACACACACACCAGCTTATTATATTTCTATATCTCTAACTTTAACAATGATCAGGATACCGTCCCTGCTACTAAAAATTTTTGCATCAACATGTTAACTCTTTGGGTTTTTTGAATGATATGTATGACTTGTGCCTCAAGATTTACAGGATATCTTTCCAAGTTTTCGAGTAGAAGAGAGGGACAATTTGTTATGTCTATGGGGTTGTCCTCCTCCAGTGCAAGTTTTTTATTAGTATTGGACACCTACATTGTATTCAAATCTCATTGTATTCATTATGAACTTTTAATCATCACTCTCAAGAAGTATCAAAATTTAGTGCATTCTTTTGATCTCCCTCTTCATGCATGCATATAGAATTCAGTCATAAATCATGTAGCACGCATATGGAATCCAGTCTATTGTATACATTTGTGCTTTTGTTTAGTTTTGCAATATGTCGAGTGTTTGTATAAATTTTTGAGACTTCATTGTGTTACCAAAGAAGAAGGTACATTGACATATTATTCGGGGTTAATTTCAGCAGACCCCCATCTATATCACCTAATCGCCAATAGACCCCGCTTGCAGTTCTACTTTTGTAAATAGACTCCCTGTGTGATTTTTCTTTTTTTTTCTTTTTTTACTCTTCAAATTGTTAAAAAGGTTTGAGGAAGTGAGTAGACCCCCTATAGCCCTATTGTCAAAATGCGTACATTCTAGTAACATTAGCTGCTCGTACAAGTAATAGACATGTAGCATTAGAAGTTAGAAAGGTGGAATTATAATTAATTATAATCAAAAATAATTTCTATGAAAATTATTTTTCAATTAGTAAGCCAAAAGTCCGAAATTGTTGTTGAGGCGGTGTGCCAAAATATAACCATCACATGAAAAATTTATTTCTATAAAAAAATTATCATTTCTATAAAACTTATTTTTCTAAAAAAATGAATTATTTAGTCATTTTAAAATATTTTTATGTTTTAAAATTACGTGTTTTGTAAGGGCATTATTAGAAAACTAAATTTTATTCTCACTTATGAACAAATAATACCAAACATGGGAATGAGAATAAGCATTCCATTCCCAGGTCTCTTCCGTTCTATTCCCACCTTTTTTTTTCCATTCTCACTTACTCTGTTCCCGCGTACCAAACAAGACCTAATGCTCCCCTCAGCAAACACTAATCCCTCTCGTCAGAGTTTTCGCCTAATCTCTTCCTCTCTCATCGCCATCTCTGAATCTCCTCAGTCTCGATCTCGTTGATTCTCTCTCTCGTGATTCTTCATCTCGTGGTCTCGTCTCCTCATCAAGCTCGAATATCTCATAGAGAATCCATGGATGAGGGAGGTTAAGGTGAGATTTTCAATCATGAAGTTGATTAGGTTGAATTTGTCAATTCTTTTTAAGGTTTTTCCTATTTTCAATTTGTGAGAGTAACTGTGGACAATTTGATTTAGAACATTGTTCTAATCACCTATTTTGAAAGCTCAAAATTAGTGAAATGAAGATGAAATTCTGTCGTTGATTCATCAAAACCCCAATAAAAGTTTCGATTTTGTTGTTAGATTTCATTTTTAAAGTGTTTCGTTTATTGTATGATCTCACAAAATTCATTTTTTTCTTCTTTTTTTGGTTGGTAAATTTGAGGGTAACTACAGCATTTCGTATCTGATTGATTTTTGTTCAAGCATTATAAAATCATGGAAATTGGGGATATTTATGAGTTTTGTTTTGTTTTGTTTTGTGTTGACATATGAGTAAGTCTGATTCAAGGGTGTTAACTGAGATTGAGGGGAGCTTGTTTGTAGCTTGCAGTGCAGTGGTATTCGTTTCCATTTTCGAATTTAACAGCTTTTAATTAGCTTTTACATATACGTGTTTCTGGAGATTATCTGAGTCCAGGTCCTATCAGAACCTCCCGCACCGTGCGGGAGGTTCGATCCGCCACTGGAGAATAGAGGCGGTTTAGTAAAGCGCCCCCTCCATCTGCGGCCGGGGTTCTGATAGGATTTGTAGTTAGATTAATTATGTCCTTTGGCAATTTGGGGAATTCCTGAAACATATTCATAGTACAAGTATACACTAACTGCAGTGATTTCAACAAAGATGAAAAAATACAGTAATGCTATTTAGCTTCGCGGCGTAACTTCGCGCCTCAAGCAGCCCACGTGGATTCACCACGCCGCGAAGAAAACCCAACCCTCCGTGACCCTTCGCTTCTTTATTTCCCCAACCTTTGTTTCTCTCTCCTCACTTATTTCCCTTTCCCCAACTCCATTCCTCCGCCCTCTTCTCGAAAATTCTTCCCATCTCCCGTCGGCAATCCTCCGACCCGCTGGTGTCGCTCACGGCGTCGTTCGGCATTTGGAGGCCAAGCTAGGGCTCGACCTCCTCTTGGGCCCACCGAACTCAAGACCAAATCGACTTCATCTTCTTCTTCTTTATTCCTCCAAACCCATTCCTCCGCCTATTCTCCTTCCCTGTTTGCATCTTCCCATCGAGACCAAATCGACCTCCGAACCATTCTCATTCTCCTCATTTGCTTCTTCCCATCGAGACCAAATCGACCTCCGAACCATTCTCATTCTCCTCATTTGCTTCTTCCCATCCGAATTACAACAAATCGACCTCCTCTTGGGCCCACCGAACTCAAGTGCCTATATTACGTGCGTAGTCTCGGCCCGTGTGGCATCATTTCATTTCGAGTTCGCAGTCCCTCCCCAACAGATCTAGGGTTTGGCATATCGGTACCGCATCTCATTTCTTATTGCCTCCTCATATTGCCTTTCATCCATCACAATGTTCTCATATCAGGTACCCGCATCTCACCCATGAACCACGATCCTTAAGTTATCATTTTCTATCGATTTTAGCATTCATTATTTAACATACTAAAAGGAAAACCCCCCAAAAAAATGGCATGCCTTTGAACGAATATTGATTCCAATGCTTCAGGTAACAATAGTCCTTGAGACTGAACTAAGAAACAGAGAACATGTAAGAAGCTATTGATGAATATAGAAATTGATCTCAGCAATGAAAATCAACAGACTCCACAGTTGTTATATCTCTACATGTTGTAAATTCTATTGGTTTGTTTTTGGTTTCATTTCAATCAAATTAGATCAGAAAGTAAATGTTGTTGTGTTGTGTTTGCTCGTGGGATCCTCCACAGTTTTTGGCTTGAGAGAGTGATGTATGGATTTCGATGGATTGGTTATCTAGTTCCTTCTCTAATCAGTATACTTGTTCTAAATTTTTCTTCTACTGTAGAATCATGTCGTCAACATCTTCTCAACAATCATCCTCTTCTAAACGGGCAAGGTTGTTTGATAGGAGGCTATATGCTGCAATGTGGAATCGTCCACCTCCATACGAGATTCCTAATTGCAATTGTGGGATTCCAGTGCAAATAAAGACTTCTTACACCCCGGGGCATCCGTGTCGTCGATTTGGAATTTGTGCTACAAACACTTGTAATTGTTGGACTTGGTTAGATCATGGCGAAGTACCAAGTTACGCTCGCGACTCAATGAATATATTTATTCGCAAATATGAAGTGCTTTCAATTGAAAATGAGAAATTAAGATCCAGAATACATGGGGAAGAAAATGGAATTTGGAAGAAACATATCAAGGAAAAAGCCTTTCTACTTGGAATTTTGTTGGTTTCATGATGTCTATCTTTCTTGTAATAATATCCAAGTAAGGGTATGTTTTAGTTTGGACCTTGTAATATTTGACTATAACATCTTTTGGTCATTTGATCTCTTCTATGTTAGTTGTGATATATTGTGATAAATTTGAGTATAACATCTTCTCGGCTATTATAATTTCGGTGTATTTATATAGTTTTATTATTTTTCAATTAATATAGATGGAATGTTACATGAATTACACTTGGCTAAATTGTTGTTGTCAGTTAACCTTGCATTCTGAAACTTGATGGTTACATGGTTACATTGGAGACTACTTGCATGTAACATTTGTAGGGTGAACAACTGTTGTTAGCCTTTTGCCAAAAAAAAAAAAAAAAGGGAGAAACTTGCAGAGTTGGTAAACAACTTGCTTGTGATGAGTGAGGAAGCGGCCGGGAACATCAGTACTTCTATGTAGAAAAGTGAAGGAAGCGATCGAAATAAGGAGTTTCAGTAGTTACCATTTGAATCTCACATACACAAGCGAAAATCTTAATGTGGCCTTTATTATGTTTATATATGCTCCTTTGATTTCTTATCTAGCTACCTTTCATCTGATAAATTCTAATTGATTAAGAGTTCTGAGTAAACATTGCATCCCGCTGACTTGTAAGTACTCTGCAACTGGGGATGCAAAAGGATACAATACCCTGGATATGTATGTATTTGCATATGATATATAATAATTTATTCACAACACAATACAACACATACAATGCACAGATGTTAATTAATTTCAATTTAACAACACAGCCAAATAGCATCCTGGGATTTGTTGTTAGTTGCACGAAAGTATCAAACACATAGTTTTGCTGGAAGTTTCAAACACATAGTTTTGCACGAAAGTATCAAACACATAGTTTTGCTGGAAATGTAACAACACAGCCAAATAGCACTTCTTGGGTTTTTTTGCCTGGTACCCTGCAAAAATTTCAATATAAGGATGAAACAAAGCCGCCGGTCTTACACAAAAGTATCATCACCTTCAACCACAGGAATAGTCATTTTCCCATGTCCTCTTTCTTTCAGATATTTGCACGAACCAAAACCTGCACATTTAAGTGCAAAAAATAAATTAAGCAGCAAAAAACAAATAGAAGTATCATAGAAGCAACCTTGTAAACAAACATAATTCTATAACCTATTTAATGCCATGATACATGAATCATACTTGTGCACAAAGAGAAGACATAAATATACATTCAAAGACACATATAACCAAGGATTGTGAGAACAGAATCCATGTCAATGAAGTGGTCAAGAAATGAAACCATAGTAACAAAGTTAATCATGTTTTGGGACTAACCAGGAAATGAAAACGCCTTTAATTACAACAACGTTAAACACTAAACTCACTGTTAAGGCATCACATCTTGTTTCTCTGATCACCATAGGTTTGATGCAATCCATACATAGGTGTCAACCCCATCGCATGTAGATCTCGAGGCATTGGAAATTGAGGCTGTAACACATTATATAGATATAAGGGTGCATCTATGGTGATTAAATCCTATTATAACATATAAAATAAAGATGTTGATATAATACATTGGACTTTATCTTACCAACTGCATACATTCATTTGTTAATTGTTGCACCGGCCAATACATTCCCCATGGATGCACAGAACAACCACAGATATTTCCCATCTTCCGTCCAGATTTAACTTAGCTGCTATCTTTGCATTACACCCAATTTTGTAGCTTGCTTGTGGTTTTAAGGGATTTTGACAAGTACTATTATGTTTGCCAGCTCGACCACATGTTAAAGTTATACTTCTAACAATTCCCATTTCATTCTTCCTTTGAGTGTGTTTCTTAATTGGAAATCCACTGCTCTTAGCATAATCTTTGTAAAACTCAAACAATTCATCAATCTCATTAAACTCCATCCCAATTTTAGGCTCATTCTGCTCAATCTGCTGATCAGTGTGCTGAGGCAACTCATATCTCTCATCAACCGAGCAATTATTCAAGTCATCATCATCTAAATCATCAAACTCCTCAATAGCTGCCATGCCTGTTCAAATTAATTGATCACCAATAAACTTTACATAAAATAGTTGTGGCCCGAACAAAGCCGAGCAAACAATTGACTGAACCGACAAGCCGCATCATGAAAAACACGATTTTATTCCTTGACATACCAAAACATAATTAGTGGGGAAAGAAAACTACGAAGGAACAATTCGACTAAAAATTCACTAAAAGATTCTCACCAAACTTTTGAGATGCAATTTTCAACAGCCAATAGCCTACGAACTATAAACCTACGCTTCAAACAAAAAAAATATTTTTTTCAGGGAAAAAGGAGCGGTTACTGACAGATCAAAGCCTACAATCCATAATAAATCTATGATCCATAGCTTAATAATGTACTAAATAGTTTGTAATAAGATTGAAATTAAACAGGATGCAAACCGAAAACATATCAAATCAGATAGAAAGAAGTGAAATTTGTACGAAATCGAGGGTTTTTTCCTTAAAATAGAGGAAAGGTACCTGTTTTGAAGTGGGAGAGCGTTTCGATTTTAGGGCTTCTATCGAGAGCTGAAGAGATGGGAGATAGAGGGGACTACGGCAAACTCGAGCGAGGGGCTGAATCCGGCGACGGGCGGATACTACGGCAGAAGATGGGCACTTGAGTTCGGTGGGCCCAAGATGAAGTCGATTTGGTCTTGAGTTCGGTGGGCCCAAGAGGAGGTCGAGCCCTAGCTTGGCCTCCAGCTGCTGAACGACGCCGGTGAGCGACACCGAGACGCCGGCGTTGGCGGGGTCGGAGGATTGCTGACGGGGAGATGGGAAGAATTTTCTGAGAAGAGGGCGGAGGAATGGAGTTGGGGGAAAGGGAAATAAGTGAGGAGAGAGAAACAGTGTTGGGGAAATAAAGAAGCAGAAGGGTCACGGAGGGTTGGGTTTTCTTGCTGACGTGGCTGAATCCACGTGGGCCTGCGGGCTGGCTGCGAGTTACGCTCGCGAGCTAAATAGCATTACTGAAAAAAATAAGACAATCTACATACCTGCACTCGTACTTCAACTTTTAATTTGGAAGAGTAGGTCATATTTTGACGTCAGCATGCGTAGGCAACAACTTTAATGCCTCCATCTCCTGGTCATATTTTGAAGTTGAATCAACATAGATTTTAAACTTAGTGATTACAGTAATACCCTATTCGATTGCACCGAAATGTTGCATATTAATTATATTGATTTCAAATTGATCGTGGAATAAGCGTCATGTTCTTTTTCCTCCATATCTGACCTGACATAGAGCACATTCACCTGAATTTTTCAACATAAACGTTACCTTATACAGAGGACATCCCTCAATGGAATAGTTTACTATCCTCTATTTCTCCATCTTCATTTTCTCTTCCACATATATTACACCAACAAGATTAATGGACATGTGCTAGCCAACAATTCAAGCACATGACAAATAATAAAAAATTTGGTCAGGGTAAAGTCTATTGCTTCACTTATTGAATATAAAGGACCCTACTTAAACAAAGTACACATATGGTACAAGTTTATCATTATGGAGAAGAGAATCATACAGGTGAAGTATACAACTGTTCTGATAACTATAATTTTTCTTTTTCCATATAATGCATTATCTAAAAGAGATCATTTAAGCAAGCGCATGCCAATTGCAAATGAAACAGTAAACAAATAAAAGTTAACCACAGAGAAAAAAAAAAAGGGAAGAAAAGGGGTTTAAACACATGAAACATCACTCCTCAACTCTTGTAGGTCCTGGAAAGCTCAGCATCCAGATTCAAACTATGGGCCAGAATTCAAATATAATTTGCTAGATTTACTCACTAGGTTCTATTTGGTATTATTCACACTTCTCCGTCACTAATAGAGTAAAAACCTCAAACACCTATTTGTCATGTTAATTAATTGTCAGGATTCCGGAGGGAGATAAATGAGTGAAAGTTGAGGTTGGCTCTTTATGAATTAGTTACTTTTCCTTCAAGAAAAGGAATTTTACTTCGTCAGGTTGAATTTTGGGGATTTTGGATCAGTGTTGAATACAACTTACTACTCATGAAAATTTGTACAACCATATTCTATGCATATATGAATTAGTGAAGGTTCAGATTCAGCATACTTCATAAATTTAAATTAGAATTCATGTATTTGTTTATGGTCAAATTCAAACCTGATGACCTCTATATTAATTTATGTGTGTTCCATGGCATTGATTGCTTTATCATTGATGTTTGGTGTCTTGTTGCTTTAAATGTCTACCAAAAATTCATGCTTGTTATTTGTCGTATGTTTTGTGCCACTTTTATTTTGCTTGGCTGAAATTTAAAAGTTTCTTTATTATTTGTTTGATGCCCAAAATTGATGTGCTATGAAATTTTTTTTCCCTATCTATCATGCCTTTAAATGATCACTTTAGCATACATGATGTGGTAGTGATGATGAGAGTACTTCTAAACGTAAAAGAAGACAAACATCAAAAGTTTGGGATCACTTCACAAAGTTACCTACCGATAGTGATGAGAAAACAAAAGTTCAATGTAAAAGGTGTAATCATATTTATGTTGGTAGTCACGGCACTAAGACAATGTTGAGGCATATTGATTCTTGCCCGAAAAGGAATTTAGATGAGGCTGATTCTTCAAGGAAAAATATGCCACTAGATTTGGAAAAGTATAGGGAAATACTTGCTAGAGTATTTGCATTGCATGATTATCCATTCACTTTTGTCGAATATCAAGGAAAACGTGAGTCACATACTTTTTTAAATTCTAAAGTCAAGCATATTTCTAGGAACACTGCTATAACAGACTTTGAAGCTAGTTCCTAGTAGAATTTGTCTAACCACGGATTTATGGACCTCTTCCACCTCCGACTACTATATGTCTCTCACCGCACATTATGTTGATGAGTGTTAGATGTTGCAGAATAAGATATTAGCTCTACCTCATGTTCCACCCCCACATAGTGGAGCAATTTTAGTAAAGAACCTATTTCATTTATTGAAGGATTGGGGCATTGGAAAAAAAATTTATTTTTATAAAAAAATTTATTGTTACTTTGGACAATGCAGCATAACGATGCTTTCATGAGAATTTTAAAAGATCATCCAATTTTAGAAAATCATTTAGTAAGTAATGGTGATTTTTTACATGTGCATTGTTGTGCTCATATTTAAATATTGTTGTGCAAGATGGGTTAACGGTTATCGATAAATCAATTAATTCTTTTTGAGTGACCTTCAATCAATTATTTAAGAATAAAAGTAAAATTGTTTAAATTGGAGACGTTAAGTGTGTGTTAATTGTAAAGATTGTTCACATATCAAGTGTCAGAATTATATGATATTGTAAAACATCTATTATTCCAAGTATTTCTAAACAGTTACATGATGATGATGATGATAAATGTATTAAAATTTTGAATTGTTTTCCTGCATGATATATAGGTTTAGACTAATTAATTTTCTCACGTTACTATTGGAAAACTCACCAATCACAATCTGAAGTAAGTAGGAAGCTGAACATACCCAGATTGCTCAAACATCTGCTCAATCCTTAATACATCCTTTATGCTCGCTTGAGGAGCGCATCGTGAATTAATCTGGGGGTGAAAGAGGTGGGCATGAAAGGAGTTTTTTTATAAAATTGTTCATTTCCGATTTTGTTGTTCTGATTGATTTGTTTTGAATTTTTGCATTCGAGTCTGGACTCTGGAGCTTATCAAGGCGTCTCTGCAGTCGGCGACGTACGGTGCTTACTGATGTGTTCATCGGATGGATTGAGCTGGAAGTGCTCACCATTTTTTCGGACCTTTTTGTTCAATGTAGGAGTGTATATTTGGGCTTTGTGTGGGCATTGCAACCTTTTTTTTTAAAGGTCTGTCTGGATTTGAGAAGTTGGTATGATGTATTTCTTTCTTGTTGTTTGCTATGCTAATGCATATCAAAGGGATGAATGAAAGATTTTTACCTTCTTTTGATTTTATTTTTCTTGATTTTTGGATATTTTGGGTATATGGAAGTAATTCAACTGCAATTAGTAACACCCTGTCACGTTTGCACTTGTATATTTTATCTTAAACTATGAGTAAGGCTCCTATAAACTTAAGTTGAAAGGGAATAGTCATCCACCAACTTTTCTATTCATTGATATTGCCTTGAGATCCGTGAAAGATATAAAGCCGACTTTGTAAAAGTTGGTGGACACTCTTCCCTATCAACTTAAGTTTATAGGAGCCTTGCTCCTTAAACTATATCTATCTTCTGTGCAACTATAGTATAAAAATAAGTTTATTGTAACAAAAACAAAGGATTTTTTATAGTAAACATTGGAGCTGTAATAGTAAAATATTGTAGTCCCTTTTCAAAAAATCCAAAGTTCCTTTTTAACAAAAAGTAAGCTGATTATATTGTAGAAAAAGTGCACAAGGTTCGATTCATTGAAAAGCATGGTATTTATACGCTACTTAATTTTTAATGGGGTGACCTTCGATCAGAGAGCTTTTACTCATAGCATTCGCCTTTTCAAAATCTTTGAACCCAACGGTAAGCAATCGGCGATCCGCGATCATCAAACTCCACAATATAAGTAGCAAAAAGAGGGGGTATTGATTATTTTGATCTCTGTCTTGAAATTTTATCGCTCCTTCTTGCTTATCACTTACAGTATAATGTTACACCACAAACTCATATATCGCCCCCAGTCTGAAACTAAATTATCGAACAACATTGAAACTAAGACTTCAGAAACACAAGAAAATCTTATAATCATTAAACAGTAGTTAAACAAGTAAATCACCGTCTGCATTACACATACCAAATCCAAACTCATGCTAGAGAACTAAAGACATCATCCCCAAAATCAAAAGTAGCACAACTTAGGCAGGACTCGGCAACTTCAAGTTTTCCTCAAAATGGTTTTACTACCAAGCGTTCAAAATGATAACTTAAAAAAAGTGAAACTTACAGGAATCAAACATCAAGCCTAGAATTTAAGGACTAGCATAAGCTGGGCATAATTAGCCGCTGAGAAGATTTTTCAATCTTCGAAGCATTTGGAAACAGCAAATTCGATACCCTCTCAGTAGCCAAATCAAATACTTTCCACCCTAATCTCCGTCCAGCCTCTGCACTATCATCTCTAAACCTTACTGCTGCAGAGAAATGAATGCAGTTGCTTCTAGCTCCAACATCAACAGCCAATAAAGAAACAGCCGAACTATCATAAAGCATGAGCACTCTATCACCAATGTTGCCCATCTTCACCCAAATTTTTCTATCAGAATCCGCTCGAAAAACTTCAAACCCAACATTAGGCGATGTTCGATCCTCCTCCGTAGCAATCTTTCTAACAAGCAATGGCTGTCCATCAGATTCCACAAAGTAAGTAGCCCAAATCGTGCACCCAGATTTCTTGGGCGAAGCCATCATCTCAAAGTATTGAAAAGTTAAAAGGAGCAGCGAGAGCATCAAGAACTAACAAATTGTAAGGTGCAAATCTTCCAACATGATTAAAAAAAAAAAGTGAACATTGCCGCCACAACATACCATCTTTTTACTCCCGGTGGGCGCTCCAGCATGATCCATTGAGAATCAAACCAACGGGCGAAGAACAAGTTATGGGAATCGTTGATGCAAACTATGTAATTGGGCGGAGGCGACATTGGGGTTTTGAGTTATCAAAGTTAACAATGTGCACACTTTAGGATATTAAAGTCAAAAAAAATTGTGAACTTAGGGTTTCAAAGTGCCAAATATAGACTTTGAGATAACAAAGTTCAGAAAGATGTAAGCTTTAAGATTCTAAAGGCCAAATAGCCCAAAAGAAAATGACCAAACTAAAACATAAAGCTCCCTTCTTGTGCTCACCTCTTTCATCCCCAGATCCACTGCCCGCTCCTCAAGCGAGCCCACATCCTTGACATTGAACTTGTTCGATAAGGCCATGGTAGAAATGGTAGACATTTGGGCAACAGTGAGATCGTCTGTAACAGTGTAAGTCATTGATCCCTTCACTATCCCTTCTCCTCCTTCAGATGTGGAGTCAAGAACAGGGGCTTCTTTGAAATGGGATTGAGGAGACTTATTTTCTTTTGATCAGAGAGAAAACAGTTGTCATCTAAGGATTCGACGCTTTTGCAGAGACTACCAATGCAGCCCACCATTTTTTCTTCAGTGAGGAGCTTGATGATGGAGGCTAATGGCATTGAGAGAAGGCTGAAGAGGAAATCTACCACATCTTTCCCTGCTTCTGCAAACAGGACCTTGTTGGTATTTTTTTTGCTCTTATGAGAAGCTTCAACCTCATTTTGGTAGCCATGGATTTGTTGCTGCTCTTTTGTCTCCTTTTCCCCAATTTTAATAGAGACCAGTGTTTTAGCCCATGCTAAGCACGATCTTATCTCAATTCATCTATATTTCATCGCGTTTCAATCATTTGTATCTGAATATAATTTTAAATATCTAACGCCTCAACCCTCTTCAAAACACGTGAACCCCACTCTCACCATCCCCATTGAGGTTAGATAACATGTACCCGCCTGGAAATAATGATATTAAATAATTTATATAAAGCTATAATTAAAAATAAGATCATTTAAACTAATTTATTCATAACAAAGAAATAAAATGAGGATAATCAAAATATCCTAAATGCAACTTGAATGAAATTAACATATAAGACAGTTTAATGTTCAAAAATACCATTCACAAATTATGCATCACCTTCAATCAATCAAACAGGTCATACGATGTAATAAGCAAAATATAAAGAAAATCTCTAATAATTTCTAATTATTTTTCTCGATCTTAATCCTCTCCTTGAAAGTTGAAAGAACTGGTTTTTGTCCATTTCTACAAAATAAAAATTTATTTATTTAGTAAATTTAACATTAAAATTTCTATATCAAAATTAATTAATGTATAAATAAGCCAACCTAATTGTATTCTTATTTTTCCTTTGGTTGTAGATGGGGTTTTAAATGCGGAAGAGTTAAGTGTAGTAATAGTGAAACATCTAAAATCTTCTTTTGTCTATGCTATAGTGGTGGATATCGGTGTGGATAAGTCCGAGTTAATTCAACAAATTGATTATCAATGTTACCATCTAAATTCAATTCAATTGGTTTCTCATCCTGTGATAATAATACATTAGTCTTAGAATAACATGTAAATGATTTAATTTTTGAAATAATAAAACTAATATTAAATTTAGTTACTAAAGATATTAGCCAAAGATATTCTAAAATTTAAAATGCATAAATATATTTTCAAAATTTTATTATAATTGCTGCAATATTTTTAAAAAATAAAAATAATTTTTATTTGTAAATTTTAATCACTATAATAATTTAAAACCTAAAAATATATTTTAAAATATTATAATTCAAAATTTTTAATTAAAAATTTTAAGAAAATTTTAAAAAGAAAATATATTTTAAAAATTTTATTATAATTGCTGTATTATTTTTAAAACCAAAAATATTTTTAAAAATATTTTTAATCGTTGTAATAATTTGTAATCTGATTTGGATCTAGCACCAAAGATAGTCTAATTGATTATAAATTGATTATATTTGAATATCGATTTGTAAAGAAATACCTAAATGAGGGATTTGATTTTATTTGTGATTTGAATTAGTTACTAAATATAGTACCAAAGATATTCTAATTGATTATAAATTAATTTTTCTATATCTGAATATTTGATTATAAATTGATTTTTTGTAAATGAATATCTCATTTGAATTAGTTACTAAAGATATTGACAAAGATATTATAAAATTTAAAATGCATAAATATATTTTCAAAATTTTATTATAATTGCTGCAATATTTTTTAAAAATTTAATCTCTGTAATAATTTAAAACACCCAAAAATATATTTTAAAATATTATAATTCAAAAATTTTAAGAAAATTTTAAAAAGAAAATATTTTTCTAAAATTTATTATAATTGCTATAATATTTTTAAAACCAAAAATATTTTTAATCGGAGTAATAATTTTTAATCTGATTTGGATCTAGCACCAAAGATATTCTAAATGATTATACATTGATTATATTTAAATATCTAATTTGAAAAGAAATGCCCAAAAGAGGGATTTGATTTTATTTGTTATTTGAATTAGTTATTAAAGATATTGCCAAAGATATTCTAATTGGTAATTTATAAATTAATTTTTCTATATCTGAATATCTGATTATAAATTAAGTTTTCTATATTTGAATATCTAATTAGAATTAGTTACTAAATATATTGCTAAAGATAATCAGATATTTGAAAATGCGTACATATATTTTCAAAATTTTTATTATGATTGCTGTAATATTTTTGAAAATCAAATATATTTTTGTTTGTAGTTTTTAATCACTGTAAGAATTTAAAAATTAGAAATATATTTTAAAATAGTATAATTTTAATTTTAAAAATTTTAAGAAAATTAAAAAAGAAAATATATTTACAAAAATATACTATAATTGCTGTAGTATTTTTAAAAACGGAAAATAATTTTTAAAAATAACTTTTAATCATCGTAATAATTTTTAATCTGATTTGGATCTAGCACCAAAGATATTCTAAATGATTATACATTGATTATATTTAAATATCTAATTTGAAAAGAAATGCCCAAAAGAGGGATTTGATTTTATTTGTTATTTGAATTAGTTATTAAAGATATTGCCAAAGATATTCTAATTGGTAATTTATAAATTAATTTTTCTATATCTGAATATCTGATTATAAATTAAGTTTTCTATATTTGAATATCTAATTAGAATTAGTTACTAAATATATTGCTAAAGATAATCAGATATTTGAAAATGCGTACATATATTTTCAAAAATTTATTATAATTGCTGTAATATTTTTGAAAATCAAATATATTTTTGTTTGTAGTTTTTAATCACTGTAAGAATTTAAAAATTAGAAATATATTTTAAAATAGTATAATTTTAATTTTAAAAATTTTAAGAAAATTAAAAAAGAAAATATATTTACAAAAATATACTATAATTGCTGTAGTATTTTTAAAATGGAAAATAAATTTTTAAAAATAACTTTTAATCATCGTAATAATTTTTAATCTGATTTGGATATAGCGTCAAAGATATTCTAATTTTTAATTTTTGGTAGTTTTAAAATTTTTAGTTATACGGTATATATAGATAGTTACATTTCTTACATATTTTTAAAAATCTTACTAAACTTATTTAACCAATTTTAAATGAACCGACTATTTGGTTATTCTTATTTTTGGTAGTTTCTAATATTTTATTTATATGGTATATATAGATAGATATATTTGGTAATATTTTTAAAAATCTTACCAAAATTATTTAACTGATTTTAAATGAACCGAATTATTATGTGTTAGTTTTTTACTTTACAAAGTTGATTTTATATCCAACATTAATAGCAATGACATAATATTGCATAACTAAAAATTTTAAAACTACCAAAAATGAAAACCGGACAATTTGAAAAACACAAAATTCAAAAACAATTAAAATCAAATAAAATAATATAAAAATTAAAATAACATAAATATTGGATGGTGCTAGATTAATTACCTAATGTATTTTTGGAGATCGAATAATAATTTAGAGTAGGAATTAAAAGCGACAATCTAAAAATAAAATATTTGAAACCTATTAAAATCAGAAAAAATACATAAATTAAAATAACATAAATATTGGATGGTGCTAGATTAATTACCGATAAGCGGAATAACAATTCAGAGTTCTATAAAAAATTGAGACGGAAAACCGAAATGTAAAAAATTGAGACGGAAAACCGAAATGTAAAAAATTGAGGCGGGAAAAGTGACCGGAAAAATAAATTAGAATTTTGACATAAATAGATTTTACACAAATTAAAATAATTTCAGCATAAATAGATTTTACACAAATTAAAATAACATAAATATTGGATGGTGCTAGATTAATTACATGATGTATTTTTCAGAGATCGAATAATAATTGAGTAGGAATTAAAATTAACAATCTGAAAAACAAAAATTTGAAACCTATTAAATTAAGAAAAAATACATAAATTAAAATAATAGAAATATTAGATGGTGCTAGATTAATTACGATGATCGAGAATAATAATTGAAGTTCTATCAAAAATTGAGACGGAAAACCGAAATGTAAAAAATTGAGACGGGAAGAGTGACCGGAAAAATAAATTAGAATTTTGACATAAATAGATTTTACACAAATTAAAATAACATAAATATTGGATGGTGCTAGATTAATTACATGATGTATTTTTAGAGATCGAATAATAATTGAGTAGGAATTAAAAGCGACAATCTAAAAATAAAATATTTGAAACCTATTAAAATCAGAAAAAATACATAAATTAAAATAACAGAAATATTAGATGGTGCTAGATTAATTACCTGATGATCAGAATAATAATTCGTAGTTCTATAAAAAATTGAGGCGGGAAAAGTGACCGGAAAAATAAATTGGAATTCGGCATAAATAGATTTTTAGTTTTTCAAGAAATTACGATGATCAGAATAATAATTGAGTAGGAATTAAAATTAACAATCTGAAAAACAAAAATTTGAAACCTATTAAAATCAGAAAAAATACATAAATTAAAATAACAGAAATATTAGATGGTGCTAGATTAATTACCTAATGTATTTTTAGAGATCGAATAATAATTGAAGTTCTATCAAAAATTGAGACGGAAAACCGAAATGTAAAAAATTGAGACGGAAAACCGAAATGTAAAAAATTGAGATGGGAAAAGTGACGAAAAATAAATTGGAATTCGGCATAAATAGATTTTTCGGTTTTCAAGAAATTACCTGATGATCGAATAATAATTGAAGTTCTATCAAAAATTGAGACGGAAAACCGAAATGTAAAAAATTGAGGCGGGAAAAGTGACCGGAAAAATAAATTGGAATTCGGCATAAATAGATTTTACACAAATTAAAATAACATAAATATTGGATGGTGCTAGATTAATTACCTAATGTATTTTTAGAGATCGAATAATAATTGAAGTTCTATCAAAAATTGAGACGGAAAACCGAAATGTAAAAAATTGAGGCGGGAAAAGTGACCGGAAAAATAAATTGGAATTCGGCATAAATAGATTTTACACAAATTAAAATAACAGAAATATTAGATGGTGCTAGATTAATTACCTGATGATCAGAATAATAATTCGTAGTTCTATAAAAAATTGAGATGGGAAAAGTGACGAAAAATAAATTGGAATTTCGGCATAAATAGATTTTACACAAATTAAAATAACAGAAATATTAGATGGTGCTAGATTAATTACCTGATGATCAGAATAATAATTCGTAGTTCTATAAAAAATTGAGACGGAAAACCGAAATGTAT
>CM022702.1:93882147-93898377 GCA_012295165.1 Asparagus setaceus | reverse complement strand
CTATATAGTTATTGCTCATGATCGGGTAAAAAGAGGGGAGATTTCCTCAATTCCCCATCGGATCACCATTAATGGTTGACTTGATGGGCGGCGTCGTGGAAGAAGAAGAAGGGCATTTTAGGGTTTTTCAAAATCTGACCTCTCGGTATATAGGTGACGATGGAAGGGCGAACATCAGACAGCTGTTTGAAATCCACATTTAATAATTGGAGGGCCGGTCACATGTAGTTTCTACTTTTGGGACTGGACACAATTTTCCCATCTTATTTTCACCTATAAAAATTTGAACATTATAAATATCCTTTAAAAATTTCAAAATTGCAAACAACCCCTGAATAATCTAAAAATTATAAGGCGACCCTTACAATTTGAAAAATCTAAATAAACCTTTGAGAAATTCAAAATTATAAATGACCCCTAAAAATCCAAACAGAACTCTCCCGACGGCAGGAGAGACGATAGACTGGACTCGAGATAATCTCCGAAACACGATATGTAAAAGCTAATTAAAAGTCGTTAAATTCAAAATGGAAACGAATACCACTGCACCAAGCTACAAACAAGCTCCCTCAATCTCGTTAACACCCTTGAATCGGACTTACTCATATGTCAGCACAAAACAAAACAAAACACAACTCATAAATATCCCCAATTTCCATGATTTTATAATGCTTGAACAAAAATCAATCAGTTACGAAATGTTGTAGTTACCCTCAAATTTGCCAACCAAAAAGAAGAAAAAATGAATTTTGTGAGATCATACAATAAACGAAACACTTTAAAAATGAAATCTAACAACAAAATCGAAACTTTTATTGGGGTTTTGATGAATCAACGACAGAATTTCATCTTCATTTCACTAATTTTGAGCTTTCAAAATAGGTGATTAGAACAATGTTCTAAATCAAATTGTCCACAGTTACTCTCACAAATTGAAAATAGGAAAAACCTTAAAAAGAATTGACAAATTCAACCTAATCAACTTAATGATTGAAAATCTCACCTTAACCTCCCTCATCCATGGATTCTCTATGAGATATTCGAGCTTGATGAGGAGACGAGACCACGAGATGAAGAATCACGAGAGAGAGAATCAACGAGATCGAGACTGAGGAGATTCAGAGATGGCGATGAGAGAGGAAGAGATTAGGCGAAAACTCTGACGAGAGGGATTAGTGTTTGCTGAGGGGAGCATTAGGTCTCGTTTGGTACGCGGGAACAAAGTAAGTGAGTGACGCAGCGCGGAAGTTGAAATCTCGGAATCCACCGAGGGTTGATCTCCGAATCCACGAAGAGCTTCGAATCCACGAAGAAAATATATTAAACACAAATTTTATTGATGAAAAGATATGCCTCTAGGGCTTACAAGACTCTGTTTAAATAGAAAATAAATAAGAATCCTACAATGACTCGAACTCCTACTAAAAATAGAAATAAGAACTCTAATTGACCCGAACTTTACCAAAAATAGAAATAAGGAAACTATCCTCAAAAAGCCTCCCTACGATTAGGGAAGTAAATCGGTCAAATTTGGAATCAAACCGATTTGCTTCCTAATCCAAACAGACTCTAAAACATTACTAAAATAGTAAAAATCGATTTAAAACGCCGATATCTCTCAATCCGGAAGGAATTTGGCAAAATGAATGGTGAGCAAACCGAACGTAGGTGGGTTTGGTTGGCTCCGTCTCGAAAAAATACGCGATTTTAAAAAAAAATCGTCCAAATCCGACTTAAGGATTGAAAGTTACGACCCGTTCTTCGTTGCAACCTATTTTCCTCGACCGGGTCCGCGTTTGGGTTTGTTACGATCCCGTTTCTCCATGAAGGTATCCGCAATGTGTTCTACATCAGTGAGAATGGAAAAAAGGTGGGAATAGAATGGAATAGATGTGGGAATGGAATGCTTATTCTCATTCTCATGTTTGGACGCGTTTAGAGAATGAAACAGGAATGGCAATCTTATTCTCATTCCCACGTTTGGTATTATTTGTTCATAAGTGAGAATAAAATTTAGTTTTCTAATAATGCCCTTACAAAAACACAGAATTTTAAAAGCGTAAAAATATTTTAAAAATGACTAAATAATTCATTTTTTTAGAAAAATAAGTTTTATAGAAATGATACTTTTTTTTATAGAAATAAATTTTTCATGTGATGGTTATATTTTGGCACACCGCCTCAACAACAATTTCGGACTTTTGGCTTACTAATTGAAAAATAATTTTCATAGAAATTATTTTTGATTATAATTAATTATAATTCCACCTTTCTAACTTCTAATGCTACATGTCTATTACTTGTAACAGCCTAATGTTACTAGAATGTACGCATTTTGACAATAGGGCTATAGGGGGTCTACTCACTTCCTCAAACCTTTTTAACAATTTTAAGAGTAAAAAAAAGAAAAAAAAAAAAGAAAAATCACACAGGGAGTCTATTTACAAAAGTAGAACTACAAGCGGGGTCTATTGGCGATTAGGTGATATAGATGGGGGTCTGTTCGAAATTGACCCTGAATAATATGTCAATGTACCTTCTTGTTGACTGTAACACACAACAGAAGTCTCAAAAATTTATACAAACACTCGACATATTGCAAAACTAAACAAAAGCACAAATGTATACAATAGACTGAATTCCATATGCGTGCTACATGATTTATGACTGAATTCTATATGCATGCATGAAGAGGGAGATCAAAAGAATGCACTAAATTTTGATACTTCTTGAGAGTGATGATTAAAAGTTCATAATGAATACAATGAGATTTGAATACAATGTAGGTGTCAATACTAAAAAACTTGCCTTTGGAGGAGGACAACCCCATAGACATAACAAATTGTCCCTCTCTTCTACTCGAAAACTTGGAAAGATATCCTGTAAATCTTGAGGCACAAGTCATACATATCATTCAAAAAACCCAAAGAGTTAACATGTTGATGCAAAAATTTTCAGTAGCAGGGACGGTATCCTGATCATTGTTCAAGTTAGAGATATAGAAATATAATAAGCTGGTGTGTGTGTGAGAATTTGTTTATGTGTTTTACTTATATAAGATACTTATCCTCTTTTGCCAGGACAAAGAAGCTGGAGATGATCCGGATATGGAAAATAATATTAAAGCATGTTGTTTATAGAAATCCTCTGAATCCTTGAGATACACTTACTGGGTAACGAGTTTCCATCCATTTTGTAGCACCAAAGCAATCCTCTTAGGTTAATTGGACATATAGCCATTATGCTATTGAACTCTTTGGCTTAATTTTGGCTCTTTTATTTCCTTTTGATAAATTCACAATGAACTTAAATATGCCAAAGCTGGATGAATTAATTAATATAAATTATAATTGAAACTAGCGTCCAATGTTCATCCATTTTGTGTAGCTTAAAAATTAATTAATTATTAGAAGTTTCTTGCAAATATATTAGCTCCATTGCATTAGGTGAAATTATGGCAAATATTACCCCTACTTAAATTATAGCAAGAAATGTAGGATATTAAAGAGCATCTCCTCTCATACTTCACAAAACCATCCGCTAATCATTTGCTAACCATCTTCTAACTCAGATACCTCATCTCCTCATTCTTTAACAAGCTCACAAGGCAAGCACTCAAGGGGAAGAGGAAGGGGAAAGAGGAGGGGAGAAATTAAAGTCGGATCTAGTGAGAGGAGGAAGCTTACCTCGCTAGATGGTCATTGATTACTCCGCTGACGGCAGACCACACGGGCGATGGTGGGGACAGCGGCCGACGGTGATGGCAACGAGAGGAGATGGCGACACGACGGGCGCAAAATGCTTGGGGAATGCGGGGACGGCGACGGGCGACGGCGACAGGACGAGCGACGGGCGACGGCGACGACAACGAGGCTTAACCACAACAAATGCCACGAACGGAGAGAATGGCTACGGGTTGGTTTTGTGATTTAGAACCTGAGATGAAATTTGGGAAGAAGAGGGGAGAGAGAGTACCGGTAGGAGTTGGGGATTGAAAGGGTATTTAGGAATTTTATCATCTTTTGTACAAATACAAGTGGTATATATCTTGTATTTTGCGATTGGGTTTAGAGGCAAAAACAAGAAGATAATTGGGTTGGAGGATACATACAAAAGTTAGTAGGCTTAGAGGTAAAGAGGAGTAAACAAATGGGCCTTGAAATAAAACCCCAAAAAGTATCATCATGAATATTTCATGAGATTGGAAGTAACTTGTTGGCCACGGTAATATTGGTGGGCCTACAAGATCATAGGCTCGACGGGTCTCACTCACCGACAATAAGGATAAAACAAAAAACAAAAAGGATGTTGGATACCCCCCACATTCATGCCTATTTCTATGGAGTAACTTTTCTAACAACAAAACACTTTTCAAAATTTTCTATCAAATTTTTTTTTTTACCATTTTTACCTTCACTTTCCCTGCCTCTTTCGGCTCTTTCTCAGCCGATCTGTCTGTATCTTTGCAAGTCTTTCCCTCTCTTTTTTCTCTTCCTTTTCCTTCTCCTTGGCCACTGCTTTGATGGCTTCTTCTGTAATTCTAGGAGGATCCAGCTTACAAAAATGACGAGACATGGTCTCGTCACTAGTAAATCGAATTTTGCAGCTTGGGCACTCCGCTGGAAATTCTTTGGGATGAGGGTCTTCAAGCAAAAAAAAAGTTAATACAAAAAAGAAAAAATAGAAAATAGAAATTTCTTACGGCTCTTCGAATATGGGCGGCCGGGGGCGGATCGCATAGTTAAGGTAAAGTTTTTCCCCTCTGTTCTCATCATTTCAAAATTCATGTTTTTCTCGGGGTCTGATTCATTTTACGAGGCCGCTGTTGGATTGGAACACAAAGGCGGTTTCAAATAAAATGTCGAAAAAAGGCTCCGTGGGGCCCTCAAATCTTAGGTTAATTGGACATATAGCCGTTATGCTATTGAACTCTTTGGCTTAATTTTGGCTCTTTTATTTCCTTTTGATAAATTCAGCAATGAACTTAAATATGCCAAAGCTGGATGAATTAATTAATATAAATTATCTGAAACTAGCGTCCAATGTTCATCCATTTTGTGTAGCTTAAAAATTAATTAATTATTATAAGTTTCTTGCAAATATATTAGCTCCATTGCATTAGGTGAAATTATGGCAAATATTACCCTACGAAATTATAGCAAGAAATATAGGATATTAAAGAGCATCTCCTCTCATACTTCACAAAACCATCCGCTAATCATCCGCTAACCATCTTCTAACTCAGATACCTCATCTCCTCATTCTTTAACAAGCTCACAAGGCAAGCACTCAAGGGGAAGAGGAAGGGGAAAGAGGAGGGGAGAAATTAAAGTCGATCTAGTGAGAGGAGGAAGGCTTTGATGGTTGTATTGTTACTACCATGAGACACGATGCATAACGATGGGGCGGCGACGCCACAAGACTTGGATGGCAACAGAGGAGATGGCATAACAACGACGCGCATAACGCTGGGGAATGCGGTCGGGACGCGGGCGACGCATCGCATGGCGACGATAATGAGGCTAACACAATGCCCACGAACCGGAGAGAATGGCTACGGGTTGGTTTTGTGATTTAGGGCACAGAGATGAAATTTGGGAAGAAGAGGGGGGAGAGAGAGTACTGGTAGGAGTTGGGGATTGAAAGGGTATTTAGGGGATTTTACCATCTTTTTGTACAAATACAAGTGGTATATATACTGTATTTTGCAGATTGGGTTTAGAGGCAAAAACAAGAATATTATTGGGTTGGAGGATACATACAAAAGTAAGTGGGCTTAGAGGTAAAGAAGAGTAAACAAATGGGCCTTGAAATAAAAACCCCAAAAAAGTATCATCATGAATATTTCATGAGATTGGAAGTAACTTGTTGGCCACGGTAATATTGGGCTGGGCCTACAAGATCATAGGCTCGTACGGGTCTCACTACCGACAATAAGGATAAAAACAAAAAAAACAAAAAAAGGATGTTGGATACCCCCCACATTCATGCCTATTTCTATGGAGTAACTTTTCTAACAACAAAACACTTTTCAAAATTTTCTATCAAATTTTTTAACCATTTTTACCTTCACTTTCCCTGCCTCTTTCGGCTCTTTCTCACCAATCTGCGTATCTTTGCAAGTCTTTCCCTCTCTTTTTCTCTTCCTTTTCCTTCTCCTTGGCCACTGCTTTGATGGCTTCTTCGTAATTCTAGGAGGATCCAGCTTACAAAAATGACGAGACATGGTCTCGTCACTAGTAAATCGAATTTTGCGGCTTGGGCACTCCTGGAAATTCTTTGGGATGAGGGTCTTCAAGCAAAAAAGTTAATACAAAAAAGAAAAAATAGAAAATAGAAATTTCTTACTCTCGAATATGGGCGACGAAGCCCGGGGGCGATCGCATAGTTAAGGTAAAGTTTTTCCCCTCTGTTCTCATCATTTCAAAATTCATGTTTTTCTGGGTCCGATTCATTTTTACGAGACGCCTGTTGGATTGGAACACAAGGCGCTTCAAATAAAATGTCGAAAAGGGGCTCGTGGGGCCCACTCAAATCTTAGGTTAATTGGACATATAGCCATTATGCTATTGAACTCTTTGGCTTAATTTTGGCTCTTTTATTTCCTTTTGATAAATTCAAGAATGAACTTAAATATGCCAAAGCCCGGATGAATTAATTAATATAAATTATCTGAAACCAGTCAATGTTCATCCATTTTGTGTAGCTTAAAAATTAATTAATTATTATAAGTTTCTTGCAAATATATTAGCTCCATTGCATTAGGTGAAATTATGGCAAATATTACCCCTACTTAAATTATAGCAAGAAATGTAGGATATTAAAGAGCATCTCCTCTCATACTTCACAAAACCATCCGCTAATCATCCGCTAACCATCTTCTAACTCAGATACCTCATCTCCTCATTCTTTAACAAGCTCACAAGGCAAGCACTCAAGGGAAGAGGAAGGGGAAAGAGGAGGGGGAGAAATTAAAGTCGATCTAGTGAGAGGAGGAAGGCTTTGATGGTTGTATTGTTACTCATGATGAGGCAATGATGGCGGCGATGGAAGCGTGACGAGCGTGATGGATGGAATGAGAGAGATGGCGACAACGGCCGGCGCTTTTGGGGAATCACGGTTGGGAATGGCGAGGCGGCAACGATGGCGCGACAATGAGCGACAACTGGCGTCCACGAACGAGGAGAATGGCTACGGTTGGTTTTGTGATTTAGAACCTGAGATGAAATTTGGGAAGAAGAGGGGAGAGAGAGTACCGGTAGGAGTTGGGGATTGAAAGGGTATTTAGGGATTTTACCATCTTTTGTACAAATACAAGTGGTATATATCTTGTATTTTGATTGGGTTTAGAGGCAAAACAAGAATATTATTGGGTTGGAGGATACATACAAAAGTAAGTGGGCTTAGAGGTAAAGAAGAGTAAACAAATGGGCCTTGAAATAAAACCCCAAAAAGTATCATCATGAATATTTCATGAGATTGGAAGTAACTTGTTGGCCACGGTAATATTGGTGGGCCTACAAGATCATAGGCTCGACGGGTCTCACTCACCGACAATAAGGATAAAACAAAAACAAAAAGGATGTTGGATACCCCCACATTCATGCCTATTTCTATGGAGTAACTTTTCTAACAACAAAACACTTTTCAAAATTTTCTATCAAATTTTTTTACCATTTTACCTTCACTTTCCTGCCTCTTCGGCTCTTTCTCACCGATCTGTCAGATCTTTGCAAGTCTTTTCCTCTCTTTTTCTCTTCCTTTTCCTTCTCCTTGGCCACTGCTTTGATGGCTTCTTCTGTAATTCTAGGAGGATCCAGCTTACAAAAATGACGAGACATGGTCTCGTCACTAGTAAATCGAATTTTGCAGCTTGGGCACTCCGCTGGAAATTCTTTGGGATGAGGGTCTTCAAGCAAAAAAAAAGTTAATACAAAAAAAAAGAAAAAAATAGAAAATAGAAATTTCTTACGGCTCTTCGAATATGATTCAGAAGGGAGCGAATGGTTGGATAGACAACCGCCACATTGTTATTCTTTGGCGGAAAGAGTCTCGCCCAGGGGCCAGATCGCTCCTCCGCCGGCACCGCCTCCGGCAAGTGCGCGTCTAACCACTCCGGCGTGGCTTCCTGCCATCCACAGCAATATGGGCAGACGAAGCCCTTCTTCTTCTTCACAGAATCGAGGTGACAAATGTGATATTTCACATTTTTAGTCACGACTGATGCCCATTAACTCTTTCCGTCATAGGGAGGCGGAGTGGGGAAAGCGGAAAAGCGGCGGTTCGATGAGCAAGGGTGGGCGGTTGACGACAGTGGCGGTGGCCCTCGACGGCGTTCTGACCACCGAGCATGCCGCCGCTACGGCCGGCAGGAGACGTCGGTGAAAGAACAGCATTTTGGTGGTTAAGATTTTAGAGATTTTGGTGGTTTAGATCTAGGATTTTTTATTGTAGTTTCCTTTTATAGACTCTCTTTGTTGGGGGCGGATATGTTGTTTGTTATATTCCCCGGGCCTGGCCCATTACAAAAATTAAAAAATTTCAAACCATAAACCTATAGGTCTCTGCTATGTGCGCAGTTAACTACTTTTCCACTATAGACCTAATTATTTAGGCACGTCTTGGCGATTAATCTAAGTAAAAACAAACTTAGAGTAGCCCTGAATATTCGTTAACTTCCCCGAATCACATCTCTCCAAATAATACTGTTAATTATACTTTTTTAAACTACTTTCAAACTACTACACCTAAAGTTATGAGGTTCTTGATGACTCATCAACTTTGAAAATTTACGATGCCAAACTAATAGACTGCAGATGGAAACAGAAGGCAAAACTAAAAATTTTCACTCCCATATCATTCCGTTCATACAAGGTTCCTGAACTTTATAGATGGTCATCAATCATCATGATGCAAAACATCCCATGTAATCATTAATACAGCCACTGATCTTAATTAAGATTACCCCACGTATCACTTTATTAAATTAGGCAACACCCGCAAATGACACGCGCGTTAATGTGATAGGAGTTACAGGGTCCTTGTCAAAAACAAACTAGTTGTCATATCACCCCCTAAAGTTCCATACTGATTAATACGGGATACTTTGCTTCAATCATAAGGTAGTCTGCCTTGAAATTTCTCATAACCATCAAAGTTATTAAGATGTTTAATAAATAAAAACATACCTTGTTAATTAATTAGAGTGTCCCGTCGGATGAATAATTATGGAGTTTCCATTTTTTGTTGTTGTTGAGGAAACACAATTATGGGTCGAAAATGAATGATTTTAAAAACGGGTGATTTACAGAGAGATCATATCTTCATTAGCAAGAGAATTTTACTGAGAAAAAGATGAAATTTATGGTGACGAATTGTATCCGTGCATATCACTTGGTCGAGTTTTTGATTGGTCCCTAACTCAAATCTATTGGTCATTGCCAAAGTAGAACCGAACTTAAGGCGGGAAAGTAGAGGTTAACTTATGGATTCATCCGATTTAGATCTAACGGCCAGTATCCACTCTTAAAGCAATCACATATATTTATCTCGGATGTTTTAAGAGACTGAACAATCTATCATTAGTAATTTCGAGTTATTTATGAAATAATTTGATTTAATAATTACAGGTAAAATTCTACTACTCAAAAAAGGAAAGATTCTAAAGAACAGAGGAGGACGGCTTCGTGCAGACAACCGCTATGCGCTGCCCCCGCACCACCTCCACCCTACAGCAACGGTACAGTGGGCCCCACGGAGCCCCCTTTTTCGGCATTTTATTCCGAAACTGGGAAGGTGAAATGAAGAAGGGAGAGGGGGGAGAACAGAGAGAGATCAGAGAGAGAGGGGGGAGCTGCTGTATTTGGGGATGAAGGGTATTCTGGGAATTTTCAATTTTTTGGGAAAATATAATATAAAGAATGAGTACATTATAGACATTGGGTTTAAAAATTAGTGGGATGAGATACTTTGGGTTTATGAATGTTTGTATAAGTGAGTGGGTTTTTTAATAAGTGGGGGTAAAACTTTGGGTTAAAAGAGAAAAACCCCTAAAAAAAAATGGACGCAGAGCTTCTCGAGCTCCAAAAACAGTTCGAGTCCGCTCAACAAGCGAAATCGAGCGTCAGATTATCCGATCGCAACGTCGTCGAGCTCGTTCAAAAGCTGCAAGGTCTCAACTTTATCGATTTCGATCTCCTCCACACTGTTTCAGGCAAAGAATACATCACTCCCGTAATAATTCTCTCTCCTAGCAAATTCTCGATTCTAAAAATCGAAACTTGTTTCTAATTCTGCGATTTTTTGAACTTGTTAGGATCAATTGAGGCAAGAGATTGAGGCAGAGATTAAGAGAACGGGTAGGATTTCTTTGATTGATTTGCGTGATGTGATTGGTGTTGATTTGTATCATGTTGAGAAGCAAGCGCAGGAGATTGTGGGGAGGGATTCTGGGCTTATGATTGTGAATAATGAGATTATCTTGGATTCGTATTGGGATTCGGCGGCGGAGGAGATTGATGAGAAGCTGCAGGAGTGTAGCCAGATTGCGTTGGCTGAGATCGCTGCGCAGTGGCAAGTTGGGTCTGAGTTGGTAGTTTCTATTTTGGAGCCTCGAATTGGGAGTATCGTAAGTTCTTTTGTTTTATGTAATAAGTCCCTTAATTTGTTGGGCTTCTTGGTTTTGTTTGAAATTGCAGAGAAAAGTAACAAGAAAAGTTGTTTACTTGTTCTAGTTTAGGTCACAATGCGTCAATTTGGCCAGAGTGGAGGTGATTGAGATGAGAAGAAACAAACCCAGAACCCGAATATTTTGAAACATTTGTCTAAAATTTTCTAAACTTTTCACATCGATATTGACCATAAATAACAATTAGGACTTTGTGTAACCTGAAAACACAATAGTCCGGTCGATAAATTATTTTGTACGTGCAATAAGGTGAAATTATCATAAACTAAAGACAAATACGGTTTTGAGTAATACTAGTATAGTGCGTGCTTTGCGAGAGCATACATGTTTTGTTTTATGTTTTTAAATTTTTTATGGCTGCAAAATAATGAAATGACTTATATAGCAATATAAAATCGAACAGTTACAATTTTGTTTAATGAATAAATTGTATGATAAAACTGCATAAAGAACTGTATGATTAATTATTATAGTTTGGATAATTGTTATAATTTATTCATAATTTATTAAAATAATTATAATATATTAAATAATTTCTTCTCTTTTAAATATAATAATGTTATACATAGCATAATTATAATACTAGTAGTAACTATATATTAATTTCATAATTAGTTTATTACGCTATTAGTAAATTGTTTACTAAATTGTATATTTATTAAATTATAGTGTAATTTATTAATTTAAATAATACTATTAAAATCATTATACTATTCATACTATTACATTTACAATAAATAAAAATTATTTTTCATACTATTATCATATTTTTAAAAGGCTAATAAGATGAAAGATAATAGGTAGTCCCCATAAGAGGTGAAACCCAAAGGCATAAGGCATAAGACTAATGAATTTTTATTATTTTTAATTTTTCTAGAATTTTTAAATATTATGTGAAGATAAATTAGGATAAATTTCAAATTTCTATTAAATAATAAAATAATAGTGTGACCAAAGGTTTTGAAAAAGTGAGGAAATGCATAATTAATAAGAGGTTACATATCATTAGTAAATAATTAATTACAACTAATGACATATTTGAGAATTATCAAACTTAAAAGGGCAAAAATGGAAATTAAAAGTTTTGTCAAGGCAATCCTCTTTTATATGCTATTCATACTATTACATTTACAATAAATAAAAATATTTTTCATACTATTATCATATTTTTAAAAGGCTAATAAGATGAAAGGTAATAGGCAGTCCCCATGAGAGGTGAAACCCAAAGGCATAAGACATAAGGCTAATGAATTTTTATTATTTTTAATTTATCAAGAATTTTTAAATATTATGTGAAGATAAATTAGGGATAAATTTTAAATTTCTATTAAATAACATAATTAAATAATAAAATAATAGTGTGACCAAAGGTTTTGAAAAAGTGAGGAAATGGATAATTAATAAGAGGTTATATATAATTAGTGAATAATTAATTACAACTAATGACATATTTGAGAATTATCAAACTTAAAAGGGCAAAAGGGAAATCAAAATTTTGTCAAGGCAATCCTCTTTTATATGTAGTATAGATTAGTGAACTAGTCTTGATATGTAGCCCAGACATATTGATTATGTAGCATATAGGCCTCATTTTGCAACCCTCTCATCAAGCATAGTTGTTAGTTGCCTTGGCAAGGTGATCTTGTGGGGAATACGCTGTTCAAATTTCATCATTCAGAATAGTAATATTTAGTCAAGTGGTAAGCTTACCTTAGGTAGGTTGAGATCATAAAAGTTGTATTTAACAATATGTTTGGTTCATAAGAATTTATTCATTTCTTTGACACCTACATGCAGTTCAGCTTGTACAAGTTTTGCAGTCCTTTTCTTTGTTTGTTTGTACAATGAATGTTGACTTATCCCGATGTACTTTGTAGATAAAAGGCAGGCTTGAAGGTACACAGCTATATACACCAGCATATGTTTCACGAAGTTGTGCTATGGTTCGTGGTGCTTCAAGGGGTATAACTGTCCCAACAAATTTAGCCACCGTGTGGAACTCGTTGCAGCAATTATTGCAAGATATGGATGGGGCTAATTGTGTTTCTGTGGAAGGTGCTTTCTTTCAATCCCAGTTCAATGGACTGGTGAAAGAAGGTGAGATCCTTGGATCGCTGCGTGCAGGAGTTCAGTGGACACCGGCTGTAAGAATTTTAACCCTTTTTTTTCAGTATTCCATTTTCTTACGTTCCTTTTGCTAATTGAATTTTTAGGTTTTGCATGCTCAAAGGGAAAGTGTGGATTCTTTCTTTTCACAGGTTTGAGTCATTTGCACTTTCTTCGCTTTGTTCATTGGTACAGATGAAGTTGAGCACATATTATTGTCGTAGTCATCAATGCTCCAAGTTGCATAATCATTTGCGCCTTATAACTTAATAACATGTTAGGTACAAAATGATGTAGTCGTGAAATGGACACAAGTTAGATACAAAATGATGCAGCCATGAAATGGATATCTTGTCCACACCTAAACAAACACTAAACACACGCCAAGACGCATGCATGCCAAGACGAACACACACATGTATAGATATGTACACATACATGTATGTATATGCGTATCATTTGTGCATGTCCATTTGCTACAATGCTAACACTATAAAATGTAGTTATCCTTTAGCATATAAATAGGCCTTCAAATAGCGCATATGGCTTCTTTTTCGAAATCATGTGTGGTTCCTTATTAATTATGAATAGTTCTGGTTTTCCCAAGTCATTTACATACTAATATTTGTTTGGTTAATTATGACCACCATTGGGAATGGCTTTTAGATCTGGACATTGTCTGTACATTACATTGTTTGTACATTGATTGGCTTAATTGGTTGAGTGGGGGGTTTTTGTTGCACTTTCTATTCTACTAAGTCAGACGTATTTGGTGCTCATTGGGTAACTTGTATATAAAGCATTCTTAGCATGCAAAATCTATGCCGGAAAATCTGTAGATATATTGTCATCTTTGAAGAATAGTAAATTTCACCTTCATATGTAAATCTCTTTAAGATATTAACTAGTGCCTCTTCTAAATCACCTTCTGGATTGCAGAACTCCTACATCAGCTATGATGTTCTTCTTAAACTTTCAATTCCTTAGCCTAAACAGTACTTACAGGTAATTATCTCAGCCTGAATTTATTTTCTACATTCTAAAGATATAGCCTCCTTAATCCATGATAATTTCTATATCTTGATTTTAATGTAATCATTTGTGCATTAATGCACTCCCTTATAGTCCAGATATCCTGAAGGTATCCCTCTTGAGGGTGTTTTCATTCACCCCTCGCAAGTTGATATGTTGGATGCTGCTATTGAAGATGCCGTTGACCATGGTAACTGGTGAGTATCATGTGTTAACTTTTTCTGGTGAAGTTGGCATTCTTTCTAAGTTTGTGCAAATGTTTGTATCACTAAAATTATGCAATAAATATAGATAAAACTCCTAAGAAGTTAAACTGAATCAAAGTCGCCTTGTAATTTCTAGCTACTAGTTTCAGATATCCATTATTTTGGTTGCACTATTTGAATGCAGAAAGCTTTTACTGTTCTTGCAGGATTGACAGTATCTCAGTTCTGCCAGCATATGTTGGAGGCCGGGATGTTACTAAAATCTTGTCACATTGTCCCTCTGTTCAGAAGGCGCTTAAGGTTTTATTTTATTCTCCTCCTTCCTAATTTGCTTTTGTAAACACTTGAGTTATTAATTCTCCTTTGTGTTTTCAGTCCTCGAAAGCAATTATATTGGGTGAATCATGCATATGCAGCAGCAACTATATCAAGGTACAGTTCCATAGAGTATTACTGTTTCCTATTTTGGAAGTCATTACTTCTGAAAACGCTTATTTTTCCCTTTCAAAGTCGAACAACACATGCAAACTACATTTGCCTCTGGAAAAAATCTCTACTCCGTATGCTACTTTATTCTTTTTTCAGCATTGGTTCTCATGCTAACCCTTATATAGAATTGTATATCAAATGTTGTTTAGTTGTTTAGCATGTTGCCTGAGTGTTCTCTTGCTAAAGTAAGACGCCTTAATTGGACATTATGTCTTCTCTGTTTGTTCATGTACTAGGATATGTTTGATCAAATGGAGAAAGAGATGGATACATTTAGCTTGACAAGTCTTGCTGGTCAAGGGATGCATACTGACTCGCATGCAGCTAATGAGCGTAAAAGTGGACTCAGTTCTAGTGATTATTCTGAGCTGAAAGAGACCGGTGGTGATGGAGGCGGCAGCAAATATGTTTCTGAAAAAGGGTCAAAGAAGAAAAGAGGAAAAGTCCAAGGATCTGCAAAGACAGGAGGATCTGAAAGCGATTTTGATAGCCAGGAACATGTTCCTATTAAATCCAAGAAAAATCAGCGAAAAACCAAAGATACAGGTCCTTCTGATACTAAATCTGGTACTAGAAAAGGTCTGGACAAGGTGAGAGAGGATAACTTGAATGTGCCATCTGAAGAATGGATAACAGAAAAGATTCCGGCAGTGGCCCCTGATCTGGGTGAATTAGGAGGTTTGTGCATAAATAAACTGATAGTTGCCTCATGAACTAGTGTTTATGTGTTACTGATATATTTTCACTGTTATTGGTTCCCAATTAGATCCTGAGGATCCAAGTTCATTGCTGAGAAAGTTGTCCAATCATTTGAGACCAATGCTGCTCGATTCGTGGAAAAAAGAAAAGGAATTCAGTGATGTTGGAAAATTCTGAGAGAAGATGTTGGCTGCTTGATAATTTGCAGAAGCAGCTGGATGAGGTTTACTTCTTCCTTTTTGTAAGAGTTGTTGCTATATACATCTCAGTTTCATTTCAAAATTTCTTTTCCTTAAACATATTTCTACATCATTGGTGTTCATTTGTCAATGCCATCTTGCTCAGTTGCTTGTGTGAATGTGCTCTGATCTCTGTGTTCCTTGTCCTTTTGACTTGTATGTTTCTTAGGGTTTCTTGGAATTTCAGCTTTATGAAAAAGCACTTGGATCTCTTTGAAGATGATCCTTCAACATCTGTAAGATTCACGGTAAAAAAATTGCATTGAGATTTTTCTTAGGTTTGTTACATGATCAATAAAGTTCTCTATAAGTGCAGGTTGTCTTACACAAGCATCTGCTTAAGACCATGGCTACACCGATTGTGGACAAAGTTATTTCAACTTTGGTAAAGATGTCAATATTTGATCAATTTTTTTTATTATTTTGATTGTGAAGAATGAACGCTAAAGAAGATAAGGTTTACTATAAAATGTCTTCACTTTATTACTATAACCAATCTCTGTTGGTTCCTTATCAATCCTGGAAACTCAAAAGACCTCTTTGATTTAGTGTTGTCCATAATTTCTAGATGTTCAAGGTATTAACTTGTACTTTGTATTCTTTACCATCTTCCAGGTGCTGGATGATAAATTGAAGAATGGAGTTGAAGTTGGTGATACTGAAAGTCTAGATTGTGGGAACCAGAGCCGTATCTCTTCGGTCTGAAACTCATTTCCTATCTAGCATACGCCTCTAGTATTTACGTCATCTTGTTCAAGTCGTATCTTCTTCC
>CM022702.1:93847147-93879647 GCA_012295165.1 Asparagus setaceus | reverse complement strand
ATCTTGTTCATTGTCTCTTTAGTTATATTATTGTAAAACCGTTAATTTTACAATTACTTAATGCAAGAGTAACTACAACCTAATAAGGCTAATTTTTATTTGTATACAATCTAAAACATATAAATCAAAATGAACAGAGTGGATCGAGTAATTTGATAGCATATAATGTAGTTTTGAAGCCGCTACCTTAGATTGAATCTAAGGTGCCACCTTATACACTTTTCCCATATATATATATATATATATATATATATATATATATATATATATATATATATATATATATATATATATATATATATAAGATAATAAATTATCATATCTTGATATAAGAGCATCCTCATATACAATGATGTGACCAATCTCACCAGTGTGGTTATAGTGTCTCTCTCCTACTTTATTGACTTGGTGGAGATTGTGCGCATCATTGTATATGGGGAATCCCTCAATGACATATGATACCCATTAATATATATATATATATATATATATATATATATATATATATATATATATATATATATATATATATATATATATATATATATATATATATATATATATATATATGAAGCATCTTTCATATGAACTTAAGTTCATAATGAATAGTGGTGCACCAACTTTTTTATCCACTCATCTTGTCTTGAGATTTGTGATGCATAAAATCTCAAAGTGGGCTTTATATCTTTCACTGATCCCAAAGCAAGATGAGTGGTTAGAAAAGTTGGTGCACCACTATTCATTATGAACTTAAGTTCATAGAGCCTTCTTTATATATATATATATATATATATATATATATATATATATATATATATATATATATATATATATATATATATATATATATATATATATATATATATAAAAGTTATGCCCATGCTTGCACGAGGTGATTTGGTTTTTGATTTGTCTATCTAATTTGTTTGGTCTCCATGAAATTTTTTGGTTATGGTTTTGCTTCTAAAAATTAAAATTACTTCCAGTAAAAAATTTAAATTGTGTGATTTTTGTTCTTCTTTGTTGCACCTTCCTCAAAAGTAAATAACTTGAGTCAAGCTTTTTTTTTCTTATAACGAAATACAAAATAAGGATATGGAATTTTTAAGTTTTCTCACTTAACTTCCAATAACTTTTGGTAGAAAACCCCTAATAATGATTGTTTATTATTTTTCAAGGTTCAATGTAATTTTAAATTTTTAAGTAGGTTGTTTCTAATTTTAGATTTTAAAAGGGGTTGTTTGTATTTTTTTATTTTTGGGAGGAACTATTTGTATATTTAAAATTTTCTGGTAGTTCTTTATATTTTTTTATAAAAATTTAGGCTCTTCTTGCAATTTTTAGATTTTTAGAGGCTTGTTTTGGCAGTTCTAAATTTTTGAGGGGTTGTTTGTAATTTTCATACTTTTAAAAGATCTATTTATACTTTTGGAGTTTTAAGGGGTTGCCTATAATTTCTAGAATTGAAAGGGATGGTTTATAATTTTAGATTTTTCTGAGGGCCGATCTACAATTTTAGAATTTAAAGGGTTTTGGGATTTTCAGTTTTTCAAGGGATTGTTTATAGCTTCATATTTATCAAAGGGTATTTGTAATTTTTATATTTTTTAGTAGTTATTTATAATTTTATGGCTTAATCTGCAAATAGGAATGATTTGAGAGGTATATATTAGCCTTGAGGGATAATGTTAACAGTTTAAAATTATGGGCTAATGCCCTTATGGAATTAAGTGCAAAACTCAAAATATGTTGGTGATTTTCTAAAATTCTAAAACTTATCGGAATTTCAAAATTTTACAACCTTATTGAAGGTTTAGTGAAATTTATCTTTTAAAAATTGAGGAGATCCATGTGACAATTTTATAAAACGTAAGACCAATAGTAAACCATTAATCTCTCCTTTATATATAAAAGAAAAGAGAATTTAAAATGTGATTATCAAAAAATTTGTTTATGGATAATTCAAGAGAATTAAACATATGGTTATTTTATTTTTTAGTTATGGATAATTATGATTTAATTAAGATTACAAAATATCGATTATAATTAGAATTTCTAATTTTAGATAGTTTTAAGTTGATGAGGATTCTAATTATGGATAGAAATTACCCATAATGTAAGAATTCTAATTTAATATTAAAATAACATATGACACATATCATTTTTATGAGCTTAGGTGGCTTTTTGTGCCTTTCAAAGTACCATCAATTTCTCATTATATATAAAGAGAATTAAAATGTGATCATCAAATATTTTTTTATTATGGATAATTCAAGAGAATTAAAATATGATTATCTTATTTTTTAGTTATGGATAATTATGATTTAATTAAGATTACAAAATATCGATTATAATTAGAATTTCTAATTTTTGAGTGATTTAAGTTGATGAGGGTTCTAATTATGAATAGAAAATACCCATCATGTTAGAATTCTAATTTAATAGTAAAATAATATATGGCACTTGTCATTTTTATGAGCTTAGGTGGCTTTTGGTGCCTTTAAGAGTACCACCAATTTCTATATATATATATATATATATATATATATATATATATATATATATATATATATATAGGAATATGGAGAAACAGTCACCAGGATCTTTTAGTAGTGATGTGGCATTCTGGCCCACACATTCAAGGGAGGAGAGAGAGAGAATTATTTTTAAAGTTACATGTGGGGTTTAGAATTGTCATCATCTCTACCAGTTCTTTGAGGAACTTGGTACCAAGTTTTTCCATTTTTCACACACACACACACACACACACACACACACACACATATATATATATATATATATATATATATATATATATATATATATATAAAGAACTCCTATGAACTTAAGTTCATAATGAATAGTGGTGCACCAACTTTTCTAACCACTCATCTTGCTTTGGGATCCGTGAAGATATAAAGCCCACTTTGAGATTTGTGCATCACAAATCTCAAGACAAGATGAGTGGATAAAAAGTTGGTGCACCACTATTCATTATGAACTTAAGTTCATGAGCACTATATATATATATATATATGAGGCTCACTATGAACTTAAGTTCATAATGAATAGTGGTGCACCAACTTTTCTAACACTCATCTTGCTTTGGGATCCGTGAAGATATAAAGCCCACTTTGAGATTTGTGCATCACAAATCTCAAGGCAAGATGAGTGGATAAAAAGTTGGTGCACCACTATTCATTATGAACTTAAGTTCATAAGAGCTCTATATATATATATATATATATATATATATATATATATATATATATATATATATATATATATATATATATATATATATATATATATATATATATATATATATATATATATATATATATATATATATGGGATTAAGGAATATGAGGTGGCACATTTAGTAAAATGAGCTTCCACCCACTTATATGAGCCCCACCTTGTAGGCATTAAAATTGCCTATCAATACCCGAACGAAACTTCGTGGGTGGGTTAACAACCAACAACCCATCCGACAAACACCGGCGATTGACTATGCCGAAAGCGTAAAAGCGGGTCCGTGAACACATGAAGTGGGTCAACAAGGGCTCGAATCAACGAGGCTACGTGTTATGGAATGAATCCAACAAGCAAAGCTTCAACGAGATCGTCGGATTCGAGCGTCAACAAGATCGGTTTGAACATCGACCGTCGTCACCAGTTGGCGGGATGAAAAACCAATCAAGTGAACCAAGCACGGACTTAGAGCAGCGGCGACAAGATCGGAATGGGCGTCACGGAAAAGTCAGAAACCAAACCAAACCGAAGCCAGCGGCGTTGGTAAAACGGACACCGTTTGGTGTGTCAGAAGGGCGGACACCATGGTGTCCGCCGGCCAATAAACCCTCTCCCTCTTGTTTTCCTATAAATAGTGGGGTGCTCCGGTTCGGTCGGATTTTTGGAGATTGGATTTTATATTCTTGAGAGCCCTCGCGAGATCCACGAGCGTCGGCCTGATCGAAACCGGCGAGCACGTCGAGATCTACAAACCGCTGAGTAAGCGAACTTCGGGTTCGACTCTGGTCAGCTGTGATTTCTCCTAGTAGATCTCACTCCGGCGATCCTCTCGCCGTGAGTCGCGATCCCGGCGATCCTCTCGCCGTGAGTGTGATCCCTCGGTGCGTCGTTTCCTTCGTGAAACGAGCCTTCCGCCTCAGTAGTTCCGGCAGGGTTTCCACGGATCGAATTGCGCGTGGTCCACGGGCGAATAAAAGTCCCACGGGCAAAGAACCCATGGCGAGGATCCCGTAAAATAGAGATCCTCGTGTTTGTTCTAAAAGGAAGAAAGTTGTAATTTTCGTTTTCATTGTAAGCTGAAATAAAAGGCATTTCTTTTGTTTGAATTTTGTTGTAGGCCAGCGAAGGCATTACCGAAGTTCAAGCGAGCAATGAATAACAAACCAACTTTCCTGAACAAGCGACCCGCAGTGGGAGCGGCTTCAACAAAGAAGTCGTGTATGTAACAGCGGATCCGATCCGTCATCGAGAGTCGAGGCGAATTACGACCAACGAAGTTCGAGGGCTATCTCCTCCTCGTCGGATCCACTCCTCCCTCATAAGTCCAAGATGGTCTCCGCGCAGGAAGACCGGCCTCGGATGCGGGCTGAAAAATCCACCACCACCGCCGTCGGGGCTAGGACAACGGTGGTTCCGCCCTAACAACGGCCAAATCTTGAAACCCTATCTTTGGGGGGTCGATTCCGCCAATGGCGTCGTGACTCTCTCCAAGAGAGCCCGTCGGAGGACTACGTCGGCGCTGGCGAAACAATTAGCGCGAAAGAATCAATGGATGGGGTCCGCTATGGCCGGATCTAAGATCTAAGTTGACTTCGAGGCTCGAAGTTCGAGATCGTAGCCGAATCCTACTGGTGGCGACAAATGAATGGGTCCGAGTCAAGCGGAACGTTCTACACCGGGGCGTGTCCGGGCGGCGCAACCGCGGGCTTTGGTGCAACAAGCCGAGTTGAAGAGGCGGCCAAGAAGTCGTCGACAATCGGCTAGCTTGGAAGCCCAAGTCCGTCGAAGCTTCAACTCGGCGAACCGGCATCAAGCCTAGCTCGCCAGCGAGCCAACTCCGCTCCCGTGCTCAAATCGAAATTGTGAGCACCTTAACAAAGTGGTGTTGACGCCAAGTCACCTCCGTCACGTACTCGAACTCGTGAAGCCAACTCCGTCGCGACAGCCGGGCTTACCATCAAGGATCGCTGGGTCCGCTAAAGGAATCAGGTCACTCCTAATACGGGGTAGCACCCACAAAGACAAGAAGATTCCTCTGCTTTGCATCACGGTTGAAAGTCGAAGTTGAGAGTCGCGAACTTCACCCTCACACCAACGAAAGTCAAGGCGGGTTACTTCGAGTTCTTGAAACAATTCGGTCCTCGGACGAGCGTTTTCATCGGCGATGAGGGTGTTATACCCAGAGATCGTGTCGACATGCGGAAGATTGCTCCAGGCACTCATCTTGGCGAATTATACTACCAGGAGCACAAAGAAATCTCGAAGGTGCTCCCCAAGCCACCAGTCATGTTTATGCTCCAAGCTTATCAAAGCGAGTGCTCTCCAGTGTAATTGTTGTCGAGAACTCGAAGAGTCTCGGTCTTTGAGAGACTTAGCACCAACACGCCAAAACCTAGGTCAAGGAGATGTGAAGGATGGCATCAGAGGATGAATTGCGGAGGTCACTAATAATATGGGCAAAGAACCATTGTCAAGGGCTATTCCCAGCGCATATAGCGGTTAACTTCGTTCGCGGTCCGGACTATTCGACGGTCCAATTACGACAAGCTCTTGAGAGGCTACCTTGAGGATGAAGTATCGGGCAGCCGGTCGGCAATGGCATCCGACAATACGACTTCTAATGACGGACAACCCAGCGCTTATGATCGGATCAGATCAGGTGGCCAATCTTTGGGCGGCGTTGAATAAGCAACGGAAAACTTCAAATTAGAGATGGAGTTGGCCATGCGGGCGATGAGAAGAAATGCATGACCAACAAATCCAAGCTTTAACAAAGCATCGAGGGGAATCAAGTCAACACATCAACGTTGATCAAGATGGCGGCGACTTCGGTCGAGGAGAAGCACCGAAGATGATAACCCTCTGAACCACGCGGCTATTTGTTAAAGACCTCGAGCAAAATTAACTTCGTTGATTTCCGCGAAGGTGAAGAAGCGGGTATCCTTGCCCATACCGAGGGAAATCAATCCCATACCCTTCAAAGTTTAACTTAATAAACTTTACACCGTTTGTGGTAAGGGTTCCCCGACGCAACACTTGATTTACTTCAAGTCGCACCTGGGGTTATTTACGGCAATGAGCCGATGGTTCGGTCATTCGTTGGCACCCCATTGGGGCGCCGATTGGTACCGCCGTCTTAAGCGGGGAGCATCAACGGTGGGGCGATATGGAGTCCTTGTTTCTCTCAACTTCTTTGATGACGATACCAAGGTATCCATTGGGACATTACTCGGCCAGCGAAGAATGGAGAGCTGGATATCTTTGTTAAGCGATTCGTAACAAGGCAATGAACTGCTGGATCCGATATGGAGGAATTCATCCTCCGACCCACGATAATTTATCGATAGGCGTGCTTTCGAAGCAATGGGGACGGCACCATCCATGCGATGGAAGGACTTGAAAGTTCGTGGAACAAGGCGAAAGGTTCCTTAAAAGGAAGAAAGCGAAGAAGGCCACCCGGCGACAAAACGAACAAATTTTGTGCCACGGCGGTAAAGCGCCGGCAAAGTGCGTGAAGCGTAATCAAACCTTGAGCTGCAACCACAGCAGCCGTAGCGATGCGCGCCCGGCAATCGCAGCCTCAATGGCGCCAACAAACTCAGAATCAAAAACCTTATGGTTCGAGATTTCCCAAGACTTACTCGTTCAAAGATGAGGAAGTTCCGGTCATTTTCAAGTACCTTCTGGAAAACAACAAAATCGGTTGCCCCAATTGTAAACCAAGGAGGCAAACAAATTCTGATCCTAAATGCTGCGCTTATCGCGAGGCGTACATCATCCTCTGAAATTCTGCTACCATCTCAGGGACAAGATTCAAGCCTTGATCGATGTTGGAGTCATCACTCCAAAACCTTCTAAAGAGAAGAAGGTGGGAACAAATGCAGTCTCTATAAGCTTCGGGTCAGTTCCTTTGGATTGGTTTCAACCGACGCCAGTCGTAAAAGTAGGAATGAAAATGGTGAATGAGGATCCTCACGGGCAACGTGAGAAAGGGCTCATACCGCATACAACAGCAAACGGAGAAATCCTTTGGGTCCACCAGACTTCTTTGGAAGACAATCGATGGACTTTGTGGCGATAAAATTGCCTTAATCCTTACCTGACAACTTCGAATGAGCAAAAGAGCTTAAGGGTCCATCCAGTGAAGTCGAACGTCTAAAGGTTAAGTTCACTGAATGCTTGACTTTACAAAATAGACAAAAGTGTCGATATCTCCCAAACCGGAAGGAATTTGGCAAAATGACCGAGCAAACCGAACCGCCGGGTAGGTTTGGTTGGCTCCGTCGTCGAGATGGTCGATTTCCATATATAATTCGAATTCCGGCGTACGGTTTGAAAGTTACGACACGTTCTTAAATGGACGAGGCCAATAGCGAGCTCGACATTCAGCGAGCTCGCCAGCGTAAGGCTCGACATTCGGGCGAGGCTCGCCAAGCAGGCTCGACATTGACGAGGCTCGCCAAGCAGCTCGACATTCGAATGAGGCTTCGCCAAGCGAGGCTCGACATTCGAGCGAGGCTCGCATGGCGGTGAACCTCGGCGTTCAACGAGTTCGCTACAGCGGTGAACCTCGGCGTTCAACCGAGGTTCGCTTCGGCGGTGAACCCGGCGCTCAACCGAGGTTCGCCTGGCGGTGAACCCCGCGTTCAACGAGGTTCGCCTACGGCGATGAACCCGGCGGCTCAGCGAGGTTCGCCTACGGCGGTGAACCTCGACATTCAACCGAGGTCCTCCTACGGCGGTGAACCTCGACATTCAACCAAGGTTCGCCTGGCCAGTGAACCTCGACATTCAAGCCAGGTTCGCCTACGGTGAACCTTGACATTCAACCGGCGTGAACCTCGGCGCTCAACCTCAACGATCATATGAGGTTCGCCCGACAGCGGTTTGACGAGGTTAAGCGCGTTCTTTGCGGCGTAGCTATGCGTGATTCCATCGTCGCAGAAGGCGCCGCTCTTATAGCGGCCCTCGTTCACTTTATGCGGTGGCGTGTTTATGCTTGAACCCCAAGGCCACGAAGGCCACAACAACCCGCGTGGGTTAAGGTGGGCATCATGTTATGCCCACTAACTCACGTTTCCACGATTTTTGGCATACCAGTTACATGCTAAAACCCATATAAATAGCCGTGAGCAGCTATGGAAAAAAGGGGGCTTGGGCTTGGGCTTGGGCTGGGGCTGGCTGGAAGCCTGAAGGCTTTTGGAACTCTTGGAATTCAACACTTGAGCAAGAGAGAGAGAGATCAAGCTCTTCATCAGCAATCTCTAGACCATCTGCAGCTTTGATCTGATCGTCAACGGGAAGCAACCTCGACTCGAGCATCGAGGGAAGCATCCTTTCGCCACCGAGAACCCATACAAAAGAGGAGTCAAATCAACTTCCTCTTCCTCTGTAATCGAGAGAATTTGATTGTAACACAACCATTCAATCAATAACATTTTTTCGACCCTACAACTGCGTCTTCGGCCAAAAAGAAGTCAAAGGGAAAAGGCAAATTATGCCAAGCCGCTTCGGCAATTCCAGAAAAGGACGATGAAGAAGTGGCAACCTTCCAATTTTCGGACGAGCATGAAGTCTTTGCCACAAGGTGAGCGCGAATACAACTACAAGTATCCGGAGATTCCAAACCAATCGAAGGCGTTATCGGCGGGGGTAGCCGCGCTCCTCTCACTCGAGGAAAGATACAATGACGGTACGCCGAAGAGACTGAAGCAAAGGAGAAGCAACCACAGGTCGGAAGCACAATTCGAAGCAATCCCGATTCAATCGCTGGATTATAAGGGATAGACCAGAACATCAAATTCTCCGTGCGCTTCGATGTTATGACCCGGTTAGCAAACATCGGCGGGATAACTCTTCACGAGTTGCTCCGATTATCAAAGGAAACCGGGAAGCTCTACAAGCTGCTGTGACTCGGATTTCCTTTCGAGATCAAGCCGAGTCGGAAGAATCGGCCCAACAATGCAACCTTGTGGCTAAACACTTACCCATCACCTTTACAAAGGAGGATATCACGACTAAATTCAAACACGATAGGCGCTATACTTCGGTATATTGGTTCTAGAAGTCAACCGGATCCAAGTCGATCGGGTTCCATTATGAGCATCATGCCCTAGCGCCTCATGTATCATCTTGGAATCACGATGGCGGCGTCAAGCTGGCACAATGATTTACGGTTAACACGGTGGGTCCGCCCACTTGGTAAAATCGGATTAAGTGCCAAATGGGGACTTAAAGTCGAAGTCACCGCTATGTGATTGGCGAGACTTCCTATAACTTATTGTTGGGTCGACCACGGATCACAATAGCGTTATAGTCTCATCCACTCTTCATCGATTCTCCAAGTATGTAGACACAAATAATGAGTCAAGGCGGTGGTGCGGACAACGGCCGTTTAAGGGGATGGAGAATTATTTCAGCGATTCCCTCCTTCGGTAATGAGTCAAAGCTGAATCATCGGCCCAAGGCACGGGCGGTGAAAAGAAGCGTGCGAAGCGGGCTTGATTATAGCGGAGGATTTGTTTTAAATAACATTGTATCCTTGTAATCAATCTTGGCGATGAAGAATCGTCGGATGAACATTGTAATTGGCAAATTGCCGATAAAGCAATAAATGACGATTTAGAGTACCCTCGTCTTTGAATGATGCGATGGCAGTTTATATAACAATCGAGTTGCACCTACCAACTTCGGTCATCTTGCTTTATACAAAAGCAATTCGAGAGACTCCTTTGGGACAACACTCGTCATCCCTAAAGATCGAGTATTGAAAAGACTTGGTTTACGGAAAAGGAGATGCGATTACAGCGAATCGCTTCTTAGAAGAAGATGAGGATAACGATGGGCCTATCCTCCACACATGCAGTCTGATCCGAAACACCGGGTATCATGAAGAAGTGGGGAGTGCGACTTGACACGAGGGAAGGTCTATGTTTGGACGAGGTCCCGAATCCCTCCTAAAGCGGCATATGTCCCAAAAGGAAGCGGATGACTACTACGCATTTAGGCGAGGATTGGGATATGAATCCTCCTCGAAGATGAATGCTCGTGGTTGATCGGCGACCATTTACGGCGAAAGCGGATACTCGTCGATTCTTCGGTTTGGGATGACACCACGGCCTCGGAGAAGCTTTCAAAGCTTTGATGTCAAATATGACCGGTCCGATCACTACTATTGAGTGATGAGGATATGCCAACATGGGAAGACCCATGGATCCATCAACTTCGAGAGCGGTTTGGGGATAGATTCGAACAAAGAGAACCCCGCTAAGGACGAGGTAGTCGAGGTTAACATGGGTAATGAGGAACATCCTAAGCTCATAAGCGTCGATAATAGTCTTCCCTCGAAGAGAAGGGGTGCCTAATCGGGGAATACATCGGCGTGTTTGCTTGGAGCTATGAGGACATGCGGGACTTGACCCTAATGTGGCGACCCATCACCTCAACATCAAAGTGGATGTCAAACTGTCAAGCAATCGCCAAAGAAGGTTTAGATCCACAAATCTTACAATAATCGTGAGCGAAGTGAAGAAACTCATAGAATCGGGTTCATCGAGAAAATTCAACATCCGGATTGGTGGCGAATATAGTCCGGTCATGAAGAAGAATGGTTCGATTAGGATCTGTGTCGATTCTACGAGAGACACGAGCATTGCTTGCCCAAAGATGACTTTCTCTCCCAATCACCGATGTCATAGTTGACAATACGTGTGGATTTGAAAGAATGTCATTCATGGATGGTTTCGGGTTACAATCGAATCAAAATGCACCCGATGATGCCAAGCACCTGCCGTCGTGAACGTACTGGTATATATTGCTACGCGGTCATGCCGTTCGGCCTCAAAATGCTTGGGCCACATATCGTGGCGATGACTAAAATTTTCGGGATCATCTACGGAAAAGGTCGAATGCTCGTCGGCGACTTGGTGGTGAAAGCCGTGACAAAGGAGATCACATCAAATATCTTAGAGCGGTATTGAACTCATGCGGACTCATCAACTAAAGATGAACCACCTTAAATCCTTCCTTGGGATGTCGGTGGCAAGTTCACCGGCTTTGTCGTCCGACAAAGGAATCCCGCGTCGATCGACAAAGTGAAGGCAATTCAAGAGCGCAACCTCCGAAATGCGAGAGAGACCGGTTACAAGAGGCGATTGGCGTACATCCGGCGGTTCATATCGAACCTATCAGGAAGTGCCAACCATTTTCTAAGTTAAACAAGAAGGGCTGCGTTTATTTGGGGCGGCCTTTGTCGAGGCGTTTGAAGAGATCAAATCGTATCTCGCTAAACCTCATTTCGTTGCACCTGATCCGGAAAACCATTTACGATGTCAAGGAGCGGATCACTCGTTAAGCACTTTACTCGCGCAGGGCGGCGGTCCGCGAAACGGCGATGTATTACGAGCCGAACATTAGTCGGTCTTTGAGTCTCGGTATCCAATGGTCGAAGCAATGCCTTGCATTAGTATTCGCGATTGAGAAAATGCGGCACTATTTGGTGGACGAGGCGATTTATGTTATCTCTAACGTAAATCGGTCGAATATTTATGACCCGCCGGCCTCAATGAGTTGGCGTTTGGCGAAATGGGTTTTGCTTTTGTCCCAATATGACTTGCACTTCAAACAACGGAGTCAAAGGACAAGCGATTTCGCGATCTCTTGGTACCCGGCCGAATACGGATCACGGTTGAGCTATATGATGATCTTCGGGCGAAGTTCAAGAAGTCAACACTACATCGCACCAACAAATATGGCGATTGTATTTTGGCGGAGCCTCGAGCTACTAATGTAGCAAGTGCCCGGATGTTCTAAAATCTCGTGGAGTCGGAGTTGTCTTGATTTCCAGAATCATGTCATGCCCGTGCTTATTCACTCACGAACCTGTTCCAATAGCGTGGCGAATACAGCGTTACTTATCGGACTTAGCTTAGCCAAGGAGCTAGGGTCGATATCTCGAGCATCTGGCGATTCTGGCCCGATAGTCGAGGCGGATCAGCGGAGACTCTGAAGTCAATCGAGATCTAATTCCTTATCATCGGGTAGCAATCGAAATGGCGGACTTCGTTGAAGAGTTCTTCATCGAATATATTCCACGCCTCAAAACGCTCCGCGCGGATGCCTTGGCGGCGTTAAGTATGTCGTTAGCACAACCCAGAACCGAGCAATTAGTTACGGTCGGGACTCATCAACTCTTCGTACCAATATATAATGAGGTACAAGAAGATGAAGGTAGTTACCAAAGGTACATGCAACCCAAACCAAGTTGAAGCCCGAGATTGGCGCTTTCTATCATCGACTTCGTCTTGCGGTATTCTGGGAAGATGTGAAGGAGAGAGTCCGGCGAAGCTCCCAATTCTTTACACAACAGAGACCCGGATGTTATATCGCAGGGATATAGCGGTCTTTACTCGATGCCTTTCAAACAGGAAGCCGAGAAAGGTCCTTCGGGAAGCCTACGAAGGTGAATGTAGTCTTGCACCGTACGGTCCCAAACTCTGATGGTCGAGGAGAATGGGCTACTTTTGGCCCACAATGATTAATGGCGGTGAGAATGCGGCTTCGAAACCCGCGTGTCAAATTCCATAAATTATATGCATCGACCTCTGGCGATTGCATCCTTCGGCCACATCGACCATTGAGACATGGGGATGGGCGTTGTGGGTCCCATTTTCGCCATCGGTTAAGGGGATCGGTTTATTCTAGCGATCACCGACTACTTCTCCAAGTGGGCTGAAGCAATCGCTAAAAAGAAGTAAAGCGTCACCGTCATTAAATTTATCAAACACCATGTCATCTATCGACATGGTGTCCCAAACGGATCGTGCATGACAACGGTCCCAATTCATCGCAATTCCTTCATCGGGTTTTGCGAAAAGTTCAAGATACAAGATGTCTGCCGTCGGCGGACTATAATCAGCTGACAAATGGATTAGGCGTTCAACAAACGATTATCAAGATTTTGTCGAAGCTTGTGAAGAATAACAAAGCGAGGGGCGATAAACTTCGGAGAAGCACTCGGGCATATCGCTGCAAGCGATGCGATGCATCAGAGGCGACCCATACTCCACGGTTTCGGTGTGAAGCAATTCTCCGTTAGAAATCAGATTCCGTCGCCGTGGCACTACCTTGAGATGGCTGACCAGAAGAACAACATCAAAACATCTCGAAGAGCTTGAGATGTTAGATGAGAAGCGCTTGGAGGCTCAACAATGCATTGAGTTCTATCAAGCTAGAATGTCAGGGCTTTCAACAAGAAAGTTCGACGAGAACCTTTAAAGGAGGAGATCTCGGTCCTCGCCAGCCGGTGACGATAATTCTCAACTCCAAAAGAAAGGTAAATTTGAACCCAAATGGGAAGGACGTTTGTAATAGACACATCTATTCAAGCGGTGCATCATACTATCACACAAAATGGCGACCGGCAATTATCTTAGATAAATGGGAAGTTTACGAAAAGTATTATCCTTAATACATTCGGGATAACCCATTTTGATGGGAAGTTCCTCGAGAATATCTCATTTTCATGAGGATAACCCTAAATTATTGTGTTTTCCTCCAAAATTCTCTCACCGATCAAATTCATTGACGGTGAGCCCACTAAAATCTCCACGGTCAACCACCGGCCAAATTCCCCTCTCGATTCCTTCCAGCGAGCGAGGTCCACTCAAATTCAGTTGCAATCCTACAAAGCGCTATCCGTACCCTTCCAAGATTTCGGGTGGAGACCCCTCTTAGTTTCTCATCGAAATAGAATACATTCTTCCTTTCCCACATTTCACGGAGATAGAATACATTCTTCCTCTCCAGAGGCAAGAGATAGAATACATTCTTCCTCTCTTGTCTTAGATTCTCAGTGGAGATCCCACTCTTAGTTTCATCTTTCAAGATTCTCAAAATGGAGATACCATTTTTAGTCTCTTTCACTGGAAACAGGACAAAAATCCTTCCTTTCCAACACCCAGAGATAGGAAGGTTCCTTCCTCTCCACTGGCAAGAGATAGGATACAAAACCTTCCTCTCTTGTTCATCCCTTACTGGAGATAGGAGACAAGATCCTCCTTCATCTCCAGCGGCAGAGATAGGATACAAAACCTTCCTCTCTTGTTCATCCCTTACTAGGAGATACAAGATCCTCCTTCCTCTCCAGGCAAGAGATAGGATACAAAACCTTCCTCTCTTGTTTGGTTCCTTTCCAACACACGGAGATAGGACACATCCTTCCTCTTGAAGCAAGAGATAGAATACATTCTTCCTCTTTGTCTTAGATTCAGGTGGAGATCCGGCTCTTAGTTTCATCTTTCAAGATTCTCAAAATGGAATCCCATTTTGAGTCTCTTCCCTGGAAGCAGGACAAAAATCCTTCCTTTCCGGCAGGGGAGGAGACAAGATCCTCCTTCCTCTCCATCAGGTAGAGATAGGATACAAAACCTTCCTCTCTTAAGTGAGCTCAGGAGATAGGACACAAAACCTTCCTCTCAGCGGCAAGAGATAGGATACAAAACCTTCCTCTCTTATTTGGTTCCTTTCCAACACACGGAGATAGGACACATCCTTCCTCTTGAAGCAAGAGATAGAATACATTCTTCCTCTCTTGTCTTAGATTCTCAGTGGAGATCCATCTTAGTTTCATCTTTCAAGATTCTCAAAATGGAGATCCCATTTTAGTCTCTTCCACTGGAAGCAGGACAAAAATCCTTCCTTTCCATTTTGGGAGATAGGAGACAAGATCCTCCTTCCTCTCCATCAAGAAGAGATAGGATACAAAACCTTCCTCTCTTATTAAGTGAGCTCAGGAGATAGGACACAAAACCTTCCTCTCCACTTTCAAGAGAAAGGACACAAAACATTCCTCTCTTGTTCATCCCTTACCCGGAGATAGGAGACAAAATCCTCCTTCCTTCCACCTTCGGGAAATAGAATACATTCTTCCTTTCCCACCTCAATCAATTTTAGTCCTGCCTACTATCCTCCCACAAAAGAAGGCACCAAGGTTCATCTTGGGGAATTTTATCGAAGCCTAAGAAGGGATAAAGCCAGCCTACTCACAGCGTTGCGGTTTAGTCTTTTCCAATTGAAGAAGACACCGTGAGTTCGATTCGGGGTATTTTATCCGAAACCTAAGAAGGGATAGCCAACGCCTACCACGCTACAAGGTTTGTAGTCTATTCCTCGCGACAAAAGACGAGCCTATTATTCAACATCGTAGCATTAAGTCTAAGAGAGTCTCATTCTTTTAGCACAGCGTTGTGTGTAGAGCGGATTTAGATAATCTACATGCTAGCCAACTCAAGCGGTAGTTGGTAAAGGCTCATCAAACCCGTTGAGGGCTGGGGTTGGCGATAACCTAAAGCCAGCGCACGCTGCGTTCTTGCGGTTTAGTCTTTCTCCGATTGAAGAAGACACGAGAGGTTGATTAAGGGTATTTTATCCGAAGCCTAAGAAGGGATAAAGCCAAGCGCCTCACGCAGCGTTGCGGTTTAGTCTTTTCGATTGAAGAAGACACCGTGAGTTCGATTCGGGGTATTTTATCCCGGCCTAAGAAGGGATGAGTCACAGCGAAACAAGCGTTCGGTGGTCTCTTGCCGTAAAGAGTCACAGAGCCTATGTATTCAATATCATAACAACAAGTCTAGAAGAGTTTTATTCTTTTAGCACAGCGTCACGTCTTGAATGGATCGGATAATCCATGCGCTAGCCAACTCAAGCGGTAGTTGGTAAAGGCTAATCAAACCCGTTGATGGTGAGGGTTTGCCAAAATCCTATGAGTATTATGGTTAATTATTTCGACGAAGAAAAAGAATCATAATAAACAATATAAAAGGAGCTACAAGCTGTTTAAACATCAAGTCTATGACAAATGATTTGTTGTTAAGTGAGAACACTTCATCACTATAAGCTGGTGGAATTCTCCTGCGGCAGCCACGAAAGACTCCTCATCGGTATTCAATATCTTTGGAACTCCCCTCGTCTGACTTAATCGTCTCCGTGATGTCTGGGGTGCAAATCGTGAGATAAAAATCGCGGGATCGTCACCGTGGAATAATATTCACTATGGCGCCCATCAACCGCGTAAGTCGGAAAAACTCGAGGAATAATCAACCGAAATCGAAAATATTCAGTTAGTAAAAGGTGTTGAATTCATCTTACATAGATTGAGTCCGACCTTATAGCAGATGCAGCGATTTCATCCGTATCGAATACTCGAGAGAGCGATAAATATAGTCGTGTAAACAAAGCGGCAATATATCCCGTTCTGAGCATGGAGTGCGGTATGAAATCGCTCCGTTAAAGATCGAGCGGGTGATGACCAAGCAAAACCAATCTTTGAAGCGTCAATCCTCCACGAAGGAGAATCTCGGCTCTTCCCAATCGCCTCACAAGGAGAAAGCGAAAGGTCGTAACGAGTGTACACAGAAGATGAAACAGAGAATCTGAAGCGTCGGTCCCCAAAGGAGGATTTGGCTCTTCAATCGCCTCACAAAGGAGAGCGAAGCGAGGTACAACGTATATATATATCTGAAAGGCGATATTGTTGGCGCTTACCGAAAGAAAAAGGCGTGCATTCACGCCTTGGCGTCGCGGATTGATCGACCCTGGAACATGAGATCTTAGCGGCGATATCGGAAGCAAAAAGACAAATAAAGTCAGATATGCGGTTGAAAAATCGAAATATTGACATAAAGACCGTTGGTCGGTCGTGGCTCGCGGCCATGACCGAGCAAACAGGTGCCAGACTCAACCGAGCCAACCTGATTTCGGCAGGCGTATGACCAGGCGGCCGGCGAAGCCCTCGGCAACCGTCGCTCGCCGTTCGCGCCATTTCTTCGCCGCGCCGTTCGTACCTGCATGCAACTGAGACAAACAAAAACAAAAAGAAAGAAGAAAAAAAGGCATTGTAAAACACTCGTGCATGTACCTCGTTGTTTGAGAGAGAGATGAGAGGCGAGATGAAAACAAGAGAAAAAGAGCACAAGGGGGCGGCCTAGGTCAAGGCAAATGGATGATCATGGGTATTTATAATAACTCTAATGGGCCCAAATCAATTCTAATTAGGACTCTAATCAGCCCTAATTAGGAGTCCTAATGGAACCTTATCAGGATGTCAAAATAGTGCCAAATCGAGTAGTTGATTGGCTCCTACTCCCTCCACTATATTTGGAAAGATTAGAAGATTTATTAGGTGGGATAATATCTGAAGAGCCCCATCGGCGCTAATCAGCGCGGCCTAATCCTACTCCAACTAGGATTCAGTATAAGCTGTTTCCTAATTTATCGAGTTCGGGAAGAATATTTTCACAAAAATATTCTCGGGGATAACTTCGATTATGGATGCATCGGCGTAATCAAGCGTGCCTAATCCTACTCAACTAGGATTGGTATAACTGTTTCCTAATTTATCGAGAAGTTCGGAAGAATATTTTCACAAAAATATTCTCGGGGATAACTTCGATATGCGGTTGCATCGGCGTAATCAGCGTGGCCTAATCCTACTCGACTAGGATTCTGGTATAAAGCTGTTTCCTAATTTATAGAAGTTCGGGAAGAATATTTTCACAAAAATATTCGGGGATAACTTCGATTATGCCGGATTGCATCGGCGCTAATCAGCGTCGCCTAATCCTACTCGACTACGAGTATAAACTGTTTCCTAATTTATCGAGAAGTTCAGGAAGAATATGTTCACAAAAATATTCGAGGGATAACTTCGATTATGCGGATGCATCGGCCAATCAGCATTAAGCTAATCCTACTCCACTAGGATTCACGGTATAAAGCGTCCTAATTTATCGAAGTTCGGGAAGAATATCTTCACAAAAATATTCTTAGGGATAACTCGAGCAAATGCGGATTGCATCGGCCTTGATCAGCGTGCCTATCCTACTCCAACTAGGATTACGGTATAAAGCTGTTTCCTAATTTATCAGAAGTTCAGGAAGAATATTTTCACAAAAATATTCTCGGGGATAACTTCGATTATACGCGGATGCATCGGCGCCAATCAGCGCATCGCCTAATCCTACTCCAACTAGGATTACAGTATAAATCTGTTTCCTAATTTATCGAAGTTCCTAAGAATACAAAAATATTTCGTGGATAACTCGACAGACGGATTGCATCGACGCCAATCAACGGCCTAACTTACTCCAACTAGGATTACGGTATAAATCGCTTCCTAATTTATCGAGAAGTTTCCTAAGAATATGTTCACAAAAATATTCTGATACTCGACGGTACGATTGCATCGACGCCAATCAACGCCGCCTAATCCTACTCCAACTAGGATTACGAGTATAAACCGCTTCCTAATTTATCGAGAAGTTCCTAAGAATATCTTCACAAAAATATTCTTAGGGATAACTCACCGCATTTATTGCATCGACGCCAATCAACGCGCCGCCAATCCTACTCCAACTAGATTACGAGTATAAACTGCTTCCTAATTTATCGAAGTTCTGAAGAATATTTTCACAAAAATATTCTCGTGGATAACTCGACATGTCGGATTGCATCGACGCCAATCAACGCATCGCCTAATCCTACTCCAACTAGGATTACGAGTATAAACCGCTTTCCTAATTTATCGAGAAGTTCCTGAAGAATATCTTCACAAAAATATTCTTAGGGATACCTCGATTGAAATACGCACGACGAATCAACGCTGCCTAATCCTACCCAACTAGGATTATGAGTATAAACCGCCCCACGAGAGGTTCCTCGGAGAATATTACCATGTTCTTAAGGATAACTCGATAATCTTCAATTTCCTCGGCTGTGGAAAAAGTTAATGAATTCTTAGGAACATATGGGCCGAACAGCAGCTCTACCTTGAAAGAACCCCCCGTGTCGGTGCGATTCGTGCGTCGCCGCTTGAGGGCCTACCAAGCGACAATTAAGGCTGGAACAAATCCGATACCTCCCCACCGTGGATGAATACACTCAACGAGGTAATACGATAGCGGCATGGCAAACGGCGTCGTCGGAAAAGTTCACCGATCAGCGGTTCGGATCCCGCATAAGATGCGACGCCATCAGCGTTACACTCGCCGATTGAAGGCTAAAACCCATATAGTTTGAAGCCAATTAGCGCGTCGTAGTGAAGAATTTCCCGATCAGCGGAGGAATCTCGATGGTCAATTGGGCGACAATCCGACGAGTCAACAACAAATGAACTCAATTAGCTTCTGATTGAAATTCCAACAACGATCAAGCAATAAATGCAGACCTGCCTTACCCTGGTATCCTACAAAGCGGAGAACACGAGAGAATTGGAGGAATCAAATCTGGAGCCAATCTCAAAAGAAATTTATCACAGGCCGGTCAAGATCTCGACAACGGTCGGACAAAAATGCTGTCTGAAATGCTTTGACAATCCACAAAGCAACTGGAAAGGCTGAGAAAAGGTGGAGATCGAGCAGCCAAGGTCATTCTAAATCCCATACACCGATTGAAGGGTGAAGGGACTCATCATGTCAAAGCATCCGGACTCATGAATCGGGCCCGAGGCGCTTTGGAGAATATCTGTAGGCATTAAATTGCATCAATGCGATGGGCAAAAGCGAGTGTTTACCTTTTATAGTCAGAAGTGCACAACCATTGTCAAGTTATAGTATTTAAGATTGTCGATCCCACGAGCGGAAATAGGAAGTGTTTGATTCAAGTTCGGTTCTCAAATTATGCGTGACAATTAGGGTTTTATTCAAGAAATATGAAAATATGATGAAGTGATGAGAGAGTGGATTTGGATTGTGTGTGAAAGGAATCACAATTAAAAAGACGAGATTTCAATAAGAGAGATGAAGGAATCTAGAATTGAATCCACTAGCTAACTCAAATTATAATCTGAAAAATTCTCTTTTACCATCTCATATTAGATTTATTAAGCATAAGATATCAAACCACTTAAGGAAAGCATAACTTATCAAATTATCACCTAATTGAAATTCAAACTCATGAAGAGAGTAATAACAAGATAATAACCTAGAATTCATAAGCATAGCCTATCAAACCACTTAAGGAAAGCATAAACTATCAAATTCTTCTTCTATCGATTAGTTCTCTAGTTGATTAACCTAAACATGATCTTTTAAGCATAAGAGAGATGATTCATAAACACAAAAGAGATTAGACTAGTTTCATGCAACCTAGATCCCCACAAGAGTTTAGTTCAACATCTTGGGAAATTCAAACAAATAAAAAAGAAAGAAAATAAAAAGAAAAAGAAAAATTCTAAACTAATCTAACTACAAAGCAATTAAATCTAAACTACAAAAGCTATTAAATCTAAACTACAAAAGCTATTAAATCTAAACTACAAAGCAAATAAATAACAAGAAAGAAAAAGAAATAATAAAGAGAAATAAAGAGAAACGCAACTCATCATCATCAACTCATCCTCCTTTTGGTCCTGAACAAGAAGAAGAAGATGGGATTGAAGGGCGAAAATATTTATTTATTGAGGAAAAATTATTACAATGAAAGGTACTCTAAAACAAGAGCAACCCTTTCTCTCCAAAGGAGTTTTACAAAATATTTCACACCTCTAAACCCTCGGATACTACCTATTTATACCCCAACGGAGTTGATGTGAACCATTGGATCAAACTTGGCCAAAGGAAGAAATCTTTCCTTAATTTGGAATCGCTGCGCACCAATCGGTTGGCCGATCGGTTAATAGCCAGGTTAGCCAACAGGTTGGTTAACCGGATTTTGTCTTTTCTTGATATTTTTGCACGAATTCTTCTTGGATTCCCTTGGTATCTTGGGCCTTCGTTTGTCTTGATTTGGGCCAAAATTGGTAGAAATTCAGAGAATTTGAGTCATTTGAGCTTTTATTCATTAATACTCCATTATTAAAATAAGATAAAACATATTATTAGTAACATATTTATTGATATAAAATAGATAATGAGGTTATTAAAATGTCATTAAAATGTGATTATCAAATACCCCCACACCTAAACTTTTGCTAGTCCTCTAGCAAGGAAGAAAAATGAAAAGAAAGAAAGAAAAATCCTAACTCACTTTCGAGAATCGCGGTTGTATTTAGCATACAACAAGCCTTTAAACCCTAGGTTACCCTAGTGGACGAGTTGTAGTCTCATGAGGGTTTGCGATGAATATACCCACAAAATTCAGTCAACTTGCCAATTTAAAGAAGCTAATTGAATAATTCAAAAATTCCACAAGTCGGTTAATACTCAAGAGCGTTTTATCATGATTTCAAAGTAAACTTCTTAAGAAAATCCTTCCATTGTAGTGATACAAAACCAAGTTTTTCTCAAAGATTTAATTCAAAAGTTTTGAAGAAAACATGCTAACTCTTTGTTTCAAACAATGTTCAAGTCTCTTAACCCATTTTGAAAAATCAAGAACATATACCATTATTTCCATATATATAAAAACATGGTTAGTTTTTTTTTTCTTGGTAGTCTTGTTCTTTTTAATCGGACTTTCTAAGTGACCATTTAGAGTTTGAATGAATCCCAACCCAATTGGGCTTAGGTCATTAAGCATAAAAATACTCCTCGGGCTTAATTACTCATCAACTTAGGCTTAGTAACAAAGAACTACCGATGATTTTAAGAGAATTTATTTGGTGCCCATTTTTGCACTCTTTTTGTTAAGTTAGTATAATATATATATGTGTATATGTATATATGTTGAAAAATATTTGGATTAATGCTTAAAGAATCATTTTCAACTCTAAGTTAAGCATAAAAATTTCATCACTCTGATTAAACATCAAGTTAAACTTTAGTAAAGTATACCACTTTGAAAATCATTCTTTCGAATTTATTTAAAATTATCATAAAAGGTAAACTTGGGTGTATAACTAACTTCGAGTTAGAAGACTATTAATCAACTCTATTAAGTTGGCAAGTGACAATTTTTTTTTTTAAGAAAATGAAAAATGAAAAGAAAATGAAAAATGAAAAAATAAAAAATGACTAAAATCTGAGATTTGACTAAGTCCCACCCCACACCTAAAATTTGCATTGTCCTCAATGTAAATCTGAAAAAATAACATGGAGAGAGTGGAAGCACTTACAGGATGTTAGGATGACTGGAACAGAAAAAAATTAAAAGCATTTACATGTCTGAGGGAGCCAAACCAAATTTTTTTGTTTTTTAGTATTATGCCTGATGATTTACAAGTTTTTTTAAGGAACAAGAAACTCTCACATGAGAGAAGAATAAATTCTTTTTATTATTATTGTGGGACAAAAACAAAAATGTAGAATAAAAGATGAAACATGAAGCTCACATTCTACATTAACTCCTATTGCTGAAAATTCTACCGAAATTTAAAGAATTTCAAAATGATATAATTCTTGATGTGCTTAAATTCCAAAAATTCGGGGTTTTAGTGATGTGTGCGACAATGGAAGGTAGGTATTAATGGTTGTATGCTTTTGAACTTAGATTCATTATTAACAAAATTTCATCAAAAATGAAATCTTGTTGTTTTCTATTTTCTACAAACCTAGGTTCATTAACAAAGGGTTCTTCAAATGTTGGCATCGGGATGCATGTATTCAACATAATTCTCTGGATTAAGGATTTGATTATTAACACAGTTACGGTATTTGTGAATGGATTGCATTCACTTGATCTTGAAAAGTTGAACACGAGTTCCTTGGATTGGTCACGGGTTGACTTCGAAAATGTTCCTTTCTCTCTTTCACTCCACGGCGTTTGCTAGGCTGCCTAGTTGGGTTTCTATCGGCGATGGCTTGAGTGTTGAGTTGATCGCTTGGTTGGTTGTTTGCATGAAGGAATTTAGAGTGTTGGATGATTGAGTCAACAGTTGGTGGTGGTTTTGATCATGGCTTCTAAACCCTTTTCTATGACACCAAGGCGTTTTCGAATCAGGTTAGAAAGATTAAATTGGTTGATGAGGAGAAATTCGAAAAGGATGATTTGAGTGATGGAAATTGTTTGGTGGATTGAGCGGAATCGTGTTTCCCCTAGGAATTTGTTGGTTTGAGGTGGGATTGGCGTTTTGATTTGGGGTAACTTCCTTGATTCCACGCAAAGTTGGGATGATTCATGGCAAGGGATTGTAGGTTGGGGCAAAGGATCATTCCTAGGAGAATGGAATCTGGCGTTAACGACCTAGTGGCGTCGGATCCTAAAGAGGGCATTCATCGGCAACATGAGATGGGGGCCGACAATTGTGACAACTGGCGGCGAGATTTGATTGACTTGGCGAGGGCGCGTTCTTTGATTCGAGAGCTTCTAGCCTCACGCATGATCGTCGCCATCTTTGCTTGGCGGCTATATTCGTTCCTAAGGAAGGACCACTAGATTGGGCTTGAGGAACCGATGCACCCGGTCATCACGGTGTTCCCATTGCATGGTTTTTGCCGGACTCTCTAAGAAATCCCGCGCTTCATCGGCATTTTTCTTCATAAAATCCCCTTGACACATAGACTCTAAGGAAGTTTTGCGGGATAGTCCAATCCTTCGTAAATGATTTGGCTGTCGCCATTTTCGGACCATGGTGAGGACATTGGATGAGGAGATCCTTAAACCTATCGAAATACTTCCAGAATGGCTCACCCGGGACAATCCTAAAATTTTGAATGCTGTTTCTGAGCTTGACCGTTTTGTGAATTGGGAAGAATTTTTTTAGAAAAACTTTTACAAAATCATCCAGGTTGAAATCGAATCGTGGGTAGTACATCTGCCATTTTTGCTTTGTCCTTAAGAGTGAAGGGAATCGAAGCTTAATTGCATCCTCAGTTAGGTCTTTCATTTTAATCATGAGGCAGACTTCTACAAATTCAGAGATGAAAATATATGCGTCTTCAGTTTCTGTTCCTAAGAATTTTGGAAGCATGTTGATGAAATGTGGTAGTTGAAATTAGTTCCATTTGCTTGGGAAGCTTAATGCATGAAGGGATAGCATTCCTAGTTGGGTATGAGATATCTTGAAGAGCGGAGGATTGGCCATTTCGTTTGGTTGAGAAGTTGAATCGAGCGAACTAAGCGATTGGTATTATCCTAACCCAAGTTTGCATGAACCAAAATCAAGAGATTTTTTTAATTAAAAAATGAAAAAGTTAGTGAGATGGTGAAAAGAGAAGAAGAGGGAGAAGAAAAGAGAAAATTAACAAATCAAGGCAATCACTTTTCAATCACCTAACTCTAGGGTTAAGCCTAAACTTCGGCTAGACCGACTCTAACCAAAAACTCCTAAGTGAAAAAATCCAGTTCACGTGGGTAATTAGCAGGTAAGGATAGTACTAGGGAGATCAAAGATCAATTAAGTACCTCGTTTTGCGCTGCAGCCCTAAACCTTGCCTTAGACACCAATTAATCCAAATAAACTTAGACCAGTTCACTCAAGAATTTCTTGTTCCTTATTGAGCTTCGAATCCTTAGGGGCGTCTAATTCTTTTAGGAGGCTTGGGTTTGTGTAGTGAGGAATCGATGATTTTAGTGAAGGAAAGGGTGATGAAATCCCTCACCTTATCTTGATTAATGGGTTTTGCCCTTAAAATATTTTCAAGTGAGTGTCAATTCAAAATGCTCAAATCACTTTGGTGAATTCCTACTATTATATGCAATGCAACCCTAGAAATTAAAAGCAACTAAAAGGATGAGAAAGAAAAATATATATATATATTTTTTTAATTATAATCGACAAGAAAGAAAAGTCGGAGTTTTTTTTATATTAACCTAATTGTCTCTAATGTGATGAACTACATAGGGTGGAATTAAAAATACTAGAGAGAGAGTTACTGCATAAAAGCAATGCAAAGCCTCGTTGGAGGCAACCTTCAATCTCGAATCTTCAACTCCTTGCCTTCAAGCTCCTTTTGTCATTCACAATGACAAACACACAAGTTAAAGAACTAAGAAAAATTCCTACTTAACACGTTCCGACAGCAGCCAAAAAACTTGATGGGCAAAAGCAGTGTTTACCTTTTATAGTCATAAGTGCACAACCATTGTCAAGTTATAGTATTTAAGATTGTCGATCCACGAGGAGCGGAAATAGGAAGTGTTTGATTCAAGTTCGGTTCTCAAATTATGCGTGACAATTAGGGTTTTATTCAAGATAATATGAAAATATGATGAAGTGATGAGAGAGTGGATTTGGATTGTGTGTGAAAGGAATCACAATTAAAAAGGCGAGATTTCAATAAGAGATGAAGGAATCTAGAATTGAATCCACTAGCTAACTCAAATTATAATCTAGAAAAATTCTCTTTTACCACATCTCATATTAGATTTATTAAGCATAAGATATCAAACCACTTAAGGCATAACTTATCAAATTATCACCTAATTGAAATTCAAACTCATGAAGAGTAATAACAAGATAATAACCTAGAATTCATAAGCATAGCCTATCAAACCACTTAAGGAAAGCATAAACTATCAAATTCTTCTTCTATCGATTAGTTCTCTAGTTGATTAACCTAAACATGATCTTTTAAGCATAAGAGAGATGATTCATAAACACAAAAGAGATTAGACTAGTTTCATGCAACCTAGATCCCCACAAGAGTTTAGTTCAACATCTTGGGAAATTCAAACAAATAAAAAGAAAGAAAATAAAAAGAAAAGAAAATTTCTAAACTAATCTAACTACAAAGCAATTAAATCTAAACTACAAAAGCTATTAAATCTAAACTACAAAAGCTATTAAATCTAAACTACAAAGCAAATAAATAAGAAAAAGAAATAATAAAGAGAAATAAAGAGAAACACGCAACTCATCATCATCAACTCATCCTCCTTTTGGTCCTTGAACAAGAAGAAGATGGGATTGAAGGGCGAAAATATTTATTTATTGAGGAAAAATTATTACAATGAAAGGTACTCTAAAACAAGAGCAACCCTTTCTCTCAAAGGAGTTTTACAAAATATTTCACACCTCTAAACCCTCAGATACTACCCTATTTATACCCCAACGGAGTTGATGTGAACCATTGGATCAAACTTGGCCAAAAGGAAGAAATCTTTCCTTAATTTGGAATCTGCTGCACCAATCGGTTGGCCGATCGGTTGTAACCAGTTAGCCAACCGTTGTGGCAGTTGGTCAACCGATTGGTTCCCAACGGATTTTGTCTTTTCTTGATATTTTGCACGAATTCTTCTTGGATTCCTTGGTATCTTGGGCCTTCGTTTGTCTTCGATTTGGACTTCAAAATTGGTAGAAATTCGGAGAATTTGAGTCATTTGAGCTTTTATTCATTAATACTCCATTATTCGCAAAATAAGATAAAACATATTATTAGTAACATATTTATTGATATAAAATAGATAATGAGGTTATTAAAATGTCATTAAAATGTGATTATCAAATACGACGAAACTTCGTGGCGGTGGGTTAACAACCAACAACCCATCAAACAAACAGCGTTGACTATGCCGCTAGCGTAAAAGCGGGTCCTTGAACACATGAAGTGGGTCAACAAAGCGTCTGAATCAACGAGGCTACGTGTTATGGAATGAATCCACAAGCAAAGCTTCAACTTGATCGTCGAGTTGAGCGTCAACAAGATCGGTTGAACAGAAACGTCGTCCTTTGCAGATTGGCGGGATGAAACCAATCAAGTGAACCAAGCACGGACTTAGAACAGCGGCGACAAGATCGGAATGGGCGTCCGCGGAAAAGTAGAAACCAAACCAAACCAGAAGCCAAGCGGTGTTCGGTAGAAACGGACACCGTTTGGTGTCGGTAATCAGCGGACAAAAGGTGTCGGCGAGGCGGACACCATGGTGTCGGCCGTATCAAACCCTCTCCCTCTTGTTTTCCTATAAATAGTGGGGGTGCCTTCAGGGCTAGATTTTTGGAATTGGATTTTCGATATTCTTGAGAGAGCCCTCGCGATCCACGGCCGTCGGCCTTGCGATCAGAACCGGCGAAACACGTCGATCTACAAACCGCGAGGTAGCGAACTCGGTGCGACTCGGTCAGCTGTGATTTCTCCTAGTAGATCTCACCCGGTGATCTCCTTCGTGAAGTCACGATCCCGGCGTCCTCTCGCCGTGAGTGTGATCCCCAGTGCGTCGTTCCTTGTGAAACGAGCCCCTTCACGTCTGTAGTTCCGAACCGGTTTCCACCGGATGGAATTGCGGTGGTCCTGGACGAATAAAAGTCCCCACAGGCAAAGAACCCGGCGAGGATCCCGTAAAATAGAGATCCTCGTGTTTGTTCTAAAAGGAAGAAAGTTGTAATTTTCGTTTTCATTGTAGCCCAAAATAAAAGGCATTTTCTTTTGTTTGAATTTTGTTGTAGCCCACTTGGTACGAGTTCAAACGAGCAATGAATAACAAACCAACTTTCCTCGAACACCCATCACATCAGCGATTTGATGGGTAGGGGCTCACATGTAAGTGGGTGGTAGCTATTTTATAAAATAAACCGCCACTCTATAGACATTATTTCATATATATATATATATATATATATATATATATATATATATATATATATATATATATATATATATAGAAAAAAAATATGGTGGCGGCTCATTTAGTAAAATGAGCTACACACTAATGGGTATAGTTTTAGGCCCACCTAGTTATCACATCCATTGAGTGTGGGGTATTGTGTAAGTGAGTGGTAGCTCATTTTACTAAATGGCTTGATCACCTCATATTCCTTAATCCCATATATATATATATATATATATATATATATATATATATATATATATATATATATATATATATATATATATATATATATATGTTAAAATACCAGTTGGCCTTTTAAATCGACTCTAAATAATAGAGCATTTTAAATAGCTCAGACTACAATAAGGTCTTATAATTGTTCAAAAGTGACAATAAGACCCATATTTTCATGGGACTCAGGCCAACTCCCTCTCTCTCCCTCAAGCCCCCTCACTCCATGACTGACCTCCTCTCCCTCTCCTCCTGAACCCAAACCGATCAAACCCAACAACCAAAACATCTCCTTCACCCTCAACCTCTTTAACTCCGCCCTGTCGCCACTCTCTCCTTCTTTCTCCAGACACCATTCTCTCCTCCACTTCGCCCATGGCACATTCACACTCTCCTCTTCTCTGAACTCTAAGACTTGTTGAACTAATTCTCGTTGGGGTTGGGTTACGGCTCTTGAGATTTTTGATGTTGTGGACTATCTTTCTCATGGCTTGGCAACCTTGTGAGGGCCAGTTGAAGCTTAGAGGGAAGTTGAAGAAGTTGAGGAAGGTGAGAGGTTTTGGTTATGGGTTTGATAGGTTTGGGTTCAGGGAGGAGGAGAGGGATGTCACCATGGAGGTGTGGGGAGCTTGAAGGGAGAAAGAGAGAGTTGGTCCGTGAAAATGAGTCTTATTGTCACTTTTGCATAGTTATGGCCTTATTGTAGTAATTTATTTAAAATCTTCTATTATCATTTAGAATTCGATTTAAAATGCTATCTGGTATTTTGTATATATATATATATATATATATATATATATATATATATATATATATATATATATATATATATATATATATATATATAAGAGGAAATAATAATACATAGGGTGGCAGGCATTTTTTATAAAATGGTATACTTGCTTTTAATGAGCCTATACCCATCACATCACATCAGCGATGTGATGGGTGAACTCTATATAAATGGAGTATTGCCCAATTTAAAAAAAATATTGCCACCTCATATTCTATACTATATATATATATATATATATATATATATATATATATATATATATATATATATATATATATATATATATATATATATATATATATATATATATGGAAAAAATTTTCCTAAGGTGACACCTAGATTCAATTTAAGAAGCGTCTTCAAAATGTTATATGCAATGAATTTACTTAATCCACTCCATTCATTTTGATTTATATAGTTTGGATTGTATATAAACAAAAACTTAGCAATATTGTGTTATAGTTACTCACATCAAGTGATTGTAAAATTAACAATTTTACAATAATGCAACTAAAGTGATAATGAAAAATATGTTAAAATATTAAAACAAAAAATAGCAATGTTGTGTTATAGTTACTCACATCAAGTAATTGTAAAATTAAAGGTTTAACAATAATATAACTAAAAAGATGAAAAATATGTATTAGAAGTATATATATACACACAAGGTAATTATTATATGTATCTTAACTGTGATCATGTAGACTTCCTTTTATTGTAGAAAGAAAATATATATTGCATACAAAGAATACATTAGTATTGCTATTTGCAAAATGATGATGAAAGCATATCTACTTTTACTTTAGGTGTGAGATAAAGCATTTCTTATTACATTGAATAGAAAGCAAAAAGATCTTACATCTTTTAGAGGAAGAAGTTACAAGAGGTAGAGTAACATTTTATGAGCGACAACATTCAAAAACATTCATCTAGGACCATAGTTTTAGGATCATACAACTTTCTCATAAAAGGCAACATTGTTATTGCAATTAGACTCAATAATATTTGCACTACACCACATGTTTGACCACAACCTAATAATATCATAATTAACTCTAAGACCATGGAAAAAATGAACTAAGACAAAAATGTGATGAGAATTGAATTTTCTTCACCATAACTTTTGTAGTAAAAGATGCATTATTTCAATCATAGTTGTTCAATAATAAACTTCTGTTCAATCATAGCTGTTCATTATTAAAGTAATTAATCCTCACTTAGTTAGCACTCTTTACTAAAGGTTTGAATCAAAATAACACAATAATTAATCTCCAACAATGGTCCCCTCCACAAAACAGTAGACACAGTAGATACCCGGAATCAGGGAGAACTGTCAATGGATGTGCTCCCCACTTGCAGCCGTTGGATCAAATTTCGACGGTTTAAAAGGAAAACACAAGATGCAAGATCGCCCGTTAACCCGTTGCATTGTAACTTTGGATGAGTCCCCACTTACCAGCAAAAGCCTGTAATTAGGGAAGTTGCTTAACATTTATTGTGCCTAAGCATAATATCGATTGGCCGTTGTGGATCTTGACTGAGTTCAACTGTACCATGTGTTTAGTCCCACATTGAATAACTACAGATGTACTTAAATCATTATAATGAGAAATAAAAAATGGTTATGGTATCGTAGTTATGTACGGGTATGTAATGCTAAACTGAAAATGTGTACATTTACTTTTGACATTTTGTAACATGCATTTTATGTTCATGTGTGTTTTTTCTGATCTGAATTGAGTCCAAATCCTTTACGATCATAAAATTGTTATCATTTTTACCAAAAGCGAAAAGTATCATTACGGTTATCTATAAGTAAATAATGATCAACTTCAAATTTGATAAGAATAAATTTATACATATAACTATTTATGAGAATGGTTGCTTGATGATACTGTAATAAAAATTGATATAGCTAAAATAGTTCATGTTTCAGTCTAATTCAACATGCAAAATATGTTAATGTATATAATCATAATCTTTAATTTTCACCATAACTTCTAAACTGTGATGTAGTGGAAGGAGCTCTAAGAAATCCAAGATTACTTTATTTTCACCCGTTAGTTAAATCTGAGCACAATCATGATTGACCTCGGAAGCCCAAAACCTAAATCTGTGACAGCCGTGCATGCATGTACCTAGCATGAGTTATTGCAATTGTGAAGCCTAAAAACCAAGTAACACCCTAACTTGAAGTTAAACCTAACTTGAAATTAAAGTTTGTGACCAAAATTGACCCTTTAACTTCTCAATCAACATAAAATAATTAGCCCATTGGAGTTTTATAGAAACCTCTATGACAGAAGTAAGCCACAGATCAAATGATTCGTGCTTACACATTATATATGTTATTCCCACCAAAGAATAATTGGACAGATATTGTTAATAGCCATAACAAGGTGTGTTAGTACTTTAGTTAGGACTTAAGAATATATATGAGATTGGGGCACACATTAGCTCACCTTTTGGACATTACAAGTGTTTTTGCACATGCACCCTTTGCGATCTTTCCTTCTAGAAAATTTGTATATTAGATTAATATAGCCTCCAAAATCATGCAAATTAATCCATATATGCATATAACATGAATTTGATTGTGTTACAAGCATAAATTTTGTTCTACATTTATGGTTACATGCTGCATTGAGTTTTGAACTAGGATAATTTGGGTGTCAAATCCTTTGTAGTTATTATTATTTGTTTTATTGTTCAATATTTCAAGATTATACTAATTTATTAGCACATAATCTCGCTTGGATGTCCTGCAATAAAATTATGGTCATAATTAGGGTTATAAGTTTATAATTTGTTCCTAATATTATGTTAAAATAGTAGAAACAGCTATGATGTGTCTTGGAGGTGCCAAAATCATTGCTCTTTTCCCTCCTCCATTGTAGCCTAGTAGCGGAGCTTTCAACTTTCATAATCACTTTAAATTTTTATGTAAAGCGAAAATTGATATATTTTCGAGTAACTAATTTTTGGTAACAAGAAAAACTTGATATAGTGCAAAGACAATTAATCATAGTCTCATTCACGATCCGACATGAATCACAAGATTCACAACAATCAAACAATGATATACTATATATAAGAAACTAAACTATATGTTGAAGTATTTGCAAAGTAACTAGATTCCCTTACCTTATTCATTTTCTATCTAGTATATAAACTTAAACATTTTTATACAATTGAAACAATAGGAGGAAGAAGAGAAAGAGAAAAATAAAAATAAAACTCCACGTGAAACATAAATATGCCAATAACCACAAAAGGAGAGCATATATGCAAAAATACTAAAATAACACGTAAATGATCCAACTACCACCCAATAGAAATAAGAGCTTCACTCTTACTCTAAAAAAAACAAGACATGCACCAAAATATAATAATACACAACTGTATACCCTCTTCCCCTATATAATCAACCACTCTATTCCCTCTCAAAGAAATTAACACAAATCCTAGAGAGAAACAAACCAAATTAAACAAGAAGAGAGAAACATTTAGAGAGAGAAAGAAACTCTCTCTCTCTCTCTCTCAAAATGGGCAACAGCCTTCGTTGTTGTATAGCCTGCGTTCTTCCATGTGGGGCCCTCGACGTCATCCGAATCGTTCATCTCAACGGCCACGTCGACGAGTTCAGCCGGCCGATTTCGGCCCATGAAATCCTTACGGCCCATCCCGGTCACGTGCTCAGCATGCCCTGCTCCTCTAACGGCGGCGTTGCGGGTCGGATCTTAATTGTATCGCCCGAGTCCGAGCTCAAACGGGGAAGTTTTACTTTCTTATACCCTC